>PVLA01000553.1:292429-519505 GCA_004027455.1 Hydrochoerus hydrochaeris
GGCTTAGGGCCAGGCAGGGATAATCTTAAACAATATGTGTTAATTAACTTTTTTCACCTTTGTTAAACTTTAATCTTGTTACTTAATTAGCTTGCAAAAGCAAACATGCTATACCCTAGCCCCAATACTTCCTGTTCTATTTATATTGATTCTTTTCTTTGTTGGCCAGATTTTCTGTCTTTCTTTTTAACATAGTTAGTAATGTTTTTTCTCCTCTGTTGATCTAATACAATAGGGTGGCCCATTCCTAGCTAACTTTTCCATGAAATTTAATTGATTACATTTGGCCCATTTTCCTTTGATATTAACTATTCTTTGCCCATACTTATCATAAATCCCTGTGCAAGGCAGAGGGGGGTCAGGCACTTGAGGTAAAAGGTTTCTTGGGGGCTTTAGTTTGTAATTTCTGATAGAGAAACTTCCCTGGATCAAGGGTAGTTGTCTCATGGGAATTTTGTAAATCCTCCTCCATGAGCTCTTTCATTTGAAGCTTTTGTATAAACTCTCTCATACTACTCACAGAAGGTAAAATTTCACAATTAGCTTTCACAAAGGGGTTATCTAGAGGGTTTCTAGTAACTCCTCTGGAGTTTCTATTTTCGATTTCATATTGAGTATTACATGGAAATATGTATATATGGGAATTAAACAAATTACAATTATCAGTACAAAACATTCCAAGATCCCCCCGCCCCATTCCCACATGCGTTGTCCTTTTCCTGGAGAAGTGATTCCTTGAAGCGCTCTCCTCCACCCACGGACCTTGTCACAAGGTGTGGATGGACTAGGACGCGGCATGGACGGAAAAGGGCACCGCAGCTCAGGACCTCATTATTACTGAGGATGGCTGCGGTACTTTCTAGGGGAGCTCTGGTCCTTATTTGAGTGTTGCTTCCTAGCTCCAGTGCAGAACCCTCAGCCTGCTGGCACAGCTCCTTCATCCCACTGGCACAGACTTTCTAGCTTCCACCACTGACCTTTGGGCCTTCCCAGCACAGATCTGTGAAAGAGACTTGCATAAGATATTGTTGTGTGCACGAGGCCTCCAGCTGGACTCAGAGTGGGCATTGTCATGGGTTCTAGGTTTTTAACTGGACTCATGAAGGATGTTGCTATGGGATCTAGGCCCTCAGTTGGATTCTTTGGGTCTTTGTGGACAGGTTTCCTGCACTCTTTCTTTTGTATTTGATTATTTGGATGACCATTATAAAATAATAATATAAACTATGTGTCCTGTATTGTCTTGTTCTCTTTGTAAACCTTAACTATAGCACTTTGTTATTCATTATATAGTCCACATTCAAGACTCAGTCTTTGAAAAATGATGGGAGCTGTATTTTAAAGTAACTGAAGAGAGAATCACTGCCTTTTCCCAGGTGACTCACCTAAATCGTGGCCAGATACTCTGCACAACCTGGCTTCTATCTCCTGTCAAACCTCATTCAGTTCTGTCTCCATTTGTTCCCTATGCTCTAGCCACTTGGAGTGAGAAGTTCTGTGTCCACCCTGAGCCTTTGTCCTGAGCTTCTTTCAGAGGCTCATGCTGCTGCTGTGGGGCTGCTCTAGCCACCGCCACATGCACTATGGAGCCCTTCATGGGAATCTGAACTATGTAAATATACACTAAAAATGTAGTATATGTCTATGTGAAAATTAGTCATTTTTCCTGTTGCCTGCTTCTTAAAATGATCATAGTGTGGTTTAAATAAAATGGAAAATTTAAATTAATTTTACATGTTCCTTTTTACTTTTTGTAATTTGGATACAAGAAAATTTAAAACTTACGTGAGCAGTTTAGTGGCAAACACTGCATTTCTAGTAGATAGTGTTGTCCTATGTATTAATTCACAGGTCACTTTAGAGAGTTACACTTGTCAGAAGGTATTTATTTCTCTGTATTATACTTTGTTACATCCACACCCACCCAGACACAAGAAAAGCATGAGATAAAAATTGGTGGAATAAATGAATGGATGCACTTTTTTTTCAGTGATTAAAGTTTTAACTCTGGAATCCAGCTGCCTGGATTTTAACCACAGTTCTGCTATTTATTAGCTCTAAGAGCTGCAACAAGGTACTAATTCTCTTGTAGTGCAGTTGTGAAGTTGTGCATCTAATATGGTTAGATCAGTGCCCAATACTTAGTAACAGCACAACACATATTAGCTATGGAAGGGAATTACTATTCCATTTGGTAGAAAGGGATGTAAAATACAGTAAGACTAATTATTTGATTATCAAGAATGTAAAACAACATAGTTAGGATGTACCTCCTGAACTGTATCATTCTGAGATTCATTTTCTGTTACCCAAAAGTAAAATAATACTTGATACAAATAACCTGAAGCAAATTTTAAGTAGCTTTATTACTACTAAAAGTAGATGTTTGTATTATATGCAGCATCTTGAATAATATCAGGTTTTGCAATTTGAATATTAACTGGTTAAAAAGTAACATGTAATTATCACATTAGCTAACATTTGCTGGTTTATTAGCATCAAACACTCTTCTTACATCACATATGTGAACACATTTAATTCTCATACCAGCTCTGAAAATACAAATTATCCATCATCATTCCTATTTTCCAGATAAGGAAACTGAGGCAGAGAGAGGCCAAGATGACTTAGCTAACAGAAAAAATGGTAGAGTTCCTGCTCAGCAAGAATGGCCCCAGCGCCTGTGCCCTCCTCCTTCCTCTGAACTGCCCTTTTTCTCTTTTTACACTTTGGGAGCAGTAAAAAAATGGGGGAGCACTCAGCCTTGTAGTTTCTATGATTAACTCAAAGATAAGAGCTGACTTCTGGTATTTATCATTAACAGGACATTTTCCAAGAACAATTGTTTTTCTGACTCAAATGGTGGATTGGACCATCTCAAAGTAAATTTTCCTTCTAAGAGACAACCTTGTAATCTATATAAGCCCTGCTTAGGCCATCAAACTTCTGCTGTGTTAGGGGTTTTCCTTTAATTGTACTTAAAGTAAGAATAAATGACCCGTCATGTCATATCACATCAGGCCCAATCAAGCACAGTAAGTGACTATGTGCTTCTATTTTCAGAAGCCCAGCAACAGAGATCCTCTGCTGATGACACTTTCAATATTTAAATAAAACCAGACCACGTTTGCGACTGAAAAAGCTATCATCTTTCATTAGAATGAGAAAATAAATTTTCAGTGCTAGGCTACGAATGCGTTTGAATGGCTCAATTCATTTTCTAGCAGGTCATGGCCAACATCCACTAAAGAGCAGCCTTGTGGCAAACATCCTCTTAAAAAATCGACTTTGTCTTGATGACAAAGAGTTGTGTTCTTTCCCTGACAAGAAATAAAGGGTGAAGGGAGGGGCGACTCTACATCTGCTAAACGTTTACACTGCGGTAAGTTGGTCCTGTAACGGTTTATCCAGTGTGAAGGGATACGAGAAGCCAGGTCCAAAAAAAAAAAAAGACATGGATCCTCATCAGTGAGCACTCAGTGGCATGTGATAAAAGCAACCAAACCCTGGAAAAGTCGGCAGCCAGAGGCAGCCCCGAAGAGAGGCCACATTTCTCTTAAACTCTGTTAGCTCTGTATGCTTGGGCGTCTTGTAGCCCTTTTCTGAGCATTATTTCTAAGAGAAGATGGTTTGATTACATCACAAGGTGATTACTTCTACCTGTACGTGACTGTTTCTGATGCGTACATATAGCAGAGAACTGGGGTATTCAAATTTTTTCAAAATCTGCGGGTCACAAGGAAGTGCTTTCTTCCACAGACCTTGGAGGTGAGACACAGAACTCTACCAGGTTGATAAAATAACAAAAGACACACTCTATGGTTTCAGCCAGTCATCAGGGAGAGCATTAACTGGGAAGATGGATATGAGTGTCTTTCAAAAGGGCACAGGGACAGCCAAAACTGAGTTTGTGTAGAAAAGAAATGTGCAGGTGCCTAAATATCTTGAGATGTAAATGTGTGTTGTGCTGATTTATTTTTAAGTAGGATGGTATGTACAGAGGCTGTGTAGTCAGTCTAGAACATAAACAAAGCAGACTCAGACAGATTTATATGATGTCCAATTCTGAGTGTTTGTGTTCCCTGTGGAGATGTGTGGGCCAGTCCATAAAGTTGTTGCTGTTGGAAATTCCGGTCAAATCGTGGTCACTTGGCAGTCACTCTTTTGCCCATGTGGAAGGAATGCCTGGGACGACTGAAATCCTGCCCAGTTTGCCTGTGGTTGCGTTCCATCCATTGGAAATAGCATTTTGATAACTGTGACTGTCTATGAAAAATGGGCTTCAGGGAATCTATATACTACTTGGTCAGTTCAAGTAGCACTGGCCGCTTATTGCTTGTATTTCTCTTTCAAAATTAATTACTTGATACTGCGTTTGAAAAATACATATCTCAGGTAGCTTCATGTATGTGAAGTTGTCCTTTGGAGATTAAGGCTTCTAGTAAGATGAGTTTCAAAATCATACATCCCAAAGTATCACAGACTTTTGATTCACTGTTCTTCCAAAAATTGAATGAGCAATTGTTCCAGGCTTCTTCCTTTTTGAATGTAACAAATCCTGTCTTCCCCCTCTGAATACTCTTCTTACATTCTGTGGTTTAAGTGTGAATGTCTCCTCCAACATGCATGTAGGAGCTTAAACTTTATGAGACAATGCTAAGAGGTGAGGTCCTGAGAAGAGGTTAAATCGTGAGGATAGAAGCATCATGAATGGAAAAGTGATTTTATAGAAGGATTTAAGGGACCTAGCTGGGATTTTATTTTAACCCCTTTAATCCCTTCCACCATGTAAGTTGTCTTCACCCCTGGAGCACACAGCAAGAAGGCACCATCTTGGAAAGAGGGAACAGCCTTTACAAGACAGCAAAAATGCTGGTGTACCTTGACTTTAGGCTTTTTAGCCTCCAGACTGCTGAAAAAATGAATGTTCTTCATAAATGATCTAATCTCAGGCATTTTGTTATAGGAGTGGGAATAAACCAAGATATTTGAAAGATTTACAAGTCCTGAAAATTTACCCAGGTTGTCATTTATCATCTCTGGCATCTTGTGCCATTAATTTTGTTGCTGGTTGATTTTGCCACTAAATTTTGTTGCTGGTTGATTACTAAGTTTCTTTTTAGTGTTTCCTAAATACAACTAGCACAGCTTAAGAACAAACCCAGTTTATTTCACTATAGAAAAGAATCACAACCCCCCAAATTTAAAATTGGGCAACAGTGTGGTTAGGGGTTGAATTGTGTCTCTCCCGAACTCATGTGAGGAAGTCCTAACACTCAGAATAGCCAGAAGCAGGCTTATTGTAGGTGTTAGTTTAGATATAGTCTTACTGGAGTAGGACAGACCCATAACATGCTATAAATGATGTCTTAACAAAAATAAGAAATTTGAATGCAGAGACATATACATACCTTCTCACCTGGGCCTCTGTAACCAATTTTCTTACATACTCTATGACTATTTAAAAGAATCAAAATAGTCCTTCTCTCCAGTTAATATGAAGCCTGTTTCATACTGAAGATTAAAGAGTTCTTCTAGGCTGCAATTCGATCATAACAAGAAGAGTTATCTCAAATATTGCTATTACAGGATAATAGCTGGCTTTCCCTTTATGTAACCAGAGAGGTCTATGAAATGCTTTTGTTATCTCAGAAAAAGAGCTGTAGATTTATAGCTTGTCTCTTCTTTCACAGACAGGTTTTAGAACTTATAGTTTAAGGTCTATCCCTGATTGGCCAATTAGCAGATACTCAATTGATAAGTTTATTGTGGACAGAATGTGAACTCTTAGGTAAAAGTCATTTCTAGAGACCTGTTGGTTGGTGTTTTCATGGACAGTGAGTGGTGTCCACATACCACCCACATCTCCATATCCCCACCACACTCTAGTCTCATTCGTACTAAGACTTCTGCTCAGCAAGCTCTGCCTGGGTCTTTGCATGTTGGCCCACCCATAAGGCAGGCTGGATTGCAGAAGAGTTAGCAGCCACAGCAATAGCTCTCATCCAATGCAAACACGAGGTGGAGACAGTATGTAAGCATCTTTAAAGGTCAGTGTTACGAATTGAATTGCATCCCCCCCCACTAAGATATGTGAGGGTCCTACCCTTGGTACCTGTGGCTGTGACTTTGTTTGGAAATGAACTCTTCAGATATGCTCAATTGAAAACAAGGTCATGCTGGACTATGATGAACTTTAATTTAACCTGACTAGTGTCTTTATAAAAAGAGGAAAAAATTGGACACAGGTCAATAAGGAGGAAAATGGATATGTGAAGAAACAGCAGAGACTAAAGTTCTGCTCCCACATATCAAGCGTGTCCAAGATCCCCAGGAGCTGGAGGAGTGAGGCTGAAGTCTTCTCTAGAAGTTGTAAAGGGAACAAAGCCATGAAACAGCTCAATATCAGGCATCTATCCTCTGAAACCATGGATCCTTAATGCCATCCAATTTGTGGTACTTTATTACAACAGTCCTAGGAAAATGATCATTTTGTGTTATCTTGGGTAGCAACTGAAACTCTAATCAAACAGGAGCTGTTGTTATAAAGATATTTAGAGACATGGTTAACTTTAATGAAAGGAAATCACCTTCAGTGGTATGGATGAGCCACATCTGATCAATTTGAGGCCTTAAGAGCAAAAACTGAAGTTTCCAAGAGAAGAAGAAATTATAGTTCAAAACCACAGTATTGACTCTTGGGTGAGTTTCCAGTCTTGCAGCTTGACCTACAGATTGTGGACTTGCTGGCCCCAGTTGGACAAGCCGATCCACACCCTGCCTTTCTGAAGTTTCCTGGATGATACCACACTCTTTTTGCGCCTTAAATGGCCAGTTCGAAGGTGTGTTTGGCACTATTTACCAGGGCTCAGCAGGACTGATGTCCTGAGTAGTATCCCAGTCATCAGTTAACTCCTTCCCTGGTGTAAGAAGTGAATGCTAAGATGACCTCATGATCCCTACCTCCTGCTCTTCTCGTCTTTGTGTGATCTTTTCTTCTGAGACTTTCTTGTAGCCAGGAGAGGTGATGGAGCTGTTCCTACATGTACATAATTTCATTACGTAAGATTGCATAGCACCAACCTTATGAGTGGGTCTTCCCCTTGGTGGCCTGAGGAGGCAAATGGTCACATCGAGCAGACCTACCTGACAAGCAGTTGAGGGCAACCTCTGAATGACCCCCAGCAAGAAACCAGGGTGTTCGATTTGCGCCCAAAAGCAATGGAATGCTGCTGACAACCACAATAGCCTGGACAAGGCTACTCTTCCAGTCAACCCTTAGATGAGACAAGAGCCCTGCGCAACCCTTTGACTGCAGTCTTTGGCACCTGGTTGGAAGTGTGTTGGTTCAAGTGCTCTCTACGCTGTTTGAAAAATTTTTCATAGTGTTTACCTGATATTTCCTATGGTAACACTTTAAATGGAAAAAAATGAAACTAGATCTTGGAAAATCACAGTCCTACTTCAAAGACTTTTCAGTTCTAACTCAGTGTATTTTTCTGGTCATTAAAGGAACCTAAATGCTGCTTACAAATTTCTAAGACCAGAGAAGTAGCCTAACTATTCTTTGTAGAAGAGCGAGCAGGTAAGTGCGAGTGTGGTTGAGTACATGTCTGTCTTTTGTGTTTTGTAAGAATTTGATTTATGCATCAGTACTTCCATCCATCAGTATACATCCCTTTTTCCACTTCAGAGCAATGTGGCAGTAACCAGCATCAAAAGTAATCATTTCACATGAGGAAATCAGGGGTTATTAAACTATTAGCACTCAAGAAAATTTGCCCTCTCGGCCTCCAGCTTCCTGACTGACATTGATTCGATTGGAAAACTGCAATGCTGTGGCTGTTCCATCTCCATTTAAAATAATTAGAATTAGTGATGGAATGTCTTATTGCCATACCTATTGCTGGTTTTCATAATTACCATAAACTTCGGGGAAGGAATAAAGGGGAAACTCATATTGACCTCTGGCAGGCCAAAAGACTAGCAATCAACCACATGAGCTTATAAAATACCCTTTACATTAAACTTTTCTCATTTATATTTCCATAAAATTATGATCTGATTGATTACCTTGGTATCTATCTATAATTTTAGTGTTGAACATGTATAAGCTCTGAAGTCAGGATTCATAGAAGCATGCACCTAGCAACTTGCCCTGAATTGGAAAGAAAGCCTGAAATCCAGGCACACTCCTCTTCCAAGAGAAAAGTCAGTATCACTGCATAGAGTAAACTCCAGTGGTCAATTTAATAAAATACCAAAGGAAAAATAGATAAATCTTCCTTCTCGACTGCCTCTAGCCCCAGCAGTGGCATAGGATATTATAGGGGAAACTCTGTTAGTAAAGCAAATTATTCCCAAATTAGATAAAGACTAATAGTCAACTAATTGTTATGAACAAAACTGGAAAGCAAAATATGGGCAAAGATATACCTGACAAATACTAATAAAAACCAAAGTAAGCATACACCAACATAATTCAGAGGACTCAAATCAGTATTAGACCAGATTGAATTCATAGCAAAGAAAAATCAAAAGTTACAAAGAAGAATATATTATCATACAATTATAATAGGTACAATGCATAGCATAAATAATATGCAGATTATCATCAGTGTTTATTAAATAATATAATTTCACTTATTTGTTGAACAAACTTTAGAAAATACAGAAAGAAAAAGACAAAAATGTCAAGATAGTAAAATTTCACTCTTACTATTTATTTTAGGAAAAAATATGTATAAAAACAATTTTTTGGAGAATTTATCTAGAACAGGAGACAGAATGTTTCAAGAATCATCACAAAGCCCTTACTGATTTTAGGCTACAGGATACCCTTCTAAGTGTTTTTTAACACATGCAAAAATAGAAACATACTTATGAGTAATTAGCTCAAAGTAAAAGCAAAAATATATTATAGCTAGAAAGAAACAAAACACTGGCCACCGAAGCCTATGATATTTTGTCTGGAGTTGAACAGACAAGCTGAAAAATCATAGCTCTATAAAATTCAGATTACTAAACATTTAAAATTTTATATCACAAACAAACATAATACACATTATAAACAAGGGTAGGGGGATATGAAAATACATAAATGTAAGAAAAAAGTATAAGTTTTCTGCCAAGCATTACCATAAGTTTTACTTGTAGGAGAAGCATGAAAATAGTTTAAATGTTTTTCAGTGGGCTATTAGAAAAAAACAATTACCTACTGAAACACATGGAATCCTTTGCTCTGGCAAACCCATTAAAATGAAACAGATAAATAAAATGATAAATCAAGGTGAGAGACAATATGTTTCTTGAAAAATTTTGCCCCAAATCTATTCTATATATGCCTATTTAGAGAAACATTTTAAAGATATGTATAATAATATTAATAATAGTTACATCTTGATAGTGGTTTCAGAGGTTTTAAAATGTTCTTTAAATAAGCTATGTTACATATAAAATAGCATCATTTCAAAGTATCTCTATGCTATTAAGAATATTTCACAAGATTTAAAAATGGGACTATGCCGGGGATTTAGCTCAGTGGCTTGAGTGACCGCCTGGCAAGTGCAAGGTCATGAGTTTGAGCTCCTGTACCAAATAATAATAATAATAATAATAATGGAATTATTCATTGCAGAAATACTTAGAAGATTGGAAATAAAAATGTTTAGAAGTAGAAAAAGGCAAGTTTTGTACAACGGTAGAATGAAATAGATGTATTTGGAAGTGATATTGGAAGAGAATATTTGTAATGAAAAATTATGTCAGTAGTCAATCATCAGATTTATAAAAACCAGGCTGTAAACCATAGCAGAATCATTCTTTGTCAGATACAGCTGTATGACTTTGGGGACTTTGAAGCCTTACAAAGTTTTTAGCCATACTCCCTACAGTCTCAAGGTCTCACTAATGCTTTGTATCTTTTAATTTAGGCAAGTTTACCCACTGAACTGTGTTATTCTGCAAGTGCAAATCACTTCATGCTGACGTACATGTGTGGTAGCCATGGACCCAGCTGGGATGTGGGAATACCACGGAATAGATTGACACAAGGACATTGTTCGGGTTTTGTGTCCAAGTGAGGAGACAATGGGTAGCTTTTAGCTTTTTTATGCTTGTTTTCACTTTCTGAATTTTCTAAAATTAATATATATTCCTGGAGTAAATTTGAAGTTATTGAAAAGGCAACTTTAAAACAATGTAGACAGAAGGACCATAATTTTGATCAGGGATCTATATAGGTACCAAATCTAGTTATTGTTAATGTCTTTATGAAGTAAAATTATTATTATTTTTTTGCTTTTCTGTATTTTAAAATTTATGCAAATACATACAAATTAAAAAAAAAATAAAAATGCCAGCATGATGGCGCACGCCTATAATCCTAGCACTGGACAGCCTGAGGCAGAAGGATCGCTGTGAGCTGTGGGCCGGCCTGGGCAACACAGCAAGCTTAAGGTCAGCCTGCACTAAATAGCAAGACCTTGTTTTGAAAACTAAAATTTACATTCAGAATAATGCCAATAATTAAATTTCTGAGGAGTCTCTCAAAGTGTGAATCACAGCTGGGCAAGGATGACATCACCCAGGAAGCACAGCAGTGTAGGTTCTCTCCCAGATTTGCTCATTCTAATCTGTCTTTTAGTAAGATCTTGGGTGATGTGTGTGAACAGTAAAGTTTCACACGTATTTGTGAAGATGAAGATCCACCACTTAGAGGTTTTTCATCTATATCACCAAGGTTCTTTAGCTCCTTTAGTTAAATATTTGGATTGGTACTGGATGCTACTCTAATTAGAAGTGACTGAAACCTGATCATGAACGTCCATTGCTAACATTGGATCACTCTAGGGTACTTTGTACAGGATTTAATTTATGTAATATTGTAATTGAAAATGCATATTTTAGAAACCGTGAATGGCAATAAAATGGTCTGCTTGGAGGATGGGAGGAAAGCAGGGACAGACAGGTGTGAGGAGGAACACAATTTGGTTACAATTTGCTCTTAATAGAGGTACAGAAGTCAAGTATAAAAGTCATGCTGGACCTTAACAGGTAGATATACTTTTCTTGATCAAACTAATTTTGTTCAACACTACCTGCTTTTAGATGAATTTCTTACTAACTTACACCTCTATATAGTTTTAGATATTATAAAGAATTTTATAAAGATTTTATAAAGAATTTTCCAAAATGTCTAGTTTTATCTTTATCAGTTCCCAGTCGGATAGGCATCTTACATGGAACATTCTCATTTGGTTAGAACTCTGAGGGTGAATCTGGTGAGACGATCCATCAAAGCTCCTTCCACATCATTAGCCATGGTTAATCAAGAAAGAACAATTTGCAAGGTAATTCCTCTTCACAGTGTGTCTGTCTTGGTCCACCATCACCTTTACCCTACCATGAGTCATTCTCACCTACCTAAAACCAGGATGCACTGGGCACAAGGCAGAAAGCAAAGAAACATGACATGTGACAAATAAGGAGCTCACAACTTCCTGCAAAACGACACCCTTCCTCACATATTGTATTTATTTAATTCAATATGTCACACACTCAGGTCATTATCCTATTAAGTATGATGCATCCCAAACTTGGTGAGTGCTCATTCTGAGAATCACTTTTTCTTAACCTCTTATTCAAAAACCTTACTTTGTGACAGCCCAAGAGACTTGTCCTATATATAAACTAGCAAGTTTATATCAAAAAAGTGAGTCAATTTTCACTGAAACCCTTTTCCCTTTTTTCATGGTGATATCAGCATTTATCCACAGAAAGGAGAAAGTAGCATTTTCTAAGCTAACAATTCTGGAGAGTGCTAGTGGAAATCCCTCTTGACCATGCTGCTGTCTGCTCTGAAGAGCTGCACCCCAGAGGGCAGTGAAAGGCATTTGCTGAAAGGACTGCTAACTATTGCCACCAAGGTAGGTTTTACTGTTCTGCCTGCTTTGCTGCTGGATTTGTTATATCAAAGAAAGATTCAGATTTGAAAAATTACCTTCAATAAGAAATGCTTTAATGAAAATAACAGCTTCAGTTTTCTTAAATGCTAACTGGAAAATGTTAAACTTTTACTGAGCACTTTAGGCACCTGGAATTCATTTCCCGCCTTGGGCTACATTTACTCTGTCTGGTTGGTCACCCCAGAAATGAACCATCTAGACAGCAAAGCAGCATAGTAGAGCATGGAGTGTGGAGCTGCATCTTCTAAGTTTAGCGTGAGATGTGTACATACTGAGTACATGTATCTAACTGTGATTTGGCTCACTCCTTTGTGCACTGGGAATCATAAGGGGGTCAAGAAGGTGAAATGAGGTCCTATGATCCAAGATCCCTGCTGTATGGAACAGTGCCTTGCATATCTATCCTTAGCTCTCTGTATATACACTAGCTACTATTAAACTGGAACTTTTTCTCAAATTGGAGTGTTTAAAGCCTCTTCTCTCAGTAGGAGTAAAAAGATCTCCACTCATTCTGTGCAATACTACAGGGTTTCACTCCTATAGAAGGAATAGCATGGAAACGATTTTGAAATTAGCTGCTCTAAACTTCTCTTTAACCAGTGAAGAGCCCTATTTTAGAAAGACTAAGACATATACTGAGGATTCCCAACCTAACTATAGGAGAATTAGAAATACCAACATATACCTCCTTCATTTTTTATTCAGTCCTAAATTGCCATGATTTTGAGTTTTTGTTCAAGGTTCATTTAGTATAAGAAAAGGAAGGTTGGCATGAGAGATAATAATTACATGTGTAATATAATAATTCATATTTCAATCTGAAATAAAAAGCTTTTAAACTTCCTTAGCTAACAAGTAAGAGCTATTCTTTACAAAAGTCTATGCCCATTATCTGGTGCTTGTATCACTGGACACAGAGTCCACTGCATTAGAACTAATTGGTTCCCTTATAAACCTCACTCCAGGGAGTGAAGATCCAGGTGATGAAACACACTTCTAGGAAGGTGTCTAAAATAACCCTAGGAAGCTGACTTGGAAGTGGCAGTATCATTGCTGTAACAATTTCATGCCCAAGGTTCCAGGGAGGGCCGTAGCAGTCTCGCTACGGGAAGCTGAATCTTGGCAGCAGCTCGTTATCCTGCCAGGGGAAGGAGGCTTGAACTCGGATGACTCACCGCTCAGGACTCTTTGAAGACTTAGTGAGCCACTACAAGGCATGTTCGTTCAGCAGATGCTTTAGTTTGAGTGTAATGAGTTATATATGTAAATCTAATACAATCACTCCTGATTTATATGAGGACTAGAAGTCTTAAAAATCTGCCATCTATTGCTTTAAGTAAGCTGGAAGGTGAAAAGTTATATCCAAATTAAATATGCAATGTAAGAGGTTAAACTTGTGATGCTGATGTGGTTCTTGTGTTTTACAATGCATGCATCCTGGGAAACCTGTCCATCTGGACCTCCCGTGGCCTGCAGTGCTTGCACAGGAGAGAGTTCATTTACATTTGAGAAAAAGACTACCATGGTTTATCTTCACACTGCCAACCTCCCTGGAGCTCCACCATAGAAATAGAGAAAATAATAAATCCCTGTTAAGAATGATGCTAAATGACTCATATTGCAAAATGACAAATTATATCTCTGTATGTTTTTGAGCAGGCAAAATCTGAATGCTCAATTCTCTACATTTCATTTCTTTAGCAGAAAGAATTTCATTCTTTAGCAGAAAGTAGGAAAAAATATCAGAATAGTTGTGGGAAACTCTAGATTTGTGCTGTCCAATAGAAATCTCTGCAAAGATAGCAGAACTCTAGATCTGTGTATTTTCCAACATGGTAGCCATCCTGCACACTTGAGTATTGAACATGTGAAATGTGGAAAGAGTAATTGAGAAACTGAGCTTACATTTCATTTAATTTTAATTAATTTTTAAAGTTCAACTAGTCATTACCATTTTGGACAGTACACATATGGGTCCTACAAGTCAGAAAACTTGAGTTATGAAAAACACAGAGTTTCTTTGGAACTTGGAATCAAGTCACCTGGAAAACAACCACTTCACAATTCTTTAAAAAAATAGAGATCAGGAATGGGAAAGGAGCTGGCAGGAAAACTGGAAACTTTGGGGAAGCTTGAGAAACAGAGCACAACCCAGATGAAGGAATAAAGCAGTCAGAAAAGGAACCCTGGTGCTACTGACACATATTAAGCCCAGAGAGCATCAGCAGCTCCAGAGAGAAACAGTGGACCAAGCTGGCAGTACTAACCCAAAGGGAAGGTCATCGCTATTGGAAACTTTAAAAATAGAGAGGGCATTTTACTTGGAAAGTAACTTCTGCATGGCAGGCTAGAGTTGGAAAAGAAATTCAGTGCAGCATTGCTGTATTTGAGAGAACTTAATCAGGAGCCATTTTCAGAAGAGATTAATTGTTTAAGATTGAGCTACAGAACAATTATACTTCAGGTTTTCTGCTGTCACCCTACCACAGTGAATGAGTAGGGGATGGCCACTAGAGACAGTTGCAGAGAGGGTGTGGGTGAAACATAGACTCCCCCAGGGAAGTTTCAGGTTAGGCTGGGAAGGTTACAGGGGTTCTACCCTCTTAATTGAGAAGCCAGGCAGGTCATGTGTGAGTCCTGGAGAGAGTTCGATCTGCAAGTATGCGCATTGAAACCAGCAGATTGCTGACTTACTCTACTCCCTGCATCCAGAACAAAACTCAGGAACCTGCTTGCTTTCTGTATCTGCCAATGTGATCAAGGGTACAGCTTGGTTTAGGTAATTGCTACAGCCTGGGGTGTGCAGACAGAGAGGTCTCTGGAACAGTAGAGGGAAAATCACAAACCCAAGGGTCACAAAGTTAGGCAGAGACAGCTGTGACTTTTAGCACATTGAGGGACCCAGAAACTGGGAGTAGATTTGGTAACTATCAGTCTAGGATGGACACTTTGACTAACCACACCGAGCAGGAAGTGTGGGGCAAGATTCAGCATTCACACACAAAAAAGTGGATGTAGAAACAAAACAGGTCTTACTGATGATTACCTATCCGTCCTCCATATCTTGTGGATTCCAATACTGCAGTCCCTGGAAAGAAATGTTAACATTTAATAAATTACTCTAACCCAGAGAAAGTCTCTGTGCTTATTTCTACTGGTTTCCTTGGAAACCAGGTGGGAAAAAAATTTACATTGTAATTCCCATACTTGGTATTGAGCAGTCCTTTGCAAGTCCAACTCCAAGAAAAATTAAAAGTTGTTCGTTTTCCCCCTATGGCTTTTCCTCCTATAACCTTCTCTTTTGTTGCTCTTAACTACTTACCTTTTTTAACTATCAGAGTTGTCCTGAGTCAAATCTTCCTGCTTTATTCTACTGTTAAACTAAGTTATTAGCTTGTAATGTCCTCCTAGGGGATTTGCGTTGCAATATGTACATACTGAAGTGTAAAACCAATGTCTTTGAACCCCAATGCCAATGCTTTTCAAAGCTTGATCTGAGAACTCTGGAATGAGAGCTACCTGTGCTCCTGGTTCCGTGTATGTTGAAAATTTGAATTCCAGGGGTTCCATCAAAGACATTCTGATTTAAAATAATTATCTCTGGAAGACAGAATAAAGAAGCCTCTCTGGAACCACCTGAATGAGTGAAAACATAGACTGTAAA
The DNA here is from genome assembly GCA_004027455.1 of Hydrochoerus hydrochaeris. Taxonomy (NCBI): domain Eukaryota; kingdom Metazoa; phylum Chordata; class Mammalia; order Rodentia; family Hydrochaeridae; genus Hydrochoerus; species Hydrochoerus hydrochaeris. The sequence goes on from PVLA01000553.1 coordinate 308,060, forward strand.
ATCAGGCTGCCTTGCCATGAATTTTAGTTTTAGCCTTTACTAAGTGTTAAAAAGTCTTAAGGTTTTAGCAAAACCATTTTGTACTTGCACTCTCTTTCCTGTGAAACTGGACAATTGCATTTTTTAACACAGAAAAACTCCACTGATAGAGGTGAGGTGCTTTAAAAAGGGCCTAGTGCATAACAAGCATGATACTACCTCTCGCTTTAACTATTTTTTGCAAGCAACCTGAATGATTTTTTTATACACACTTAAGTTCGAGAACTATACTCTAAGGAGAATGGTGAAAACCAGCAGAAAATGGAGAATCCGGATTGTGTAGTGATAACTCCTCTCTTGTATCTGTGTGTCCTCAGCTGTAAAATAAGATGGTGGTATTTACTCAGAGATAAATGAATAGAGAAAACAACTGTGAAAACCTTTACATTTCACGTAAAGCTGTACTATGGTTTACACATGAGACTATTAGATTACAGTTTCGAATGGAATGAAATGCTTAGCGGCTACCAGGTAAGAGTATCACGTAGGAGAGCTGGAAGAAGGGAAAGTCAAACCCCTGTATGTGGGAGGGAGCAGCAGTGTCCTTTCTGGAGTGCAGTTTGCAGTGTGCTTGTAACACAGAATGACTTTCAGTGGAGCGCTTGTGCATGCCAGGTGATGAAGCCTTCCATTTCTTAAATCACATACACCTGCCAATTGCGACAGGAGCATTTTCCTTGTCAGCGAGCTGCAGCGAAAGCTTTGCTGATCGTCCTGCTGCCAGCTAGAAAATGGATCTCACCATCAATTTATTCTGGAAGTGAGAAGTTCTTTGCCTCTGGGAGAGATTATAAGATGGAGTCATTTTATACCTGACACCTTCAGAGTCAGTTACTCCTTGTGGGACAACTCAAGAGCCACATTCTATGCCTTTGGCAAGAAAACATTTTCTACAAGCTACTGGCTAACACCTCACAGAGGAGTTTTATTTAAGGTCCTTGTGGGACCACAAACCAAAACCAATAAATTGACACTTTCTAGAGAACACAAAATATCTCAAGGCTGAAGCTGGCAGACTCCTTTGCTTTTCTTCCAATATTCTAAATCGCTGTTACTTTTTAATGGATGATTGATTTCTGAGAGTGCTATGTGGTGAGTTTGGACATTTTCTACCCTTTCCATTTCTAAAATAGATATGTAAACTAAGTCACCCTTCACTTAGACAGCATACTGTACTCTATTCCATTAGAGAGACTATGTGTGCTATCTTCCTTTGATTATTTCTAAGTGTCCTCTCTATCTATCATTTAAGTATTTTTTTTTTTTTTTGAAATATGACTGGGCTCTGGAGCTTACTTTAGCAGAGCAAAGGTCAGTTTAATTGCCTGGAATAATTATCTGTTTCCAGAAGCCAGTTCACTTCTGGGTTTCCCTTGGGCATGTATCTTCCAGCTGCTCTGAAAAGGGCACTGAGAAAATTGAGCTGAGGGACTCATGGTGTACAGGAACCCAGAGAGCTCTGGTCAGCTCTGACACAGAATCACTGTGCGCCTCTGACACTTTGGAGAGATCATTAGCTAAGCCTTGTAACAAAATCTTCCATGAACAGAAAAGAATATTTGAAAGTTTCTCCAAAAATAAAAAGGCTCATCTTCTGGAGGCTTGGAAACCTATGAATGGGAAATCTACCAGATTCTGGCTACAGAAAAGAGTAGGGTGAACACTCAAGAAGGCCAGATTGACAGCTGTCGAGTTGATATGCGACTGAAAAGGTGCTATAGCATGCAGAGCCAGCCACTGAGAAGATTGTGACTTCTCTGTATTTTATATCATGTAAAAACTGAATCTTGAAAGATTTTTTCCTTCATTATATGCAGTTAACTTCTACCATATAACAACATGTGAACATTGAGATAATTGATAACAATTGAACAAATTTATTGAATCTTCCATTTCCCTCCATTCCCATCATGTTTTCAAAATAATTGCCCTCCTCCCTTACTCTGGAAAAGAAATACCAGCAACTAAAAGCAAAAAGGAAAAAAAATTAAAAAGTGGTTCTTGGCTTTTGAGCTTCCAGTGACCCAGTCTTGGAGGCATGAAGGTCATTTAAGAAATTTCCAGAGGTAAATGACAGACATCATTTTTCCATTACTAGCTGACCATAGTGCCCAAGCCTCTGTGTGAGTTTCACTTCACCTCAACTGCCTTTCACCCCAGGGATGCCTCAAGAGTCTAATGAAATGTTTGAATTCACTCTGTAGTTTTCAATAATCCTATATGTACAAAGTTTTGCAAATAGTTTTAAGTTAGTGGATGTTTTGACATTTATCTATAGATGTCCATAAAGAATGAAATTAAAACTGAAACACTGAGCTGCAATGTAGCCTGGACAAAATAGACTTTAGAATACAATCCGACTGCTTAAATTTTCACCTTGCTTCTGTTTTGGTGATGTGAATGAAGTGCCTTATCTTGACTTCATTTCTTTTATCTGGGACTTGAGGATGATAAAAGCACCTAAAAATCTTCTAAGGACTAGAGGATAACATACACATAAAAACACTTGGCATAAAATTTGCATATAGATTATGTACAATTGCGGTTGACATTGCTTTGATATCAAATATTGATGGAATTCGACAACATTTAGAATTATCTTAGATGCTGGCATCCTCTAGTTTCATCATAGAGATTAAATGAAGGGAACTTGAAGTTTGAGAGAAGTGCTTGAAAATGGAGCAGACTTGACTGGAGCAAAGTATGATCATGGAGGAAAAATACAGGGCAGCCTTTTAATTTGTGTCCTTTAAAGTTTTCCTGACCACATGATCTCTCAAGGGACAGAAGAACAGTACCATCTACTCAGTGCCACTGGGCCAGCCAAAAACACTCAAGTCCACTTGTGGCCCCGTGAGCTCTCTGGAAGAATAATCACCTCCTTCACCTTCACCTTCACCTTCACCACACCAAGACCAGCGAAAGATAGGCCTGCTGTTCACAAAAGGAATAGGAGAAAATCAAGGTCAAAGGCAAAACTAACTTGACAGCTGGAGAGCATTACTGCTACAAAACAAAGGTAACGGAAACAAATACTTAGTAATCCAGTATTCACACAGCTTGTGATAATTCAAACCAACCACACTAAATAGAACAAATTCACATTTTCAGAGATTTAGTATGACTGGAATAGGATGCAGAGACAAACTTATATACTTAAGAACCAAGAACATATACTTGGTACAAAAAATGTATCCATTTAAATAAATTATTAATATATTGGATAAATAACTAACAAGACATAGCACAAGGAGAAAACAAAAGTACTTTACTGGAAAATAGATTAGAAAAGTCTCCAAAAATGTACTTACAAAGAAGAAAGGGAAAGAGGAAAATTTGAGACATTTAGAAATAACAATAAAAATATAAAAGTACTTTTAAAATAAATTTCATTCAAAGAGGAAGAATTTAGATGGACACACACACACACAAAAAAAAATCTCAGGAAATAACATTCAAAAACTTTCCCAATTAAAACAAAACTATTTTTGTCCTCTAAAAATTATTTGCTAACTTTTTTTCATCAAAGACATTCAAATCTATCAATATTAGACTTTCTTCTCTGTCTTCTTTAATATTTTATCATCAGCCCCATGCTCTTATTTGCTTGTTTTATACCTCAAAGATTTACGTGTTTCTTTTCATGTTTTACATTGACCTGAAGTGCATAAATGAGCTAATCTTATTCTGAGCTCCTTGCACATTGTCTAATGGACAACAGAGACACAGTCAATAGATTGTGAAACAATATGAAAAAGCAAGAATCTCAATAGAAAAGTTGACAAAATAGACAAACCACTTATGGAAAGGGAAGACATTGCAGCTAAGAAGAATACGCATGAGAAGATGATCAGTCTCACTATTAATCAGATAAGGGAAAATGATGAATGATGAGATATCACTTTATAACATTCAGAGTGGAAAACATTTGTTAGTGATGGAGGGAATCTTGAAACAACATGGGTTGTTGTTGAACAAGGGTTTGTAAGAAAATAAACCATAGAAATGATGGAAAAACCATTTATAAAAGGAAAGAAAGAAGAAAGAGAAGGATGGAGAGAGGAAAGGAGAGAGGGAGGAAGAAAGGAAAGGAAGAGAAAGAAGAAAATAAGGAAGGGAAGGTAGGTATGGAAACACTACTGCAGAGGGGAAAGATTTCAAACAAGCTGAATGATAAATTGCTTTATTTGTAATTTTAAAAATAGTCCCCCACAAAATAGTTACAGGGATATGTGAATATGAGATATGATCAAAATATACAGGTAATGACTTCATTTTTAAAATGTGTTAGAGTGGGGCTGGGGATATAGCTCAGCGGCATAAGTGCCTGCTTTGCAAGCTCGAGGTCGCGAGTTTAATCCCTGATACCAAAAAAAAAAAAAAGTGTTAGAGTAAAATACCGATTACTACGCCCCTCAAGACAGTACTTCCCTCACTCTGAACACTCACCCGCTGTTCTGGCCGTTCTGACACAATTCCAGGGCCCTCTTTTCTAAGTGTCTTTAGTTTCCTTGTTGTGGCTGCTGCGATATCTGAATCAATTGAAAGTTTTCACCTTCCACTGTCATTCTGACTTTGAGGAAGAGCCCGAAGTTGCATAGTGTCATAAATGATGACTAAGGTAGAGAAAGACACACTGTGATATTTTCATTTGGTGGAAATAGCTGCGCATGTTTGATAAATGCAGGATGATCATAAAATACAACGTGCACTTACATTAAACCATTGCCGTAAGACACACAGGCACTCATCCCCTTGAATGCAGCCTTCTCCCTCTGCAGACGCTTATCCCATCATTCTTTTGCAATGTCCTTTTTTTTTTTTTACCTATAAAAGATTCTTACAACTTATACATTTACCGCGTTACTCAATCACTACTTGTCTTAAAAACCAGTGTCACAAACAGAGTGATACTCACACACACGATGGGGTGGAGTCAGGTGCTGGGAAGAGGGAGAGAGAACAGCAGATGAGGGTGAAACTCTGGTCGGACGATGACGTCGTGTGAGGAGCTGAGCAGCGTCTGGACTCCACACTAAGATCCGCTGAGACCTAAAAACAAACACAGATCTGTAAGCTAGGAGACATCTCAGCGACATGAGCACTAAAGAGAAAATATTAAAGAGAAGTCAGAGTTTAAAATGTAGATTTGTGCAGATTTAAATGTCTTTGTATGAAAAATAGGAGTAATTAAGGAAAAACTCATAATACAATCCAGAATTCTGGATACTTCCTTGAATCTGTTTTACTCCTTCTTCCCCCCCCCAAAGATAATATATCTGTTAATGCTTTTTAAGTTTTAAATTGAAGACAGTAAAACTACTCAAATGTAAGACTCCAAGCACGAGAGCTGAAAAGTCACCTAGTATTTAGTAATGATGATATGAATGACAGTATCATTGACGTCTTGAATCAATATACTCCCTTTCTTGCTAAGTGCTCAAAGAACCGTGTCTGTAGCTCACCACATGTTTGATATGAACATGACGCTGTCAGGCCTTTTCATCGGTTATTACACTGATCCTTTGGAATGAAACCTTGCAGTGCCTCCCACCTTCTCTGACAATGTTGGGATTTGTGGTCACGTCCTCCTGATGAATAGAGAGGATGGCTTAGGAGTAGCCCAGGGAAGGAGTTTCCTGGAGTGGAGATGAATTACAACACAAGGAAGCAAGGACTGAAGCTAAAAAGGAATAAAATGAATGAAAAAAAAATTTAAGTGGGAAATACTTTCAGAAATTGAAGGAAATTCTATTGGAATCACTGGATTCAGACTCAACGGTCGATTTTTGTTGTTGTCTCCATATGATTCTACAGGTATGATTCTACATTCGTTCCTCTCCCACTGTTCCCATTCTGCCATCACCACACTGATTTCCATAATGCAAAACCTCTGTCCACTGCTAATCATTTGGTCACCTCAACTCCATTCTCTACCTAAGAATCACTTAAACTATCGAGTAGTGGTGTTTCCATGGTCCTCTCTAAAGACGTGCTCTATCAGATTAATTCTTCATTCCATAGTTTAAAAAAATTACATCTATGAATTTTCATGCTTTTGTATTTTCTTCCACCTATTTCTGAAAAAGAGTTGACAAAAGCAATTATTTCTTAATACTTTTTTTTCCCAAAATTAACGCACCCTCTGTTTCTTGAAGAATGTTATTCACTTGTCTTAACTGCTAAATAAATAAATGCTGTCATGGTGCTCTGAATAGATCGTCTCCATTTAATATGAGTTCTACACTATGATGTCAGGGCTTTGAATGTGTCAGTCATGGTTACAATTCCTCCGAGAATCATGCATGGAGAATTACTTACAGGATGATGAAAACTGAAGACTCTTATATAACTGCTGAATCATGCTGACCATCTTATGAGCAACAATTAAAATTTCACCATATAGGGTTTTTTTTCCTGAAAAAAAAATTATCCAGAACAAACTTGAAATAAATAATCTGAGCACTGTCACTAAGCACCTTATCATTATGACAAAATTTTCCATGAAATAATGAAAATTCCAATGCAGCAATTACTCAGAAAGCTGTATGCCAATTCATGGCAAATGAGAAATAAGACAGGAAACTCTAGCAGTTTTGTGGCACGGCTATAGATTCCACACGGCTATAGATTCCACACGGCTATAGATTCCACACGGCTGTAGATTCCACACGGCTATAGATTCCACATGGCTCGGACCAGAAGAAAAAGCCTCAGAGTTTACACATAGTTTATACTGCTGATGAGTGCTATTTTTTTGCTACATAAAAATACACAAGATCTTTGATAGAGTAAACAAAAAGAAAGTATCTTTTACACTCCACAGAATATTAAAAATATTCTCTGAGAAAAAAAATGAAATATTCTTTATTATGTTATTATCAACAAATGTAGCCTTTTGGTTCCTGTCCAATTCTTCTAGTACTAGAGAACATTATTAGTGTATTACCTGCTTCATGATTTTTGCTGAGTAATAAAATGCATGATATTCTCACAAGCCCCAGACATTTATGGAGAGTTTTATGACTTTTCTTTACATAAAGCTTAAATGTATTTGCCAGATTTCTTCTCATTGAGCCTGTCATTTTCATAATTAACAATTTCAGCATTCCAAAGAAGTGCTCAGTGAGCTGCTGTATCTTTTCAGCAGGGATGTTTACTTTGTGTCAGAAGCATCTCTTATGAGTCTAATCAAACAGAAAAAGAAGGAAGGAGGCAGTGAGAAAGAAGGAGGGGAGAGAGAGAAATAAAGAGAGAGAAAGGAGAGAGTGAGAGGACAGAGAAGAGAGAGAAAGAGAGAGGAGAAAGAGAGGAAGAGAGGACCAAGAGAGGAGAGGGAAAGAGAGAGAGAGAGATCAGAAGGCAGCAATATAAATAGGTCTTCACTCTTCCCAAATACTTAGTTTAAAAATTAGCAATGAATATTTTGTTGCTATGAAGAGTTTTTAAAATTATAGAACTTTTACTTTATAACTTTGTTTTATTATAAATAGTGCCTTATTTGGAAGCCTCTGAGCTCAGTCACAAAGGTCATAGGCACAAACACAAATAAATGAATGATATTGTTCATTTCAGGAGCTCACACTTGAGATACTCAAATTTACAAGCAATATAAATTTTTATTGAGAGGTAATTAATATACCATATTAATAACTTTTTAAAAGGGTGAAATTCAGTTATTTTTAGTGTGTTGAAAAGTTTGTGCATTCCTGTCTAATTCCAGAATATTTTCAATACTCCTAAAAGAAAACCTATACCCTTAAACAGTCTTTCCCATTCCCTTTTCTTTTCAGCCCTTGGAAATCATTAGTGTACTTTCTACCCATGTAGATTTGCCTACTCTGGATAATTCATATAAAGAAATAATAAGGAACTTGTCCTTTTGTGTCTGGTTTCCTCCACTTGTCATTAATCAGTACTTCGATTTTATATATGGCTGCATAATATTCCATCACACAGATACAGCATATTGTTTATACATCCCTCAATTCATGGACATTTGTGTTAGTTCCACTCTTTGGCTTATGAACATGTTTTGGATACTGTGAATATTTATGTACAAGCTCTTGTGCAGATAGACTTTTTAATTCTCTTGAGCATTATTTAGGATAGAATTCCTGTGTCATGTGCTGAATATGCTTAAGAAACTGACAAAATATTTTCATAGAAGTGGGATTATTTAATGGGATTCCCATGAAAATATGGGCAAGTTCCAATTTCTCCATATCTTCATAACATTTGTTCAGTGTCTCAATTGCGCAGAAAAAGTGGTAAAGATGAGTTTTAAATAAATTCACAGTAAAAAAAAATCTTTTACCACAGAATTTCTTTAGACAATGACATCTCTTATTCATTGAAATTATGCTCATCTATCACAAAATCAATTTTGACAAACTGGTTTCTACAAGGAAGTGACCCTTACATTCACTAATTAATTGATATGGTAACTAAGAAAACTCTTTAACACAAGGGCAAAGTTAAAATTACTCACTGGAAGATGTGTAGTGTCGCAGTGATAACTATTTAGCTGACATCACTAGGGAATGAGAAGGTCTCTTTGATGGCGTTGTAGGACATATCACCTTTTTACTTTCTAATATATAAAGTCATACTTGATGGCACCCTTTCTATACTACATTTTAGACACAAACTGGAAAAGTGATTTAGTTATTCCTGATAACTCAAAGAATGTACTTTGAAAATCTAATACAAATTTTTAAAAAGATACACTTAAAATGTATCTCAAAAAAACTGTTAAAATCTAGTTAAAGTCATAATTTCTTGCCTAGAACTATTTGTCACAGCACTAAATTAACACCATTTGAAATCCTGTCACTATTTTATGTACATTTATCCCTTTCCCATTCTTTTTTGGCTAATAGACTACATTTATTTATTTAGACCAGGGATCGAACTCATGACCTCACGTTTGCCATGCAGGCACTTAAGCTGCTGAGCTAAACCCCCAGCCAAAGACTGAATTTCTTGATAGTCGGTGAAGAACCTTTTGAACACTCCCCATAAATACTCTTTTTCTACATTGCAATTTATAAGCTAGAATGAAACGATTGAATTTAGAATGCCTCTAAATCCCCTGAATGTGTACACAAATTTTATATTTACATATATACCTGTATTTCCTGGAGAAAGGTCATATAATTTCTTTAAACCAGTAATAGAGAAAGGGATCTGTTTTTCTAAAGATAGTACAATCTGTTGTAGGTAAAATATAGTATCACTACTTGTTAAAATAGACCACTGTTAAACTAGATAAACAGGGTATAAATGAAGCTGTACACTGTCAATATTTTTGAACCATATACTTTTTTGTTTATGATATCTCCTATGCTAGGTAAGTATGAATCATACACTTGCATGTTTTGGAGTTTTTGGGTAGAAGTTTGGTAGGTTCTTTTCCTGCAAATCGCCTCAGTTTTGAGCTGATTCAAGTTGAGTGTGACGGCAGAATGCATTGTTTTGGCTAAAACTGACAAAGAACTTCAGGTCTTACGTTGGTTATGCTTCAAAAATGCATCCACTTAGTCTTCCTTTTCATTTCATCTCATTTAAAATTTAACCCTTTCAAAAACTAGTTTCCAGGCCAACTATTTTATAGGTCAGAAAAATTTAACTCTGCATACAAACTTATTACAAAGCAGACAAAATACTTTATTTGGAGAATGTTTCCCAACAGAATACATCAATCAGTAAATTAGAAGAAGAGACTATTTTTGAGTGCAGAGTCATAAAATCTTACACAACAGAGCCTGAAGATAGAAGAGCCCAACCATGTGAACTGCTGCTTTAAGAATTGTTATTAGATTTATTGCGGTGATGATTTAACAGCCTCATTAAATACTAATACTAATAATAATTAACACTATGTATGTAGGGTAAAAGGCAGATTCACGTATGAGGCAGATAGTGGGTGCAGGCAGGTAACACAGACAATGAGAATAGGGTGTAGTTGGAGGCAGACCTGGTGTCTCAGGGAAACTTTAAGACATCTTTATGTATGGATGTGTCACGATCATATGGCATGAAGAGGTATGAAAATAAGAAATCAATACAAGAGATAGTGGGAAAAATTGTAAGAGCAAAACTGAGAGAGAAAAATAAAAATAGTTAACATTTGTAAAGTGCTTATTCTGCCCAGACCTGATGATAAAATCACTTTGTACTTACTAATTTATTGCTCCTTGTTCACTTTGAACAAGGAAGGATTATTATTCTAATGTTATGGCTGGAAAAACTTAGGGCACACAGAGCTTACAAAACTTTTAATTATTACATGATACCATTCCAGGGAACTAAGTGAAAAAGAAGAGAGATATGTTTTCTATTTCAGTGGAATAGCATGGATAGTGGGTGGTGAATTTGATTGTGGGCAAAGGAAGTAGTTTTCATCAGATAAAATCAGTTTTCTTTCTAAATATGAGACAGACTCATTGAGATGGGAATGAGCACAAGTGTTAGAAACTCTAGGAGCACACAAGTGGCATCATTAATTACAGGATTAGGCACAGAGCGCATTGCCTGGCAGTGTATGGTGACCCTGACCATTCACCCATGTGGGTACTGAGTAAAGGGATATTTTGATTTTAATGACCAAGGCACTGAGGAAATGCTTATCGTTATAGGCCTGTAGTCTAAGTTGGTTAAGGAAGTATATGGGGACATGGAGGTGACTGACAGTAAAAATCATCAGAGTAAAAGGATCGGACTTTCTGAGATGGTCAGAGAGTTGCTGGACTGCAACTGCTAAAGAAACAGAACTAGAAAGGTTAGAGATCAGAAAATTGTTTGAAATTGAGATTTTCTTCCCAAGATAGTATAGTAAATGGGAGAAAGATATGTGAAGGGGGCATCCCAAGGAACTGACATGCCAGGCTTTTAGTGGGCCAGGGCTATAGATAATAAATCAGTAGACTAGCAAATACAGTGTGCCACGTATTAAAGTAAATAACATCTTCGAGATCCAGATGAGGAAGATGGGAATTGATAGACATAACAAAAAGGAAAGAGAAGGACTAATAAAATATGTCTCATTGGAAAAGGAATTGCTGAAAAAATTGATTAAGAAGCAATATAAAGGAAAAGAATGATAGCTATTCTAATTAAAAATATACCTACCTCTTATAACTAGGAGTTTCAATTTACTGACAAATGTGCACTTGTATATATGCACAGTGAAAGTATGGACCTTTAGAAACCAAATGTTTGTGTTTTTACAAAGTGAAAATATATAAAGTTAGCAAGATCTGGTAATACAAAAGTGGAAATGATTGTCTGAATGTGTGGTCATCAAGTATAATGGCATCTTTAATATTTTACATATAATTCTTAGGAATGACTATTCCTTTAAAAGATTAAGATGTAAGAGAATTTGATTGACCAACGTGCTTCCACATAGGAACACGTCTAATATAAAACTGGCAAAATAACAGAAATTACATGATAGCATTCAATTTTACGTAACTAATGTTTATTCTAAGCATCTTTGTTTTTACACTTATATTTACACTGGAAATAAATGTAATAAACAGTCACATAGGTTCAGTAGTACTTAAATAGTAAATCATCTAATTAACTAGTCACTTGAAAGCAAAAAGGAAATTTTGGATCTGTTGTTTAATTGCTACATTTCAAAAACATGGTTTTTAGCTGGCTGCATCTAAAAAGAAATAATAAAAAGAGATCATGAAAGCGTTTCATAGTAATGAGCAGGTTCTGTTTCTGTTTATTGCATACACAGAGTACTGAAAATAGTTTTGGAAAGATGAATAAAGCTCTGAGAATAACTGGCAGAGATGTGAAACACTGGTGTGAGGAAGATCAATTCTAAAGCTGTCTCTTGGGAAGAGGACAGAATTTTTAAAGCTATCATAAAAGGAATATAGGTCTCCAAATTATACAGTTTAAATAGTCCCAGCTCTAGCCATATACATTTACAGGAGGGTAAACCCAGGAGGACTCCGTCATATTGCTCATCACTGGGTTCATATTCTAACAGCCCCTCAGAGGGCTCTTCCTTACACACAACGGGCGATGTTTCCAGTGTCTCAGATTCATTCTCTGCATTTCATTTTGTATTAAACATTGCCCCTTCCATGTTCAATAATGAACAGGGGAAAGGAAAAAAAAAAGATCAAGTCCCTAAGACTTCTAGATACATAAATATTAGAACAGTTTTATGATAATTGGAATGGGAGAGGGTAAATGGAAATAAATTTTGAAAGAGGAGAGGGTTTCCTCATATAGAATCTATCTGATTTGTACCTTTCTGGGGTTTTTTTTCCATAGAAGGTTCATTATGCTCCACTGGTCAGGTTACCAATGCTTGCAGGATTATATTCTGTCTGTCATCCCATATCTTTGGTGCAAAGAGGATGTAATGATATGGAAGATACTTCTCTTATGACTGTAAGTGAAAAATAAAATAGGCAATGAGAATGCAAGGTAATTCAGACACCAGGAGCCAAAAGTCTCAGAGTGGCTGTCAAAGGCTTTCCCTGAGCTCCTGTTCCCATCAAGGGTCCCAGCGCCTCCCTGCGGGCCAGAGACACCCTGCCAGGCACTTGTATGCCCAACAAGCTCACCCTGGCTCGGCCTTTGGTCTGCAGCCCCTTTCCAAGGTATCTCCATAGCTAATGGCTTCATTTTGGAAGCATTTTTCTCCTTCACCAGAAACCTGTTCTCTTTATGGTTTTTTAAACTGAGACTCCTCTTTTCTAACAGCAATATAATACCCCATATATATATATATATATATAATATTATATATATATATAATAGTGTTATGTATATATATATAATAGTGTTATGTATATATAACGTTTAGTGTTTTATATATATAACCTTATATATATAATAATCTGTCCCCAACTACTTCATCCTCCTGAATCTAATCTTCCTAAACACAGAAGTTTTGGGGCCTGATACATGGTAAAGTCATAAACTAATGTTAGCACTCAATATTTGTTGAATAAATGAATAGGTTAAAAATGGTGCTTTTTTATTTGCTATGATTTTTAAAAGTGTGTACATTATAGCTTATAAGCCTTCAAGGAATTTGAAAAGTTAAAAAGTTAGATTTGTTGAAGTGGTTGGATTGTGAAGAAATGTATTTTGCTTTAATTGGGTGTTACATTATGAACTCCAAAATATTTGTACAATAAGAAATAATAAAAATAAATGGAAAGCTGTAGGATATTTGTTTTCTTTCATATAATGCAGTAATGTTTTATAAACAGTTATAGCAGTCAAACCAGCACCATATTGTATACTACATAATAGAAAGAGAACCTAATTGGCTAGTCAATATTAAATGTATTTACCTGTATTTGAACAGATTGCAATTTGTGTCAACCAAAATGTAGCATAGAGAGCCCCAGGCATGAGAATGCAGACCTTCTCTAAGAAATGCATTTTAACTTTAAATTCATATAGTGATTTGTTATAGAAGGAAATCCTGTATAGCATTTAGCTTTACTTCTAAAAATGTTCATTTATTTATTTCATTGTGTAGTATTACCAAGGATGTCTTGTTTCAGTTAAAGCTTGTCGCAAGACAACTCATGAAGATAATACTAAGAATTATAGTCTTAGTACTTAAAGAATAAACTCATTCATGGTAACAGGTTTTACAGTATATTGAGTAAAGCTTACAGTGTGAGACAATGGAATTATCAATGCACTAGATGAAGAAAAATAATTTCAAGTCCCTGAATTATTTTGGATTCTCTTTTACTCCTACTTCACTTTCCATAGGGTGGCACGCTAATCACCAAAAGTATTGCATAGAAAATGTTTTATCTGTTCTGATGTTAAAATAAGGAATTTTCCTAAGCAACAGTAAGAACAGTAACATCATTTCTTTGGTATGAATTTTTGAAGTGATTTTTGAAACAAAGTGTTATAATTTATGTTCATCATTTTGCTTATTTACAGTGGGTATGAAAAGAGTGGGGATTCAGGAAAAGAAAAGGTAGATATTCAGGATAATTCAGCATAAGAAAAGATAGAAATAAACTGGCCCTGTAGGTATTATTTTATGTCAATTAAAAATTTAATAGGAACACTCATTGTGTATATTAAAAACTACAATTTTACAGCATATTAAAAACTACAATTATATATGCATATACATACATTTAAATAAAAAGGCACATCATGTAATAAACCTTAAACAATTTTACATAATAAACGTTGAATAGCTTTTGGTGAAATAAATTTGTTCTTCATTTATTTCGCATATACATGATAACATTTTATGGTCGTATTCACTGAGATAAAATTTACATGAAGCATCATTCAGCTTTTGGAATGCATAGCTCTGAGTTCTGATGGATGTATGATTGCATACTTACTACATTAGTGAGGGTATTTGATAGTCTCATTCTGACCAAAAATTCTTACAGATGTCTTCTTTTGTAGTCAGCTGCTCTGTCAAGTTCCAGCCTAGCCCTAGCAACCACTTATCTGTTTTCTACATTATAAATTTATCTTTTTAAAATATTTTTTAAGATCTCATTTTGAAATGTTGAGCTAGTCTTATATTCTTGGGATAAATCTCATTTGAATCTAATGTATTGTATATATATTTTTGTATTTCATTTGCCAATACATTGTTGAGAAGCTTTGTGTGTGTGTGTGTGTGTGTGTGTGTGTGTCTATGAGGCTATTGTTCTTTATTTTTCTTTACTTGTATTGTCTCTATCTGCTGATGATATGAAGGTACTATTGGCACACTACACAAGACAAAAAGTATTATTTTAACTTTTATTTCCTCCCAAAAGTTTCATGGTGCTATGAAAATTTCTTAATAGAATGCATGATAGATATTGCAAATGAAGATAAGTTGATATTGAGGATTTTTTTATTTGAAAAAGTAACTACAAGTATAATTTAATAGACAACTATTAAGATTATTTGTGTGTTCTTCAGTATATTTTGGCAGTTTGTATCTTTATAGGAATTTGTCCAATTTTACAACATAAAATTGAGAACTCCTTTGTTTTTTAAAAAATGTTTCTAGTGATATTCTTAATCTTTTGTTGAAAGTATTGGTTATTTGTTGCCTCTCTTCTTTTCTTGGTCAGTCAGGTTAGAGTTTTACATTTTATTTGATCTATTAAAAACAGTTTTGAGCTCTTGGCCATCCTAAGGGAACCCAGCGGTTCCCTTAGGAACCAAGTGAACCAAGCAGGAAGACCCAAAGCCTGACCTCTCCCTTTGCTACTGCCACTACCTCGGTGAGCTGCTTGGGGAGGCTCATTGAGCAGAGTATATGCCAGTAGCTCAGTGAGGTTCCACAAAGGTGCACAGGGTGGACAGGCAACGCTAGGAGTGTGAAAAGTCTGAAGCAAAAATAACAATATGAGCCACCAAATGACTGAGGCCTCCATGGAGCTGACAACCAACTCCGGAAGAATCCCGACTTGGTAATTGATCCTCTTCTCTCAATTTATTTTATTATCACTATTGTTTTCTTTCTCCTTATCTTCTTCTTTTTTTTTTTTTTTTGTACTGGGATTTGAACTCACGACCTCATGCTTGCCAGGCAGGTGTTTGTGCTGCTGAGCTAAATCCCTGGCCCCTTTTTATTTTTCTTATTCTTCCTTTTTTTTCTTCCTTCCTTCCTTCTTCCTTTCTTTTCTTTCTTTTTCTTTCTTCTTTCTTTCTTTCTTTCTTTCTTTCTCTCTTTTTCTTCTTTCTTTCTTTCTTTCTTTCTTTCTTTCTTTCTTTCTTTCTTCTTTTTCTTTTATTTTCTCTTTTCTAAACAGCTGGAGTAAACTCCAGGCACAGAAAACTAATCCCATACCCCAAACTCAGACCAAATTGAGATAATACCTTGGATACTCCTTCCTTCTTTCTTTTCTACTTCCTTTTCTATTTTCCCAGACTTTGCATGATCATCCTTTGTTCTCCAGCCTTGCTTCTAATTCCTTTCCAGGTATCTTTGCTTTATGCACTATCCTCCCTAAATTTCTCTAATACAGATTAAAACCACTGTACCAAGGAGAAACATTTTGCATACAAACTCCTAATTTACAATCAATTCTATTATATCACTAAAAACTCTGCTCCTATGGTCTGGAGTACAAAATCAATAGCAACCACAATTTGTCAGTTTCTAAATTCTTGTGCTATTTTTATGGCTAATTTTACTACTTTTCTAGGATGTCGTATCTGTTGTAATCAGTTGTTCTCCCCTCTGCAAAAATACTGGGAAGCTTGGGGGTATGCCCAAGACTGGGTACTAAGCCAAACAGATTTTAATATCCCATCCTTAATTACTTGGGAAGCTAGGATCTTATCACAGATACAAACCAAGAATCAGACTTTTCCTAGAAAGGCCTCTATACACAAGTAACAAGTTCACCGAGAGAGGGAAACCACAGCTTTCACAATGGTAACCAAAACAAGAAATACTTAGGAATCACTCTAACAAAGAAAATAAAAGGTCTATTCATTGAAAGTTACAGCTCTATGGAAAAGGAAATTACAGAATATACCACAAAATGGAAAAATATCCCTTTTTCATGGATATGAAGAATCAGCATTGTGAAATGTCCATACCCCCACAATTGTTATACAGATTTAGTGCAATCCAGATCAAAAAACCATTAGCTGACCTCACAGATTTAGAGAAAATATTCTTAGAATTCATTTGGAACCAGAAGAGACCTAGAATAGCAAAGGCAATCCTGGGCAACAAAAGCAAGGCAGGATGCATCACAATATCTGACTTGAAATTATACTATAAAGCTACTGTGATAAAATCAGCATGGTAATGGCAAAAAAGCTAGATCTGAGGACCAATGGAATAGACTAGGAGATGCAGACACAACTACACACACAGCCACTTTATTTTTGACAAAGAGGCCAAACATATTCAAAGATAGTGTCTTTAATAAATGGTGCTCAAAAACCTGGCTTTCCACCTGCTAAAGACTTAAACTAGACCCAGGTCTATCACCATACACTAAGCTAAAGTCAAAAAAGATCTAAATATTAAAATAGAAACACTAAAATTACTGCAAGAGAAAGTAGGTAGAAATCTAGCATACATGGGGTAGGTAGAGAGTTCATGAACAAAACCCAAACTGAATGGAAAGTCATTCAAAGAATCAACAACTGGCATCTCATCCTATTAAAAAGTTTTTTTTTTTTTTTTTTTTTTGGTACTGGGGATTGAACTCACAACCTTGCACTTGCCAGGCAGGCACTTAAGCCACTGAGCTATCCCCAGCCCATTAAAAAGCTTTTGTATATCAAACGAAATCACCAACAGAGTGAAAAGACAACCCACAAGGTGGGAAAAATTTTTAGCCAGCTGTCCCCCAGATAAAGGATGTCTATCTAGAACATATAAAGAGTTGAAAAAAATAAAGCCTCCAAATTCAAAGACCCCCATCCAAAAATGGGCATCTGAAATGAATACTTCTCAGGTGAAGAAATACAAATGGAAAATGAATATATGAAAAAATGTTCAACATCATTGATTAACCAACAAATGAAAATTAAAATAACAAAGATTCCAACTCAGCCCAGAAAAAAATGACTATAATCAAGAAATCAACCAGTGATAAATGCTGGTGGGGCAATGGGAATAAAGGAACCCTTTTTCACTGTTGGGGGAGTAGACTGGTGCAACAACTGGAAATCAGTATAAAAAAGTAGGATTAAGGGTCCCATTAAACCCACCTGTTTCCCTTCTAGGTATTTTCCCAGAAGAATTTAAATCATCACACCATAGCAATATATTTTACAGTAGTACAAAGTACAATAGCTAAATCTTGAAAACAACACAAATGCCCATCAACAGAGAAATAGATAAAAAGATGTGATATTTTTACATAATGGAGTACTACTCAGCTATAAAGAAGGATAATCTTGAGGCTTTTGTAAGTAAATGGACACTACTAAAGGCAATACTCATAAGTGAAATAAATCAACCTTGTATGTATAAGCATTATTTTTTCTTCCTAGTGTAAGAAACTAAAAAAAGTAAATAAGGTACAAAATCTGCAATGGATATTGAGAAAGGGAAAGAAACTGCTCAAAAGGAAAAAACAACAAATGGGAGAAAGGAGAAAAGACAGAAGGAAATATATATACATACATATGTGTATGATAGCTAACATAATTATACTACTAATTTCCTTTAGTTCATTGAAAAAGTCAGTCTGTGCTCACATTGGTTGATCAATTTCCCATGCCTATAGCTTGTATTTTTGAACAACTGCTTTGAAGACAACAATATGCAATATATTAACCATTTGCAATTTCCTATTATCCTGTTTTGAAATTTTGTATCATTGTTTTTATTTTTTCTCTCTTTAAAATAAAATTAAAAAAAAACAGTTTTGAACTTCATTCTATTGGTGTTATGTTTGCTTACTGTCTTACATTTATTTTATAGTCTTCTCTATCATTTCTGTTGAACTTAATTTGTTTTTCTTTTTGTGATTTATTAAAGTAGAAACCAAGATAAAACACTTAACATCTTTTTTCTTGCTTATTGTAAACATGTGACATATAAATTTTACTCTAAAAACAACTTAGTATTCCACAAAGTTTGATATGATTTATTTTTGTTTTCATTCAATTCAAAGCATTTTTTCAAATTATTTCCTTTCTGACTTCTTTGTCTTAAGAACAGTTCAGAAGAATGCTATCTAATTTCCAAATATAAAGCTATTTTTCAAATTTACTCTTGCAATCAATTTCTAGCTTGTTTCTGCTGTGTTCTGTTAAGAATATATTACATGATTTAAATTCTTTTAAAATTGACAATGTTGCTTTATGCATCGGAATATGGCCTATACTGTAGAATGTTCTATATTCATTTGAAAAATATGAATTATACTAAGTGAAATGTTCTAAAAATGTTAATTGGATGTATTATGCAAGCTTTCTATATTTTTACCAGATTTTTCCTACATGTTTTACTGACTATTGAAAGATGAGAATTTAAGCCTACAAAATTAACAATTGTTTTTTCATTTATATTAATTTTGGCTTCATGTTATTTGTTTTTCAATACACACACATTTAGGAATATTATGTATTATTGGTTAATTGTACCTTTTATCATTATGTAATATTGCTCCTTTTTCTAGTAGCATTCAGTGGTTGGATGTCTGCTAAGTCCAATATTAATATAATCACTCCCACTTTCTTTTAATTAGCTTTGGTAGAGTATATTATATTGTATTCTTTTACTTTTAACTTACAGTGATCATTGAAGTGGTTTAATTTAGACAAAGTTAGGTTGTTTTTATCCAATCTTATAATCTCTGTCTTCTAATTAGTGGATTTAAACATTTTTATAAACTATAAATATTTATATAGTTGAATTAAAATCTACCATCTTGCTATTTGATTTCCGTTTGTTCCATCTGTTCTTTGTTCCTATTTTTGCCTCATTAGACTGAGTAATTTGCACAACTATATTTTATCTCCGCGCTTAGTTTATTACATGTATCTCTTTTAAAAAAGAGTAGTTGCCACTGGGGTTCCCAGTGCACATTGTTAATTAATAACTGTGTAATTTCAGATATTATAATTGCTTCTTTTACAACGCAATTCTTAAAATTTGCTTCCTCACATCTTTTGTGCTATTGATATCATCCATTTTATATTTATATATGTCATAAAACCCTACAGCATTGCTACTAGAATTTCATTAGATATTCAGTTTTTTTCCAGTGATAAAGATAAGAAAAATATCATATATATTCATCATAATTTTAACTATTTCTAAAGTTTTTCATTTGCATGTGGTTATGTAAATCCAGATTTTTGTCTATTATTATATCTTTCTACTTAAAGACCTATTTTCTTTTATTTAATTGTTGAAATATGTCATGTGGTACAAGCCTACTGATATTAAATTCTTCTATGTATGTATTTATTCTTAGTCTCAAAAATTCTATTTCATCTTCATTTTTGAAAGATATGTTTTATATTTCTATTCAACCCTCATGCTTTTTCTATTTTTACCCCTGTTAAATTCCATATCTATGTAGAACATGCATGTTTATCATGTTTTCTACTAAAAATTATAATTTATAAGTAAGTATTTTAAATTGTCTGGTATTTCTTCTGTTTGATTCCGTTAATTGCTTTGTCTCTTCACAGTGAGTTCATTTCTTTTTTTTTTTACATAAACAAATATACTCAGTTCATTTCTTAATTGTGTGCCTTATATTGTCTTATAAGATATAAGTAATTATGAGTCACTTGAGGCAATTAATACCTGTGTCTAGAAAAGTTGCTCTTTTGCTAGACAGTGCTGGAGGTGGACTCAATCTACCCTGTGTTTGAACTAGTTTGAACTTGTTTCTAGTATTTCTTTCACTCCATCATCATTTTACTGTATAGAATATTCATTTATAATTTGACACTTTGCAGTTTACTTATACATGACTATTTCAGCTTTTTGTTACAAATGTTTACTACTTTTTTATTTGTAATTAATTCATCAAAATGCACCTCTACAAGAAAATAATTAATTATGCTTTTTGGTTTTCTATTTGAAATCTATTCACTCCTTCTTCCTGATATGTTAAAGTTTGATCATTAGTGTTTTGGGTATATTCTTAAATTGTTAATCTTCATGAATTTCTTTTCATTTTTAGTGGTTATTAAAAGCATTTAGATTGTCAATTTTATTCTAAGTACAACTATGATTATAAATTTCAATATGTGGTACTATTTATAGGTATAATTATAGTATCAGGTTTTTCTATTGGTTATATGATTATTAAGCACAGTTAGTTTTAATACCTGTATATTTGCCATTCTTGTGTTTTCTATTGGCATTAATTTTAGTCTTATTGTATGGTATTTAACGAGTTATCTGAGAAGTGGATATAAGACAGAATTTGTGTGCAAGAATCCAAGTAGAGGAAATGCAGTGTGACAGAAAACAGGGAGGAAACTGGCCAAGCTGGGAGACCCTCATCTGGCACTGTAAAGCTGACTGTGGGTGGGAGTGATGGGAGCAGAAACTTGGGCAGAAGCATCTTAGACTTTTGTGCAGTTTAAGAGAGTTTCACTATGCTATTGTGGAATCATAATATGGTTTGAATCTGGAGTGTCTTACAAAATCCTCCTGTGTTCAGAGGTGGGGATTTTGGAAGGTGGTTGAATTATGGATGTGCTGTATTCACCAGTGGATTAATCCACTATTAGGATGCAGGACCTGATTGGAGGTGGGAAACTGGGGGCATGATTTGGAAGCCTGTGTCTACCTCTTCTGTCTCTGTGTCCTGGTCACCATGATGTAAGCAGCCTTCTTCCATGTGAGGCCCTTCCATCATGCTGCTTCTGCATGTGAGACGACCAACTATGGACTGAAACTATGAGTCAAAATGAACCTCTCTCTTGATAAGTTGCAGGTGTGGGATATTTTGTTCCAGCAAAGAAACAGTAACTAAGACAAACTAGTTGGCTGAAAATGTATTCCTCACTACTAATCCTGAAGCTACCTAATGAGAAGCACTGTACTCCATCTTTGCTGGAGAAGAGCTCATGGGACACATCATGGTATTGATGCAAACAGGTGATAGATTTAAAAATTTAGCATCGATTCTACTGAGGACTCAGTCTTCATTTAGGCTGGAAACGTTGGACATTTCAGCCCTCCAACTTGTTCTGTCTTCATATCTATGATTTGCTATTCCATGTGTACTCTAGGCTTTTTCCTTAATCTTACACTTTTCTTTCTTTGCTCTCTTTTCCTGAGTTTAGAAAAAAAAAATGTGTACTTCAAAAGAAGTAACTGTGTATAGCATCCAATATGTTACTCATTACCTTCAAAATGCTTGAATTATGTATCCTTATTAGGGCAAGTATTCCTGAATCGGTGGCTTAACACAATAAAAGTGCACTGTTTATTTACATGAAGTTACTGTCACTGTTCTAGTGAGGGAGAAGCCGTATGTCATCAGGGACTCAGGTGTTTCTTCTCCACTCTCAGCGCTCATATGGGGGTTCTTCCTTTGCTAGGGACTCAGACCGTTTCAACTATGTCAGCAGTTAAAGAAAGAATAAAGAATGATATAGCATTTTTTTAATGGGTCAGGTCTAAAGCTGATGTATATTCCTTGATCTGTATTCCATAGGCTGGCACTTAGTCACGTGGTCTAGACAGACCGGGAAATACCGGGAAGCTACATGCCTGGGAAGATTAAGGCTCAGACCTCATTGAGCACGTAGTGGTCTTTGCAGCATCATTCCCAGCTGAAATCACACTACCCTGATCTAAAACCATTCTTTTGTGAGCACAACAACTTAAATTTTTTCTTATTTTAAACATATGCTTATTTCCAAGAGGATTTAAAAAATCAGAACAACTTCTGTAATTTTTTTGCATGATAGACTTTTCCTAGTTGTAATATTTCTTACAATTTAAAGGGGAGTGTTATCTTTGAGTTTTTTAAATGGTATTTTCTTTGGTACTCAATCCTACTCTTTTAAACTCGCCTCATATCATGAGATGAGGAGTTGATAAACTACATTCCTGACACTCATTTGCTCAGGAAATCCCAATCAGACCCACACTTTGATTTTGTATTTCAAGTTTGCCAGTACCTGATTTTATATTACATCTCTGAGTCTAGTATTTGCTATTGAGATTGTACAGCCTGCAAAGGCAAATATCTAGCTTCCTGCTCTTCACAGAAAACATTTCCTAGCTCCTGATATAGAAATGACAGAGTATAGAAATCATGGGATTGAGAGATACTCATATCTAGAAAGGGAAAGATCGGAGAGGCAAATGGACATATTTAGCTCAGAGGAAAGAAAGAGTAGATGTAGTTTCTATTATTCTCAGACTTATTTTCTTCAAATAAAACATTGCTTGTTCGCTCAGTCATTTTGTTATGATATGTTTCCTACTATTTCAATCACTACCGCCTGGAGTCCACTTGTATCATTCTGAAAATGTGTTTTCAAATTTAATAGAAGCAGTTACAATCTCCATTAAAATACATGTCATAGATTTAAAGCCTTACTAATATTTTTCATATGTCTACTTGGAAAATGCAGAAGACTGGATGCTGTCTGATGAAATTTGGAATTTGGAAATAATGTCTTGAATTTTTCCCTAGGTATTGGAAAGAAGGAAGCAGCATCCTCATTTCTGCCCAACACTCCTCCAGCCAATATATTTCCATTTGCTTTTCAGAAAACTTGCAGAAAAGGCTGGCCTGTAAATTTTATTTTAATAATCCAACATCCAACAAAAGCATCAACAGATTTAGGTTATAAATAATTTCCTTTAATAGGCATAAGTTAGCACTACTTTTTAAAACTGGATTGGAAATATCTACTTCAATCTCAATTTTCTTTCATCAGTTGGAAAGAATTCAGAGCTTTAGCTAAGGAAGTTTTTCAGGTATAATTTATATACATATATTCCTCTTTAGTTTCACCCTTTGAGGAATAACATGTGCAAAAAAGTCATTTCAATTAACAGTTTTTCTGAGCTGAAAATTTATTTATTTCTTAATAACTCATATACACAAATGAATGCATATCTATAATATGGATATATGGATATATTTTATCTGCATACACTTTTTGATTACTTAAAATTACAAAATAATGTTACAAAATCATGACCTAATGTTTTAAATGTAGATCAAACCAAGCCAACTGCAAAATTTAGGAACCATCGCGTGTTTGTATATACCCTCTCCGTAATTCAATTTTAACCTCTTCTGAATTTCCTTACCTTCACTCTTCTTTAAAGATACCACCTTCTGTTTTAGTCCTTTCACCTGGCACCTAAGGGTGGAACAGTGGCTGTAATGATAGGCACGTGAATTTTATTTCTATCTCCCAGTCGCGTATTGAAGTGTGGTTTCATAGCTGTTCTTTTCTTATCTCACAGAGAAGACACTGAAATTAGTGTCAAGTTCCAGAAGTCAAATAGCAGTTTAGGAAACACAGTTTTCAGCTGGGAGTGGTGGGTGGTACATACCTGTAATCCCAGCATTTGGGAATCTGAGGTTGGAGAACTGCTGGGAGTTCGAGGCCAGATTGGGCTACAAAGTGAGTTCAAGGCTGGCCTGAACCCTATAGTGAAACCTGTCTCAAAAAAGACCAACACATAAAAATTTAAAAAACTAATAAAAAGAAAACACAACTTGCAAAAATCAAGAACAAGATCATTGAAGGCTATAGTCAAAGCTATAGTCAAAGGAACTATTTGAAGAAAACAATTCTGAAAATTTTAACAATAAAGTATTAATTCTTACAATGTTCTTGCATAAGGACAAATTTAATGCTTACATCATTTTATTAACATGTGTTGGGTAGGCAGAAAATATTTCTCCCTGTGAAAGGTTGTCCATGCTGTAATCATCTTACCTTATGCAACAAAAGGAACTTGTAGATGTGATCACATTTAGGACCTTAAACTTGGGAAATTACCTTATTGTATCCAGTGGATAATGGGCTTGGACTAATCACCAGGGTATTTAAAGAGAAAAGCAGAAGAGTCAAGCAGAAATATGACTATGGAAAACTAATCAGGGCCATGCAGTGCTGCTGGCTTTGAACTTGGAAGACAAGAGCCATGAGCTAAGAAATGTCAGCAGCCTTTGGAAGCCGGAAAAGGCGAGGAAATGATTCTTCCCTTGAGTTCCCTGAAGGGAACACAGTGATGTCAACACCTCATAGCCCAGTGAGACCACTTCAGATTTCTGACCTAAAAAGTGTAAGGTAATACATTTTTATTATTTTAAGTCACTAATATGTGAGAAATGTATTATTTAATAATCATTAAGGCATCATAGATATCAAAATTATTTATGTTCCATTGCTTTTATTGTATACCAGTAGTTTCCTTCCTTCCTTCCTTCCTTCCTTCCTTCCTTCCTTCCTTCCTTCCTTCCTTCCTTTTTCTACCAGGGATTGAACTCATGACCTCACGCTTGCCAGGCAGGCACTTATGCCACTGAGCTAAATCCCCAGCCCCAGCCAGTAGTTTTTGTAATACATGGTTTTGCATTCCTGTATTTTCTACTTTGATTAAAACCTCAGTGTAAAGGACTAATTATACGAGGATTTTTTTTTTGGAAGGACACATATGTGAGATTTTCTAACTCCTTCCATGTGTAAGAATAATTTTCAATTATCTTTGTTTATAAGCATCAAATTTGATAGCATAGAATTCTTGGGTGACAAGTTTTTAACACTCACTCTCTGTATTTTGATCTATCCCCACTCCTCATTTTTTTGTTTTTCTTTACTACAGTGTACTGAAGGCTCGCCTGCCTTCCTCCCTCACTCCCTCCCTTCCTTCCTCCCTTCCTTCCTTCCTCCCTTCCTTCCTTCCTTCCTTCCTTCCTTCCTTCCTTCCTTCCTTCCTTCCTTCCTGCTTTCCTTCTTTCTTTCCTTCCCTCCCTTTTTACTGAGAAATCTTTGCTATTTATAACTTCTCTTGCACTGTACACTGATTTGCTTCAACCTTCATTTCCCTCACATGCTCACTAGTGAACGACCACAGACATACACCATTTCTTTGCCTACTTGGTGGTCTCCATCAGGGATGCGTGCCTGAAGGTGAGGGGATTAGTCTCCACAAGTCCCCCAGTCATATGGGCCACATCACACATGCAGCCTGTCCTAAAAGTGCAAGGGTGTTTGGGTGCTGGGGGGGGGGCAGGTTGCAGGAGTAGCTTGTATTTTCTATCCCCACAAACCAGGACTTTAAGGAGAAAGTTTGCAAGTTAACTTTCTTTTCCTTACATATATTCCTATATGTTCTTAGCAGAAGTTTCTCAAGATTTTTGGATGTGAATCTTTCATTTTCCTAATTTCCACTGGATTAGAATTCCCCTTTCCACATTTTTATCTTCCAATTTCTATTTTACTAGTAAACTTGGAAGCAAAGCATTAGATCTTAATGCTTATAGTAATGCTATTGAAAATCAACATCATCCTTGAAATGAGTCTTCTTTCCCAAGCTCCTCTTATGTGCTCAAGAAGAGACTTATTGTTTAAAAATCATGATCAGTTTAAGTTCCTCTAATCATCTCACATTATGACAAAGTTATAACCGTGAATCTTTTTCTATTTTCTTAAAGTTCTCAAATCATATTTATGTTGCTTCAGAACCTATTTAAGGTCCAGTCATTCCTAAAAATATTTTTGTGCTATTAACCTAAAGTCATCTAGCCTTGCTCCATTACAATAGCAATGAAAACGAATCCAGCTTTTCACATCTATTGAAATTTTTTCTTTTTTGAATTTTCAGCTGCAGCCCCATCCCTTGTAATACTGTAATTACTTCAGATATGTAGTTCTATGTAGCAGAAATTGAACTGCTTGATAAAATAAAGCAATCCAAAAGGCATAGAACCCTGTCAAGGGGATCTCCCTCCAATCGAGGTTAAACAAATGTTGAATATGTTTTCTATTTTAAACACCGTTACTGTGGTGTGCACAGATTTTTACCATTGAGCGAGGATAAAATAATGAGACTTTGTAAACTTTTTCTTTTTAAATCACTGGAAGTAATTGTCTCGCTGTATGGAATTTTTATTTTAGATCATACTCTATTTTAGAAGATTCAATTAATTGTTCTCTTGGTTCTCTTTTATGAACGTCTACTTAAAGCTAAGAGACTGAAATGAACTTTATTGCCAATTCTTTGTTAAAATTGATTTCTTCAGAATATCCTAGAACAACTTTATGAAGCTATTGACAATTGCAGACACAAAGTTGGAAGAAGCTTATTATGGAAGAAATGGATGCATCTTATTTATACCTTTAATAATAGTTGGAAAAATCCATCAGCTTTACTTTTTAAAAGTCAGGAAAGGTGGTATTTTGATTTCTTCTGGAAAGATAGGGTTTTGTACAGAAATCATGTGGCAGTCACCTAGGTAGTTAAGCCTTCCTGTTGGCAATTCTCGGCTGTCAACTCAACTAGGTGGAGAGGTGGTCGAAATTGATAAAGCACATTTTTTGGGTACATCTGGGAAAGTGTTTCTCCAGACAACTGGCATGTGGGTCCGGGGATGTAGAAAGGAGACCCATCTTGAATGTGGGTGGTAGGGAGGGTGCTGAAATGGAACCAAACATAGAAGAAGGGGGAGGAGGTGTGACCCTGTACACAGGCTACATCTTTTGTTGCTGCCACCACCTTCAGACAATGGACTCCACGTCCTTCAGCCTTGGAAATTAGACTTGAACCAACAACCCACCAGGGACCCCCCCCCCAAGTTTTCAGTCTCTCACTGGAGTTGATCATTGATCACTCTTGTTCTGAGGTGTCCAGCTTTTGGGGTTGAGCAGCTCTTGTTTTCAATAGTTCTTCACCCTTCGCATGACCATTATGGGATTATCTGGCCTATGACTGTGTAAACCAATTTAATAGATATCCCCTTATAAATATATGCACATTCTATTTTCTGTTCCTTTAATGAATTCTGGATCACGCATAGTCCTGACATCACTATTAGACTATTGGATTGCAGTAGCCTGCTGTTTGTATTTCTCTACCCTCTGTCTTCAAATTCTTTCTTAAACTGTTGATATGTGAAACTTTAGGAAAGAATATATGATTAACTCACTCTGCTGATTTGATTCCCTCTAAGGATATTCACTAATTTCAAGGGCAAAGCTCAAATGTCAGAGCCATTTGTAATACCACACATGCATATTATTCCATGTCTTCACTGGCCTCTGGCCAACTTGAACTATGTCCACATCCCTGGGAAAACTTACTCCTTTCTACCACACACTTTGACCTTCTTTACATTCTCTTTGCTTGGAGCATCAAATATTCACCAAAGACTAATATCTCCTCATCTTCAATAAATGTAATTTAACCTCTAGATATTAAGGAAATTTCTGCATGAGTAAAATGTCTGAATTTAACTCCTAGTGACTCTGAGAAACAAAGTGTTTTTGCCTTAGGAAAATTTTAGAGACTACACAAAAGTGTAAACTATGTACTCTCTAATCTAGAAATAAAAACTTATTTCTATGTTATGCTGTTTTACGTATTCAAAGTTTTATGGTCTAGGCATTTAGTAATTTTATAATGGAAATAATAGCTCTTGTAGTTTCTTTGATGAATCACTAACAGCCCAAGAACCTGCCATTTCTATATAATTTCTTTCAAGAAGTTGCAAGAGCTTCATGCATATTCACTCATTTGTAATTTGACATCTTTCTCAGCTATATTGGGAACTGACTTTGTCTCACTTCACAGGCACAAAGAGTAACTTGCATATAAATTCTCAGGGACCAGCAGTGGAATAATCTTAGGAATGTTTTCCCATCATCCTTTTAGCAGAATTCACTGGAAAGGTTTCTAGGATCTTAATCACTTATGAAGGTGGGACTATTGTTCAGGAGCTATGTGGTACAGGTGTCCTGTGTCAGGGTAGTGAGAGTTAATGAGGCCTTTTTGCCCAGCTGATACACCCCCTGCCCATACCTCCATGTCCATGGCACTCAGCGGGAACCCTACAACACCACCCATAAGATGAGAGAACGTGGTAAAATATCCTAAGTGGGCACAATTGGTAAGACTTATGTGACTTCTGCAGAGTAGCAAGGGTTACACCAGGGCCAGGGCCAGGGCCAAATTTTCTGGACATCAAATGTAATTTTGAGAAGGCCATATTTATGTTGGGATTGGCAGAGGAAGAGAGAGAAACAGAGAGACAGAGAAAGCTACTTTTGAGAAATTCACAAATCATATCCCTGGTGAGGGAGTTAACAACAATGAAAGCAACTAACTAACTTCACTCTACTCCCAGCCTTGTGCCAAGTACAGCTTCGCTTCCTCTTATGACATCCTCCTGGGCAGCATAACTGATGCCTCTTTTACAGCTGGATAAACTGAAGTATAGAGAGGTCAGGTCCTGTCCAGAGCACTAATATTTGTCGAACCCCTGTGTACTAATTTTCCTGTTACTGAGACAAAACATTCAATATTTGCAGATAAAAGAAGAGAGGTTTAACTTGGCTTATGGTCTCAGAGGTTTCAGTCAATGGTTGCAAGTTCCAAGGCAGAAATATGGCAAAAAGGAAGCAGAGGAAGGGAACAGGCCAGAAACTAAGAGAACAAAGATGAGATATAGTACTCAAAGTCACACCTTCACCTAAACACACTCGAAAGTGTGCTCCACCAATCCCAGCTGACTCTCAAGTCAATCAAACTTGAGTGTCACATCTTATGACATGGTAGAGTTATGGTTGGAACTTTGCATTACTTAATCTCCATTGTGTTTACATATGGAATTGTCTCCTTTATTTTATATGCAAGAGACAGAAAATTAAAAAGATGACCCTCTTGTTCGTATCCAGTGAGAAGTAGATTCACACACAGGATTTTCCATTCAATGGCCATATTTCTTCCATTGCTTTGTAGACTACCAACCATCACTTTCCACCTAGAATTCTACCAACAAAGAAAGAAGAAGAATTAATATAAAGTGGTGATGGGGTAGTGGGGAGAACAAAGAATAAATTTGTGGAGTTTTTTGTTTTCTTATTTTTGCAACTGGCTAGAGCAGAGATAAGGTAGGTTGCTGTTTGGTATCTCAGAATTCACAGAAGTTTATTATAAACAGAGAACTGAAGAGTGCTGTATGTCTCCACAGGAGGGTTTGCATCATAAGGGTGAAACGTGTATACTTGTATCTGTGTTAAAGTTTTAGTATTTATATCATATAGAATTATTACCTGTGTCCTGTGTACATGTATATGTAATCATTGCTTAACTGAATAATAAGGCAACCATTCATAATGTTGCTTTACAGAGGGAATTTAGGCAGCCAAATTATAACAAAGGAATAACAGCAACAATAGAATTGTTGTTTCATAACTACACACACACATAGGTTTATAAAATGTACCATAAGTTTTTTTTAATTAACAACAAAAGATTGTGAATTTTTTTCCTCATAAATCAGAACAGTTACAAGGTAGTGCCCATGAAACCAGCTTCATTGACTTGGCCTTTCTAAGTTTGATCAGGAAACAGAGTCCCTACAACTATAAAGGATTCAATAGAGAAATTAGTTTGCCCAAATGCTACAGTCGCTGGATGTTCTACAGCGCTCCAGACTGCTAGCGATTTCAACTCGAAGTACTGGACTGGCTGGGAGAGTGCAGCTTGTGATGAGATCTAAGATATGTCACGTCTATGTTATGTCAGCTGCAAAGTGGGAGCTGACGGAGAAGTCTGCTGCTGCCTCTGGCGGCCTCCCAGGAGTCATAGCTTTCTATTTACTTTGCTTTCCAAATCTTTCATGCATGCCTCTCCTTGGCCAACTGTCCTAGCACCAGGCAGGAAAGGGGGTTCTGGGAAAGAAGTCCCCAGTCTCAGAAGGGAGTAGTGGGGGTGAGTTGACAGCTTGCCTCTGCTCTGATGACACATTCTTAAAGGGGAAGTAAGGATGAGGTTAAAGCTGACACATCCTTCCCTGTGGGAGTGTGCTACCCATGTGAAAGTGTCCTCGCAATAGAAGGACAACGAGAGAGAGCCTGAGATCTTTGTGAAGGAATGTATGCCTGAGTGGCCTATGAGTGCTGAGGGCTGAGGTAAAGCCATTTGAAAAACCACATGATGGTCTTTTTCAAGGGAGTGAGATCACTTTTTTTTTTTAAATTTTTTACTTTTTCATGCTGGATCCCACAGAGTGAGGAAAGGAAGGAGGTCAGATCTATGTATACATCTTCCCACCATATCTATGTCAACCTCGGGAGAGAAATAAGCGGCAATCGTGCCATCCTCTGCCATCCTGGAACCCCCTCCACCCTGAGGCTTCCTTCCCCTCACTACACTGACTGCGGTGGGGACAGGGCTGCTCTGCCACCGCAGCTCTCAGATGACACTGAAAACCAGGGTGATTCACTCATTTATAAAACCAGAGCATAAAGTAAATCACTTTAAAATGGCACTATAAAGTCAGGGTATGGTCCTTTACACACATGAAAATTTAACACCTTTTAAAATAAGGCAGTATTTACTTTTAAGTGAAGTAGAATGTACATTATTATTATTTAATATTTAATGAAGGACAGCAGTGTACTAGATATTGTATATCACCCTGGACAGACACAGATATATATATATATGGCTGGAATGTTGTAATGATAAGCTCATAGCTCATATGGCATATTGAGAATGGACCAAGTCCCCAAAGGGCACATGAACACTATTAATCATAACTGGCTTATATTCTTCATTTCCACCAACTGAGATTTCATCTTTCTTGATACATTAACATTTATATTACACTTCACTGCTTATGTGGGATTTATTGAAAATTATGACCACTTGGAAAAAGAGTTAAGCTTTATTGTTCAATTGTAATTGGCCCTGAAATGGAACTTTCTTTTTTTCCTTTTTTTATTGGTATGTGAAATGCTGCTCTGTTTCTATTGGGTTTGTGAGTTGTTCATGTTGAGCCATCTATTTTAAAGTGGAGCAGTGACTACAATGGACCTGATATTGAAAATAAAAGAAAATATTTTAAGTTAAAAAGAATTCTAAAAATAAAAGAAAGTAGTACATTATGTGCAAGAGCTGTACACCTTCTCAGATGATTTGTCTATAAAGAATAGTTTATTTCACTTCACAACAGCATAGAAAAAAAATGATCATAGTTTTGAATACTGAAAATCAGGTCTTAGAATGAGAGAAATAATATTGGGAGAAATGGATTAAAAATGATTGCACAAGCCGGGGATTTAGCTCAGTGGCCTGAGCACCTGCCTGACATGCATAAGGTTGTGAGTTCAATCCCCAGTACAAGAAAAAAAAAAAAAAAAAAAAGGAAATCAATGAAATTGAAACTAAAAAAACTGTTTTGTTTTTTTTTTTTAAAAAAAGCCAATTCTTGGGCCGGTGGTTTAGCTCAGCGGTGTAAGTGCCTGCTTGGCAAATGTGAAGTCGGAAGTCGTGAGTTTGATTCCCAGTACAAAAAAAAAAAAAAAAAATGCACAACGCATCAGGAAAGCCTTTGTAAATGAAGAAGAGTCCCTTCAGTAGCTGCTCTATGCCATTTCAAGGAAAGATTAATTTGGTGGGGAAAAAATAGTAACAAAGTCTCAGTTCATTAGTTCTGAAGTCTAACTTTTAGTTCTCAGAAATGAAACTAATCTGCAGTAAGGATGGTTGAGTTTCTATAATTTAAGGTACAGATGAGATAAATATTCTCAAGTTCAGGTGCTTATAAATTTTTTATACTACCAGTTTCCCCATGTACTAATTGATTCACAAGGCACTTCTATTACTTCCACAGCTGGGGCCAGATATAATCAAGAGGAACTACTGGCACCCAGAAATAAACAAAAGTTATGGAGCTTTTGCCGAACCACCAGGAGAGTATTTCCAGTGTTTGGCTAAGGGTTCAATTTCACACTTGAGAACTTTCTAGTCTGTGCTCTTTTTCCCTGCTCTCTTCCGCTCACACTTCAAGGAGAGATGGAAAAAACTGAGTCAAGCTGACAGGAGCAATGTCTTTCAGGCAAGAAATACAGCTGCCAGGGAAGCAAACGAGGACTTCACACAAGTGTAAAGCCAGCAGGGTACCTGGGGACATCACATTTCATTGCTCTTTTCTGTTTACTACAAGATATAAAAATAGTCATTTGCCACTGGGGGGATGTTTCATGAATTGAATGGTATAATTCTGTAATCAGATACTGTGGCTTTAGGGGACTAAATGAACTTTTTTCAAGAAGATTAATTTTTCATACTGTGTTCCTAGAACAGGTTCAATGAGTTCTTCCATAGGTAAATGTTAATTTTCCAGGCGGCTCCTGTTAGTCTTTTTCTGACCTGAGAAAAGAACTTAAATTGCTTCCTTTCTTTACTAATGTGTATTTAAAATTTAGTGATTGCAAACTATTTTTAAGTAACAATTCAGTTAATCAAATGATCTCCCTCTCAGTTATTCCTTTCCCTATTATTTCATAATTTCCTGTTGTCAATTCATTTTGGTTAATTTTTCAATTGTCTTGAAATGCAAAACAAAGATATTTTTAGAAAGTATACACAAATTGTCTATTCCATGGATTACTGTGTATTTAAACTGTCTTTTTGAGTCAACACTTGTAAATTTAATCTTATGAATGAAAATTTGATTGTTATAGAAGTTATTGAACCATACTTTTTTCTTCTTCCCAGTAATGGGCACAATACTTCATTTATTTTTGTACCTAAGATTCTAAGATCATTATACTTTTTCTTCCTCCTTATATATTTTGTACTGATGCTTGTAAACTCTTAAGTAAAATATTTAAATACAAAGAGACCATCAGCAGATTATATCTTTATGCAGATTTTTCCTTCATGAGGAAAATAAAGGTGGAAAACATTATGACATTCAAAACATGAAATCAGCCAAATACTGGTACGTGGCACAATTAAATTTTAGTTGTTTTATCAACTCATTCAGAACCACGGGCTGCACAAAAAGGGTGTCAAACTGAACTAAGAACAGGGTACACAACTCATGTATTCTCATTTGATCATCTAGCCACTTGCCTAGTAAAAAATTCTGACTATATTTTGTGTAGACTCTCTTACTATTTTCTCCACTAAAATTACCTGATGACTAACCCTAGTCCCCAGAACCATGCAAGTACCTTTTCCTAACCTTTCACATTTGAGACTCTGTCACTGCAGTGTCCTGTCTCACTCTAGTTCTTCAAGAGCTCAGCCCTGCATGATTTTCTCTGTGCCACCAGGAAAGAACTTCAACATGAGTCATACTTAGTTTTCCTTTTGTATCTGAAGACCCAAGATTTCCTTGATTTCATAAAATTTGAGTGTTGTACTTGTGCCAAAAGAATGTATGAGTGGAGACCCTGTGACTCTTATCCCTTCTTTATTTGATTTTTTTATAGTTTTCCCTTAAAATTGAGTGAAATATTTCACCATTGAGCTTTGCTCTTCTCTGCCAGGTCTTTGGATATTGGAGGAGAGTAAGGGAAAACCTCAAGCTATCAGGACTGCCCAGCCCAAAGCTTTGTACCTGTGTTCTGCTCGCCAACATCTTTAACCACTAGTTCTAAATCAG
This sequence comes from Hydrochoerus hydrochaeris, assembly GCA_004027455.1. Lineage (NCBI taxonomy): Eukaryota > Metazoa > Chordata > Mammalia > Rodentia > Hydrochaeridae > Hydrochoerus > Hydrochoerus hydrochaeris. The sequence goes on from PVLA01000553.1 coordinate 342,175, forward strand.
CAGTGTGCCCTATTCTAACACGGGCGTGGGGGCCTCCTGGCACTTTGGCTTGTTTTTGCGCCCTGGCTCAAGGAAACATTGTAAAATAAAAAGAAGTAACATTTTTAAATCTGAGGAATTTGCCCTTGGAAAGTCAACACATTTTGTTTTGATCTGTAATGTTTTTGAGATGCCATTGGTTTTCTATAATTACAAACTTAGACTATAGTATTACTTCACATAGCTCTGCCTCTCATCAGCCTTCCCTTCCGCGTATGCATAGATGTTCGAAGCCGTCAATGGAAACATCACTGGCCGGACTATCTCCACCTCAGTGCTGGCTGTTATTCCTTACTAGCAGCAGAGGAAGACACCACAGGAGTAGTGCTCGCTATGTCCAACTCCATTTGCTTCAGCATATCTTATAGGGGAAGAAAATCCATTTTATTGAATATAAGATTATTTTCTCAATGAATACTTTTGTCAAACTCTTGTTTTTGTATATTTAGGATATTGATAATGAGGAAAGTTCTAATAATGAGCTGTTTTCTATAATTTGCACTTAATAATCAGAATTATGTATGAACAAATTATAAAATTTCTAAAGGTCAGACATAAGTCCAATATATGGTACTCATGTATTTTTGCTAATAAAATTGATAGTAATAATAATTATTATTCATTTAATTTTACTCATGTTCCCCAAAATATTTACAGGTGTTTGATTATGTAATCAATATTATTACAACTCTGGGGTATCATGTAAATGAGGAGGCCGAGAGAACTATCAGGAGACAGCTCAGTGGAGATAAATGACAGAGGAACAATGTTAGTAGATAGGAAGGCAGAAAATCAGGAGAACAACAAAAATCACAAAATGACAAAACAGACTTGAACCACAACCATTTTTATCTCATTTACTCTCAACTACTTTACAATACTGTCTTCAGTGTCACTTCTGATAATAATTCTTATTAGTGTGCTAACCAAAATTCAGTAACTTTTAAAAACACCTTTGTGAATGATCTCATAAAGCCTTGAGAAGAAACTAATAACTATTTCTCCAGTAAGGTAATCTATATTTTTTGCAACAGTGTTAAAATGGTCCAGTCAATGCAAACTTTCTCACTTTAATAATATTAGCAATTTGGCATATTTTCTTCATCATAAAAATGAAGATAATACATTTGGCAATATTTACTGAATGTCTACTGTATGTCAGACACTGTTCTAGATACTGAAGATATAACAAAAAGTAAATAGGAAGAATCCCTGCCTAAGCCCTGTTAACTATGCAATTTTAAAATATACAAAGAAAATACTGAATTCTTTGTGGTGTTCCAGAAAGTAAAAAAAGCTCAAGGTTAGAAAATGCAGGGACCAGGGATGTAGCTCAATGACATAAGCACCTACATGACAAATGCAAGGTCCTGAGTTCAATTCCCGGCACCCCCCCCCCACACACAATGCATTACTGTAGTTAATTACCTTCCAGAAGCTCAAATCCCAGCCACCTTTGATTTCAAAATTCATTTTAAAAGTGGTGATTGCTACATTTCCTAGTGGCAAATTTGGATATTGAGAAATGGCATCATATTGGCTTAAATAAATAATTGGTCTAAATTGACTGAAAGATTTGAAAAGTTTCACAGGAAGATGTAGAAACTCCATGGTTGTTACTATAGTCTTGTGGAAGTTATGATATGCTTGTGTGAAGAATAAGGCACATAGCTATGTGCAAATGGTCATACACTAATCTGGAGAAGGAAATTTCAAGGCAGTGCAAAGCTCAGGATGTGGCAGTGGTGCTTTTGGCTGCTTTTGGCCAGTTTACAGTGAAAACCAGGGGCGAGGTATCCATTTGAAATTCTGAAATTTCACCAGAAAGGAAACACCAGCTATGCTGGCGAAAAAAGAAAACATGGTTGTTCAAGAGAGTAGCATTAAAATGAAGCCAAGTACTTTATAGGAGGGGAATAGGAAGATGCTTTGAGGACATTTCAGGAATTAGAAGAGTCTATCATTTTTAAGATCAAAGGTGCAAAACTATAAAACTTTTATTTGTGAACAGAGCCTCCTGGATCCCCGCTTCAAGAAAAGATGCCTAGGGAATTGGTTATTATTGGGTTCACAGGACTCAATCATCCAGTTACTCTGAGGCTTCTTCAGCAGCGATACAAGAGGAACTGGCTACTGTTTGAGCTGGCAGCAAACTTCTGCATTATCTGTATGACGCTGGTTTTATCGATATGCAAAATGCAAGATTTGTGAGATTGGGGAGGTTTACACTGATTGCAGAAGGCTTAGGAGACCAGGCAGCGTGAGCTTGAAAGGACATTCCACAAAGCCATGAGAGTAGAGTTGGGGAAGTCAGAAATGTGGAAGAAATGTGCTGAGAAAAGTCACAGGCAATGATAAAAAAACATCCCAACAAAAGTACCAAGAGAATTCCGACTAGCAGTGCTGTAGGGGCAGACCTGCCTACATTGTTTGGAGTTTATATCTTGCTGCAATTTTACCTGGGTGCTGGACATGGACCTACGGGATTTAATGTTTTCTCTGCTGGGTTTGGATCTTGTTTTGTCTGATTTCCCCTATTTTCCCTTTCAGAAAGGGAATGTTACCCTGTGGCATTATATTTTGGAAGTGTTTGATTTTTCTTTTTTAACAGAAAGCTCAAAGCTAAGAATTTGCCTTGCATCTCAGAGAAGTTGAACTTTAACTTTTTAGCAATGGTGAAACTGGTTAAAACTTTGGCAACTGTTAAGAGACAGACTAAATGCATTTTGCATGAAGAGATGGACATGAGTCTTTTGGGTGCCAGGGGTATATGTTATGGTTAGATCTAGAATGTCCCATAAAAGCTTTCAGAAGTAGGACTGTTGGAAGGAGATTGAATCATGGGAGTTAAACCACCGATGAATCCGTAGGTGTATTGCTGTTGAGAGCTGGGGCCTGTCCTAAAGAGGTAATTAGCTGGGGACATCACCTGAAAGGATATTTCCTTCTCTGGATCATCTGCTCACTCTTTCTTTCCTGGCTGCCGTGAGGTAAGCAGGTTTCATCTGTGGCAGGCCCTTCCAGCATGCCATTTTTGTGTTTGAGGCTACCAAACAAGGACTAAAACTTATGCAACTGTGAGCTGTAATAATCCTTCCTTCAACTGTGGGGTTTGAATATTTTATCCCAGCAGTGAGAGAGGAACAGAATTACTAAGATACCCTTTTAATTCTGAATGTTTCCATCAATCAGTTTCACTGTGTTTAGAGAACACTCAGCATGATTTTCTTTTAGAGGCAAATACCGTAGTAAAAAAAAATTAGATTGGGAAAAACATTCTACATCTTTTAAATTATTAATCATTCTACAGCTAGCCATCCCAGTGTTCCTTCAAGATCCCCTACTCCTGATCTTAGGATTATTCTTTGTTTATGTGGGGAAGATTGATTTTTTATACACCCTCTCTTCTCTTCAACTATGTTGGATTTCATGGTGAATTCGTTCCCAACCATTATCTACTTCCCCAATGTTTTCCATTTCCAGTTTGTCAACAGTAGCGTTTCTGTGATACCATAGATTTATTCTTATCTGTATGTTTATTCTGTCAGTTTAATGGACTTTATCTAAAGGAGCCAGGTAAAGGTTGCTATTCTGCCATCTTAGACTAGAAAGCCTTTCTGACAGTCTATTTACTACTCTTGTCAAAAATCCTATTGTAACAATATTTTTAACTGTAAATGTTAAAGTCTTTAATGTTAAAGTCTAATGATGTCTTACAATAAAATTACAAGGCAATTTTAGAAAATGGAAGTAAATAATAGTTTTTCAACTTATCAGTAATAACATCTGAATCTCTTAATCAATCTATCACTACTCAGCAATTTACAAAGACTGCTTTAGTGCATATAATTATTCTCCTATGGGTTCCATCTATAGATAAATAAGGAAAAGATGTACTTATTTCTAACAGTTCTTGCCAATCTTCTTTACCCAGGGATTGCCAGAATTTCAAATTGAGGTTCTAAGGAAAATGTAATCAGTGCTGACACCAGCCAGACTTCCCTGCACATTTCTCCAAATTGTAATGAATGTGGGAAGAAGACAGTGGTGCTCACTCTCAGTGTGCAAGTGAGATGTGAATTTCTTGTTCTCTTCATTTGTGAACATTCACTCATGTGGTCTTAGGTAAAGAGTACTTTCCTCTGTTATCACCATGAAAAGGTTGGACATCTCTGGTCTGAAACATTACAGTTTAAAAATCAGACCACCTCAAAGCTTGTCAATCTTAATTTGCTCCACCAATTAGGCTTTCTGTCTCTAAGGATAAAAGAAAGTAAATATTGCCTTGCTGAAACTGGTACAAGCTATCATTTATAGTCAGATGTTTAACTTCCTGCATGACTAATGCATATAAAGTAGAAGACCTAATGCTGTTTTGGTTATGTTAGAACATTTCAGTTTATGAAGGGAAAAGAAGCACTGACATTATGTAGCTACTGACTTCCAGGAATATCACTAGATTACAGGCCAAGAAATAAATGATACCTATATGCAGTTCTGTACTTACAATGATTTTGCTTTTCCTAACAAAGACACTTCTTTTTATGAGAAAACCACTATTAAGATTACATAGCTATATCATCTGATGGAATTTATGTTAATTTAGCTTGTGGGGAAGGTTAACTGAAGGTACAGCTGCAACTATACAGTATCCCAAAGTGGAGTTTATTTTACAAAAGTAAATTCACAATCACAATAAACTACCCGAAACAATGATACAAGAACCTGAGGACTTAGTGTGATACAAAGTCTTTCAGTTAGGAAGAATACAAGTGAGATAATTCTTCTGTAATCACAAAAGGTAACTATCATACCAATAATATACCTGAAGAGAAAAAAAGTTGAAATTTGGTGGTTGTGACTAGTTACTTCAGTCTAAGTTAAGGACAAGGATGCAGAATTGATTTTGAAGCAGAAATTTTAATTGAGTACTAGTTTAAGACATTTTAATATTATCATGCTCCAAATCAGTGTTCTCAGATAACAGAAGTCCATGATTATAAAATGACCCAAAACTAAAGGCACGAGAGTTTGAAAATTTGAAAATACTGCATTATTTTGTTTTCGATAGGTCAGCTTGTTAAACTCACTTACATGGGGAGGGTTTGTATAGATACCCCAATTTCCACTAATTTGTTCAAGAAAATACAAAACTGCATACCAAAGGAGGTGGCTGGCCACTCAGTAATTTTTTCTTAACCTGTCTCACCACTTTAATTTATTCAAAAAATGATTAGGTTTCAACCAGTCCAACTTTCAAATTTCTGGTCTTTTGGGGAAACTCAGTTTTAGATCAACAGAGGGAAAAACATTGAAAGCAAATCATCAGGAAGAAAAGACAGACTCAAATTGATGCCATGACAGCCATTAGTATCTAACATGGATGGACAGAACTCTCTGTTAGCTAGGTTCTCATTCTGACTTCTCAAGGTCACTTGACATTTTACTTTAGATGTGCAGGTAAATACAGATCCGAGGAAAAATGACAATAAAATTCAAAGTAAAGTGACATCTCTTCATGATGATAAGCCTTGAGCTGGAGAGTACAATAAATTACTTGGGAAAAGTACGAAGACCTTTTAGGTACTGACAGAGCTGGAAATTGTCTGGTTATTGAAACACAGAAAAATTTATTTCTCTTGTAGTATTATGTATTTTTTAAAAAAAACATGAACATGTGTTTTAAATATTTAACTTAAGAATTTAAGTTTTAAACTAAATTACAATGTAAATAACATAGTTCTTACCCACTAACTTCAGTTTTCTATCTAAATTTTTATTCACATACTATTAATTTTAATAATTTTGATTACATTTATTTAACCTTATATTCTTTCTTACAGTTTCACAAATATTTTCCATATTGCCTTAATTTTATGTTTTTAGAATGATTATTTTTAATCGCTAAATAGTTTTGTATGATTAATGTGTGAAAATTGCAGTCATTCTTCTCCTGTGGCCTTAAGTTTATTTTCAAATTCTCAGTGATACAATTTTAGAGATGTCATCTTCTACTTCTGCTCTGCTTAAATTATTTCCTTATGATATGTTTTCATAAAGAAAATATATGTTTGTGAAGAACTCTTTTACTCAAGCTACTAACAATATTTCCCTAACATTTTTAAAAATGTTAACACCTATTTATGTGCTATATAATATTGTATTAAAGTTTAGTTCAATGTACACAAAATTCCTCCTGTTACACGTATCAATCTTTATGGCAGATTTTTGAGGTTCTATGGGAAATATGAAGACAATTCCTACTTGAAATGCATTTTCAATAATCCTACCATTTAAACGATAAAAATTGTGAAGACTTATAACAAAGTCTAAGAATATGCAGTGAAAAAATCTTTACACTATGAATAAGAGATGTTAAAGATTGTATCTACAACTACAAGGGGTCATTGTATTTCCGAACAGATATTCCTTGGATTAGAATTTTTAAAAAGAATAGAATTTAGTGACACAATCTATTATATTAAGTGAATACTATTTTCATGTAACAAGATACTCTGAAGATATCTCCATATTATCCTGAAATTCCAGGTAAGGCTCAAAGTCAGAATAAGAGCCTCATGTTCTGCAGAAGGCCACCAATAAGATACTCCCTCAGCGCTTGCCAACAGGCATCAGATCCATCCATCACCTTTTCCAGCAGCCTGCCCCACTGTTACTCCTTTTCAGGCTACACACTAAATGTACTTATTGACTGGGAAGTGCGGGATCCTTCAAAGATAGGTGAGGGTATCACTAAGATCCGATACTTTACAACCTCAAATGAAACCAGAAAATATTTATTTGCGCTCACATTTTGTAGAGATTTAAGTACATAGGCAGCTGACTCCAAGGCAGATGGCACTATGGAAGGGCCTGGGTAGGGAAATTTGCTTACCTCATCCAGGCAAGAAGCAGAAAGAGAAAAGGAACTAGTTATAAACCCTTCCTGGACACAAACCCAGTGACGCACCTCAGATCTTTTCTTTTTCCCCCAGTACCATGGTTTGTAGAGTGTTTTTTTCCCCGTTGTGTTTTCTTTTTTCCCAATAGCTTTGTGGTATAATTTCAAGTCAGCAATTGTGATGTCCCCTGCCTTTCTTTTGTTGCCCAGAAATGCTTTGGCTCTTCTAGGTCTCTTCTGGTTCCAGATGAATTTTAGGATTGTATTCTCTAATTCTGTGAGATATTCTACTGGTATTTTGATCAGGATTGCATTAAATTTCTACATCAATTTTGGAAATAGGGCCATTTTTGCCATATTGGTTCTTCCTGCCCAAGAACAAGGGTTATCTTTCCATTTTCTGATTTTTTTTGATCCTCTTTTACACAGAACTGTAGTTTTTAATGTAAAAGTTTTGTACTTCTATTTTATATTGATTCCTACGTATTTCTGGGGAGAACTTCTGTCATTGCATCCCATAAATTGTGGTATGTTGTATATGTATTAATTGTAGAAACTGTCTAATCCCTTCTTTAATTTTATCTGTGAAACTTTGGTTGTTTAAAAGTTTGTTATGTAATTTTCATGTGTTTATGAAGTTTTTTATGTTTTCTTTTGCTACCAATTTCCAATTTCATTGCACTATGGTGTGATAATATGCATGGTATAATTTCAGTTCCTTCCATTTACTTAAGCATATTTTATAAGTCAGTATGTGTTCTCTTTTGAATAATGTCCCACGTGCAGCTGAGAAGAATGTGTATTCTGATATGCTGGGGTGGAACACCCTGTAAACATCTACTAGCTTGATTTGTTCAAGCATCTGGTTCAGTTCTGGCTTTTCTTGTTGATTTTTATTTTTGTCTATTTAATTGGTCTATTTGTGACAGTAGGGTGTTGAGGTCCCCTATTGATTTTTCATGTTCATTAATATTTGTTTTATATAGTTTGATGTGTTAGTATTTGTTACATACATATTTATGATTGTTATCTCTTCCTCTTGCATTGTTCCCTTTGCAAAGAGATAGTGACCTTCTTTGTCTCTCTTAATCAGTCTTAGCTTAAAATCAACTTTATCTGCAAATAGAATAGCTACCCATGATTTTTCCTGGGTTCCTCTTGCATGGATATTGTTTTCCACTCTTTAACTTTCAGTCTATGAATTTCTTTTTGAATTAAATATGTTTTGTGTAAGCAGCATGTTGTTATATCTTGCTTCTTGGTCCATTCTATAGTCTGTTACTTTTGATTGGTGGATTGAGACCACTTATACTAGTGGTTACAACCAATATGAATGACATATCCTTGCCATGTTGTTTATCCCCCTGACTCCCTTAATTACTTGCCTTGCCTGGTGAATTCATTCTATTGGGGTTAAGGAATTGTAGTCCTTGTTATTTCTTTCTAGAATGTCCTTCAGAACATTTTGGAGTGCTAGTTTGGTGGTCATAAATTTCTTCAGGTGTTCTTTGTCATGAAAATATCTTATTTCTCTATCAAATTTGAAAGATAATGATGGGTACATAATTCTGGGCTGGGAGGTTGGTTTTTATTTTTTTATTTCCTTTCTCCAATAGTTTTTAGTATCTGTTCTCATGTTGAGTTTTGTGAATCTTGGCTATTATATGCCTTGCTGTATATGTTTTTTGATCATGGATAAATGTAGGTCTATATGCCTCATTTATCTACACATCAATTCTTTTTCTATGTTTGAGAAGTTTTCTGTCATTACTTCTGTGATCAGGTTTTTATGTTGTTTGCTCTATGTCCAGCTTTTTCACTATGATAAATCTTATGTTATTCTTCTTTACACCATGTAGCAGCTGTTGTATTGATTTTTCAAGGTCTCTTTTTATTTTTAAGAAATTTTTCTTTTCATGATTGCTAACCATAATACTGTCTTCTATATCTGATATTCTTTCCTCACATTTGTTCATTCTATTGAATATAGTTCAAAGGAATTTTTAATCTCCTGGGCATCTGTTTAAATCTTTTTCATGGATTTCATTTCTTTCCTATGGTGGGTGTCCCTGATATCCATCATTTTCCCAAGCTCCTTTATTTTTTTTAATCTTTATCTGCTCTAGAGTCAATAATCATGTCTTTCATTATGGTCACCATTTTTGTAGTTATCTGAGAAATTATGATTTGATTTTTTCTAGACTCTCATTGGTCTACTTTGTTACTTTCACTGTTACTATTTCAGAGAGTCCTGGTGGGTGACTTTCGACTTTGGGAAACAGGTGAAGAAGATAGAAGAGAAAGAGAATGGAAAGAAATAAAAACAAGAACAGAACACAACAACAACAACAAAAACTAGAAATTATTTTTATACTCACATAAAAACAAGAACAAACATCAAGCAAAAAAGAAAAGAAAGAAAAAAAGTGTCCACTTCAGGGTATGTTTCTACTATCATTTGTATCATCTGCCACACAGTGGCCAAACAGAGCCCAGGTCTGTTTGAATTAATCCCAGTACATTCTGCCAAAGATTTATGGCAGAGTAGTGGATAATCCCAGCAAACCTGCACCTTTAATTCCACTGAAGTTTAGGCTTATTTCTGGTATGAGGCTGAAACACAATTTATTTAACCTGCAGCACTCTATGTGACTCCAGCCAACTTGAACTCAGCTTCTTGACCTCCTGCTGTGCTAACCATGGCTCTGCCTCAGATTGAGACTGAGCCAATAGATGGAGCTAGCCCACAGCTGCTGTCAGTTGAAACTTAGTTGGCTCCTCTCCAAAATTATGACTAGTCCATGACATTCACCCAGGGGAACATCTGAACCTGAATGAGTTCCCTGGGGAAACATTTGAACCTGCATAGCAGGCACTGCAACATATTGCATTCACTGCTCCATTCCACTCCATTCTACATGGAGGCCTCTGAGGTCAGCAGGAATCTCTGTGCATCTGCAGGTTAGAGCTGCCCCTTCCATGCAGTGAGTCAGGGCTCACGGAGAGAGTGCTGCTTGCCACCTTCATCCTCTGCATTGAAGCCTCTCTCTTTGCTCTTCCTTGGGCTTCAATTCTCACTTCAGATCCTCCTTGGCCTGGGCACTCTCTTCCCTACTTCCATTCTTCACATTGCTACAGTCCAGTGTCTTGACACCAAATCTTGAAGAGGCTGCTTCTCTGCTACTAACCACTTCCACCATCTTCCTAAAAGTCGCTGATCTCTTTTAATTTTTGAATGAACCCAGAGAAGCAGCTACTCTCATTAGTTCCATCTTATAGATGAGAAAATGGAGTCAAAGACAAGTTAAATGCCTTGTGTAAAGACACACATTTAAGAAATAGCAGAATAAAACTAAGTGTTTTTTTTAAACAGAAGAAAAAAATGATGATGCACTATTTTAAAACAATGTAAAACAGGAGATTAACAATGGTTAATATATGCATATTGTTATTCTCAAAGTAGTTGCTAAGATTATAAGATATAGGCATGAAAAAATTATCAAACAATGAAAGCACAAACCATTCTTTTTTATGAACTAACAGAAATTGCTTGTATAACTACTAATATACACACATAAATACACACACATATGTATATATATATATATATATATATATATATAATATTTTCCCTTCATTTATTTCTCCTTTCCCTCATTCCAGTTGTTCTTTCTTTTTGAACAGTTTCTTCCCCTTTCACTTTCACAATATCTATTGTACATTTTTAGTTCTGTTTACTTTCTCAGTTTTTTACACTAGGGAGATAATATGTTGTTTACGCATACAAGTCTAATTTATTTCACTTATGAATGTAGTTCCAAATTGCATTCATTTACCTACAAAAGGCTCAAGCTTATCCTTCTTTATAACCTAGTAGTACTCCATTGTATAAAACTGTCACTTCTTTCTTATCTATTCTGTGGTTGATGGGCATTTGTGTTGTTTCTAAGATTTAACCATTACAAATTGTACACATTTATTACTATGCACATATATTACTGTGGTATGTTGTCTTCAATTATTCTGGGAAAATACTCATAAGGGGAATATCTTTATCAAACCCAGTTTCAAAATTAGTTGTTTGAGGAATGTCCACACTGATTTTCACAGTGGTTGTACCAGTCTACACTTCTACCAACAGTGGAGAAGGGTTCATTTTTCCCTGCAGCAATCACCAGCATTTGTTATCGACCAATTTCTTGGTGACAGCCATTCTTTCTGGAGTGAGATGGAATCTCTGTGTTGTTCTAATTTGCATTTCTCAAATGACCAATGATTTTGAGCACTTTTTGATATATTGATTTGCCATTTGTATTTCTTCATCTGAGAAGTGAGTATTTATCTCTGATGCTCATTTTTGGATTGAGTCTTTGAATTTGGGGGGCTTGATTTTTTTCAATTCTTTATATGTTCTAGATGTCAGTTGTCTAAGGGACAGTTGGCTAAATTTTTTTCCCACTCTGTGAGGTTTTTTTTTTTTTTTTACTCTGTTGCTGATTTCTTTTGATTTGTGATAACTTTTTAATAGGATGAAATCCCAGTTGTTGATTCTTTGAAGTACTTCCTGTGTAATTTGTGTTTTGTTCATGAACTCTCTGCCTACCTCTAAGTCATCATGATTTCTACCTACCTTTTCTTCCAGTACATTCAATGTTTCTGTTTTAATATTTAGATCTTTGATACATTTTGACTTTAGTGTAGTCAGTGGTGATAGACATGATTCTAATTTTAGTCTTTAGAATGTGGACAGCCAATCTTTTCAGAACTATTTATTAAAGAGGCTATCTTTCTTCCAGTGAGCATGTTTAGTCCTTTTGTCAAAGTTACAGTGACTAAGTGTCTTCTTAATTATGTATGCATTTCTTAATCTACTTTGTTTACTCTCAGGTCTGGCTTTGCCATTACCATGCTGATTTTATTGCAGTAGCTTTGTAGTATAATTTCAAGTCAAGGATTGTTATACTTTTTGCCTTGCTTTTGTTGTCCAGGATTGCCTTTGGTATTCTAGGTCTCTTCTTACTTCTTACTTAAATTTTTAAGTGAATTTTAGGATTGTTTACTCTAGATCTATGAGGTATGCTAATGGTATTTGATCAGGATTGCATTAAATCTGTATAACAGTTTTGGAAGCATGGCCATTTTCACAATGTAGGTTCTTCCTATCCATGAGCAGGGGATCTTTTTCCATTTTCTGAAATCCTCTTTAGTCTCTTTTTCCAGAGTACTATAATTTCCAATATAGAGATCTTTTACATCTTTTGTTAAATTGATTCCTAAGTGTTTCATATTTTTGGATGCTATTGTGAAAGGTGTTGTTTTCCTAATTTCTCTTAAAGTGAGTTTATTGTTATGTGCTTTTGATTTTCCAGTGTTTGTGTACAGCATTACTATTAATTTTGTATCCAGATATATTGATGAATTTTCTTATTTACTGTAGTAGTCTTTTGGTGGAATTTTTGGGCTCTTCCATTTAGAGTACTGTGTCATCTGCAAATAATGATAATTCAATCTCTTCCTTTCCTATTGTTATTCCTGTTATTTCTCTCTTTTGTCTAATTGCTCTGGCTAACATTTCCAGAACTATATTGAATAGAAATGGTGATAGTGGACATCCTTGTTCCTGATTTTAGAGTGAAAGCCTTTGTTTTTTAATTTCTTTAGTATGATATTGACTGTTGGTTTGGCAAAGATGACTTTTATCAGATTGAGGTATAGAGACTATTTTGATTTTTCTCTAGGGTTTTTATCATGAATGAGTGTTGGACTCCATCAAAAGATTTTTTCTGAATCTATCAAGATGATGATGTTATTTTTTTCCTCGGCTCTGTCAATATGGTGTAGTATGTTTACTGAGTTGCAAATACTGAACCATCCCTGCATTCCTGATATGAATTACACTTGGTCATGGTATATAATCTTCTTGATGATTTGTTGCATTCTGTTTGCCAGCATTTTATTGAGGGTTTGTGCATCTATGCTCATTAAAGAATCAGCCTATACTTCTCTGTTTTGGTTTGGTTTTTCTCTGGGTTTGATATCAGAGTAATATATGCCTCTAGGAATGAGTTAGGGAGATAATTTTAATGGGTGACCTCAATACCCATTGCCACAAAGAGATAGATCAAGTAGACAAAAAGTCAGCAAACAGATAACAGAACTGAATCAAACATGTGACCATAAGGGCTTAATAGATATTTCCATCCAACAACATCAGAATAAACATTCTTCTCAGATGTTCCCAGGCCATTCTCTAAAATATCTCACATACTAACCCATAGAAAATGTGTAAGTAAATTCAAAGGAATTGAAATTACTCCATGCACATTATTCAACCATAGTGCACTCAAGTTGGAAATTAATGGCAAAAGAAACTTCAAAAACTCCATAAACACATGGAAATTAAATAACACTCTCCTGAAAAACCAGCAGGTCACAGATAAAATTAAAGAAGCTAAACAATCTCTACAATCAAATGAAAATGCAAATATAATATATTAAAATCTGTGGGATACAATGAAAGTAACCTTAAGAGGGAAAAATATAGCAGTGCATTCTCACATCAGGAAAAGAATGTGCACAGACAAACAACCCAGTGCTGCGACTCGAGCTTCTAGAAAAAGAAGAGCAAGTCAAAACCAAAGCCCATAGAAGGAGAGCAATTATGAAGATCATAGCAGAAATTAACACAATTGAGACCAAGAAAATGGTACAAAGAATTAATGAATCAAAGAGTTGGTTCTTCGAAAGAATAAATAAAATTGATAAACTCCTAGCCACACATCAAAAAAAAAAGGAAAGACAAAACACAACTTCAACATTGATGTGAAATAAATGATACAAGAAAATGGTACAAAGAATTAATGAATCAGAGTTGGTTCTTCGAAAGAATAAATAAAATTGATAAACTCCTAGCCACACATCAAAAGAAAGAAAAAAAAAAGAAAAGAAAGACAAAACACAAATTCAGCACTGATGTGAAATAAAGAAATGTTTTCTGGGTTTTTTTTTCTTGAGATAGGGTCTCACTATGTATTTCATGCTGGTCTTGAACTCATTTTATAGTGCAGCTTGGCTCACAGTGATCCTCCTGCCTCAGCCTCCCAAGTGCTAGGATTACTGGCATGTGCCACCATGCCTGGCTGTGTTCTGGATTTTGTTGCCTGCAGTTTTTCATTGCTTTAACCTATCATTCTTTACTCTCATCATTTTTATTGTCACTCTTGTCTCATAAGTCTTGATTTAATGGAAACTTTGTGAAGCCTAGGCTACCCGAGGTCATAACTTGGGTGAAGAATTCATGGGATAAAATCACTGATAGTTCTTGTCAGTGCACTACAAGCAGACGATATGGACGAAAACTGCTCATTTAAGGAGAGCTCCATGGCTGGATATAAGACATTTGGGCCTATGTTTCTATAGGAAATGGAGTCACAAGAAATTCAGGCTGGATTTTGGGGTTTGGAGAGTTATGATGATGTTTCAGAAGTAGATAACATGACCGTGTGTGAACAGAGAAAGATTTTTGTATGTGAATAAAATTTTGTATGTGTAGACTGTTGTACATGAAAAAATTAGGCATCCCCTGGGAGGCAGGAAGAAAAAGAAATAAAAAGGGTGAATCATTACAGATCCTGTGGCAATTCAGAAGATCATCAATACCTACTTCAGAAATCTTTACTCACATAGGCTTGAAAACATAGAAGAAATGGACAGATTCCTGAAAAAGTATGCATTATCAAGCCTGAATCAACAGGATGTAAAAAGTTTCACTAACCCAATGTCAGTTAATGAAACTGATAATGTAATTAAAAACATCACCAAAGAAAAACCCAGGTCCTGATGGATTCATGGCTGAATTTGACAAGAAATTTAGATACAATTTAATGCCAATATGCGTCAAATTCTTTATTGAGACCTTGCGTTTTTATCCCACTGTCCTTGCTGTAAGCTTTTGCTGCCAATGAAGATCACATTATAGTACTGTGCTTAATGAACTCTACTTTCTTCAAACTGCTGTCTTTGGTCCCATACCCTCCATGAAAATATTCTTTTAACACTTTATTATCAATTTCTTTCCTTATTTCTACTCTTCTTACACTTGCAAAATACATTCTAGCATTAGGGACAATGCCATTAAATTTTCAAATGGCTCTCTGACCCCTGGCTTCCTTGTCCTTCCTAACCCTCTAGCTGCCCCTAAGTATCAGGAGACATACCACATAAGGCATAAATACACATATTAATTCACATATAATGACAGTTTTCCTTAACTCATTATTTATTAGGCTGGTACAACAAATATCAGAGAAAACCTGTAAGTTGCAATAAGAAACATATTTTACTTTCTACCTATCCTCAGTTTAAAAAGTTAAATGCCATTGAAAGATGACAGATAATGCTTTCATTTCAAGCATCTAATACTTTTGTATATCTACGTTTTGAACTAATTTTATGCCTAATAATCATTTTACTTGAGTACCAGTGGCTCATGTCCCGTGACATCCTGGCTCTGTTGGAATGCTGCTTTCTCTGAGAAGTGCTTGGCAAGTACCAAATTTATGCTGTGAAAATTGTTTTTATATCAGGCTAATTAGTTCCTCAATCTTTTCATAAATTGAATATTGGTAAGATGCAATGTAAACTGCCTTGCAGCTACATTGGATTTTCCATGCTCAGACTCCACACTTGGATTGAGATGAATGCTTCATTTTACACAAAGGATGATTTAAATAGCTATTAAATACGGCCCCATACTCTTCACAGAGTGGATTTCCTCATTGTTTTAACATTGCTTCAGTTTCCACCTTCTACTGTTTTGTTTAGAGCAGGCAATGACTTGATGACTCCCTTGAGTCAGGAGAACAACTGATATTTTCAATGAGCACTTGACTACAGATTTGCCGACTCAACTTCAAGATCCACAGCTATGAAGGGATCCCTGTGAGCTCGTTAGATGATAGCTAAATGATAGAGTCTGTGTATGAATCTTTAAAAGATAACCCTGATTTATGAGTGCATTTTATCAAAATAAGAAATGCTGAAGGAGAAAAATATTCATGGAAATGCTTTTTCTCTGAGATATAATTCAAGGCAGTGGCTTTTTTAGTAGAGTTTGCCAATTGTCACCAATTCATCTCCTTAAGCACATAATTCAATCTATTCAGTGTTGGACTATGGCAGTGCTGATGAGCTCTTAATTCTCCTGTATTTATTACAGCAAATGTAGCACTGACCTTAATGAAATGTCTGTTAAGACAAAAATGTCAGTGTTATATTTTTAAAGACAGTCTCAAGTTCAGAGGTTCTGAAGGTCAATATTGTATTTTGAAGTGGGTCATTCAAACATTTATTAAGATCTGAAGCAATGAAACAAATCTCTTGATAATTTAATAAAGTTTAGTGGTTTTAAGCAAGATACATAGGAACAACTAAAATTAAAAAGTATGCACAATGATCTGGTCTTCCTTTATTTAACTGTTAGAATTTTCTAAAAGCATAAAATTTATTTTCTTCTGTAAATACTTATATTGTCTTGACAGAGTTTTTAAGATTGGAAAACAAAAAAAAATATATGGTCAGTAAAATCACTTTGGCCCCTCTAGCACATATAATATGAATAAATTCTAAGTTAATTGCTGACAAAGAATCATTGTCAGTGAATAGTGCTGTATAAATGGTTGAGTTTCAAAGTATAGTTGTCTAAGTCTGTTACATTAATTATTTTTTAATTGAACTAGCTGAATTAAACTGAGTGGGTATTTTTGAATTCTTTATGGTCACAATAGCTTGAAGATGAAATAAGTTATTAGAATAATTTAATCCTAGGCTTTAAGAGCCTACTATGTTCACAGTTTTTTTTTTTAAATTAGGCTCTGTGGAAATAAGAAATATTTAGAATGCCTCATTCCAGTCTTCAGGGAATTTACAACCAGCAGGAGACATAAGAAACAAACAAGTGAGTAAATGGTCCATTTAATTTACCTTCTGACTGTAATGAGCTTACTCTCTATCATCCCCACAAATGGCCCTTCAGTTACTGACCACTGTCAGCTAAATGGATACCTGAGTACCATCTATTCTTCTGTAAGATTGAAATATAATTGGAAAGTTCATTGCGCTGGACTGAAATCTGTGTCTTTGTGGTTTCTTTCTATTGATTTTTGTTCTACTCTTTTGAAGCAAGAACAATAACTTATTCTTTTGCAGGATCATCTTTTAAATATCCGAAGATTTTTCTGCCTCTATTTCAATCAATCCACTTCAACGAATATCTTTACCTCCCAGTGAAAGCCCTCCAGTTTCTATATTTAAAAATCTTACACAATGACATTTTGAGGTATCCCTGCTCCCCCTCCCTACCTTATCCCATTTGTCTTATGCTGATTGGGAGAAAAAGTCCATGTGGTTTGAAGATAAAAATGATTAATACAACACTGTGCTATAGCTAACTATTTGAGGTTGAACTGCCCTGAGCACAAAATGCCTTAGTAAATCATAATGATAGAATGCCTAGTGTTTCTTAAAGATTCTTCTTATGAGTCAAATTTTTTAAACTTAAAAAGTCTCCCCTGTTAGTGCACACAGTCTGGATATATGGGTGTTGCTGATGCTGAGAATGCAAAGCAGCATTCTCCACACTGCAGACACACAGAGATTTTGCCCTTTCGTTTTCACCTGCAGCCACCAGCTGAAAGTCTGCTTCATTTCTTCACAGTCTGTTTGACACCTTTAGTCAAAAAGTCAGCCCATCTGTGCTACTTCATGCCATATTGTTTTGTCTATCAGTGAGGCTCCTCGTTCCTTCCCAGCTTTGCTTTGCCACTTGAAGTGGGCTGCCGTGTCTTTAGAAAGCTTCTGATTTCAACTTGCTCTTCAGCTGCCATCTAGGTCTCGCTGTTGTATGTTTACTATGCATCTCCTGTAGAGCAGAGGTCTATAACCACACTGGCAGCTGTTTTAGACTGACTGCTTTAAGATTTCCCTGGCTATCCCAGACTGTCTCCTATTATGCTAATTACAGTTGGCTGATGACATTAACAAGCTTCTGGGGCCCTGCTGAAGCATCCAGAGTTTGTCAAAACTTAGCAGGGATGTTGAAGATCAGACACAACCATTGCACAGATCCATATTTGGATCTGTCTCAAGGGATATGCTTTTTAAAAATTAATTCATCTTTTTGTTTATCGTGTCAGTTGGCACAGCTCTACAAATATGCTTGCAGACTGCAGAATTCAGTGGTAGTTTTCTAACTCTATTGTTCAGGATAATCTTGGATCCGAGAAAGCTATTTCTGTTGTTTCTATTTTATTCAAGTTTAGAAGTAACAGCACTGATACAGCGATGACAACAAACTCCCACTGGAAGTCATAGTAGAACAAGACCTTTCAGAGCAAGCCACCCTTTCTTTACTCCTGTTAATAATCTTCCCATGCTCCAGGACATATGTCTCCAAGAGATAGAGTGATGAAGACATAGACATTACGGACACAACGATCTGGATTCTAGTGCTAACTACTGTAGCAATGTTGAACATGAAACGGAAAACAGGATAATACCACTGACTTCAGAGGCTTAAATCCATAAAACTACGGCCTAGCCATATTCTGCCTGTGCTCCGTACTCTCAGTGTTTGATACGATGCTCTTCTATGACCTTATCCTGGGCTACATCAGAGTCATTGTGTATTTGCTTCGCATCAAGTGACAGGTGCCTTGTTTCTTTCACCCTCATGTCTGCACCCATGAATAAGACAATATTTTTTAACAAATGGCCATCAAGAAGCTAAGGCCTTGCATAACTCAAGAGTCTTGTATGTACAGTTAACTTTGGAAGAACACAAGGAAGAGATTAAAATGAAGAGCTAAAAAATATTAAAGAAGCTCAGTTCCTCAGTCGCTACCACCCTGCTTCAATCTAACTAGTCCTCTCTTCCTGAAATGCAAAACTAGTTTGGATCTAGATTAGTTTTTACCTTTTTTCTCCCTAGAATGTGTTTCTCATTGCATTAGCTATACAGAATGATCAATAGAAGTTAGTGAAACAAATGTTTAATGTGATGAAATAATTTGGAAAACTGCTTTAAGCAATGTTAAATGTATTTTTCTGGTTATAGGGCTTGCTAATACTTCTAGTATGCTGATTTTCAGAAAAGAAGAGAGAGAAGATGTTTACATTGTATATTTAATTCTTTTGCAATTGAAATATGAGAGAGAATTAGCTCTCAAATTAGTATTTTTGGAACTGTGGCCAATTCTGATGTTAATTCGAAGATGTTTAATAGACAAAGAAGAGAGGTTTAGAAAGTCATTTTCCTTTCCTTTGGCTTCAAAAGCGTAACTCCACAGAACAGAGTTAGCAGAGAAGACCTCAAAGTCTTGGTGTCATATCTGCAAAACAAGAAGGTTTTGTATTTTTAAACCATCCTATAAACTATTAATATATATCTGTACAATTTTCTGTCCTTTTAGGTCAATTAAGTCCAATCTTTCTTAATTTTTGTAGTTCCTGGCTACCTCTACCCTCCCAAACCCATTTACTCTGATCTGATTTGCTAATTTTATTAGTTGCGCTACACATCTAAGCTTGGGTCATTGAAGGATAATGCCCTGCTATCAGTTGAATTTTCTTCTCTGAAAATTCATTTAATAGTCACTACCACAGAATATGAATTTTTTGGAAGCAGCTAGGTGAGTCAGGATGGGTTTTGCGGAGTAGCACGGGCTCTTACTCTAACATGAGCAATGATTGTATGTTAAGGGGACATTTAGACTCAGAGGGATACATACGTATCTGAAAAATATAATTTTAGCCTCTTGAGCTGTGAGAATTTCTCTGGCTTAAACAACTAAGTTTATAGTACTTTGTTAAGGCAGCCCTCGGGAAATGAAGCACCCCCTAACATTTATGCGAGGAAAAGCCCTCACTTGTCTGGCTTACATTCCTTGCTCACCCGTCCTGCCGCCAGCACTTAGCTGGTTGGTTGCTTTCCAAGGGGTTGCCATCTCTACACACACAGGGAACAACACTGTCTGGGAATCCAGGCTTATTTCTCTGTGTCTCTACACTTGCACTGGGTTTTAAACCCTTGTTCTACCCCCATACAGCAACACTTGTGAGTGTAGCGCTGTGTACCAGTCACAACCTCCTCCTCTTAAACTTTTAGTTGTTACTTAACTGGAGAAGCTAACTTAACATATCATAAGCTCATAGAATGATAAGGGTATAATAAAAAGTAAGTTTTAGTGTGATCATAAGCAGCAGTACATAGTGACTATCCTTTATAGAGACTGGAAATTAATAAGAAAAAATAAAAAAATGTTTTTTAAAAAATTGCACTACCTTTAAGACAATTACAAGAATTTTTTTCATTGTAAAGTTGCTATGAACATCATAGCTTTCAGGGTCATCATTATTATTTGATGTACTTATACCAATATTTTTAATTAAATATTTTCTTGTTTTTTTATAGATCATGGTTTTCTTTCCAAAGTAAACCTATTTACAGTAAAAACAAAAAATAAATACAAAAACAAAATATACAAAAAACCTAAAGAAATAGTGGTCTGGATTCCTTTCAACTCAGACTTTGATGAATCATTCTTGTAACCACTCTCCAAAGGAGCTACAAATCACTAGAAAGAGTATTTGTTCCTGGAAGGACATTCCCATCAGAGGCCAGTAATGATTTGGGACCACCCCATCTGAGAATCTAAAAACACTTTAGACTCTCCTTTTTTAGAAAATTTAGAATAATGTGCTCCCTACATAATTACAGTACAATGTTCATAAGGACCATAGAATTCATAGTTAAGCTACCTGGAATTCCAAGTAACCCAAGCTAAGAATTCTGAAAGAATCATCTCTAATCATGCATCTGCTTCTCAGAGGAAAATGTTTCCCATCCATGTAAGGCATAACTACATAGGAACTGAGCTGAGGGAATCAGAATTTCATAAAGAATGAGGAAACAGTAAGTCTTTGGATTCTCAAGTGGATTTGTCCCAAGCAGGGAAAAAGAGTCCCATTTCTCAGAATGGATCTTGGCAAAGAAACGTATGGGCCTAATGGGTGTGTAGATTTGCTTTCGCATTTCTTCTAAGTACTACCTCTGAAGTAGCATCTATTCAGTAGATCTACCAGTCTAACATCACCTCCTTCTTCCTTCTCTTCTTCTTCTTCCTCTTCCTCTTCCTCCTCCTCCTCCTTCTTCTTCATCTTCTCCTTCTTCTTTTCTGATAATAGCATCCTACCTTTTCCTTTGGGAACTCAGCCTTCTCTAGTTCACGTCACTTGCTTCACGACTGGCTGATTCTATCTCAGTTACAGAGTATGGAACATAGAAAGATGGCTCATCAGTGTGTTTGTTTGTCTCTTAAAGTGACTGAATAAACCCTCTCAGAGATGGCTGTTCTGCTAGTCATGGAGTGGCTGGCGGTCCTCTTTCTACTGTGAAGAGAATGTGTGTCTCACAGTAACGGTAGTAGAGAGTACAGTAAAAGGACATGGTAGATAGAGATCCAGCCCTGAGGGTACTCATCTAGCTGTGGAGACAGCTTCTTTTTGCCTTTTCAGAGCCACCTTCAACCTTTCTCAAAGGCTGTCAATACAAGCCTCTGGCCTGTGGAGACCCACATTATGCCTCTCTGGCTTCCAGCTGGGATTGGGCACTGGGGAGTCCCAGTAGAATGAGGAGATCATTTGGGTCCCTCTGCAGGGTTGTCTCAGGCTAATGTACAAGGTTCCTTCCAGGTCCTGGTCACTTCTTCCTCCTCTCATATCATCAGGCTTATGGGAATAACAGCTCTACTAGATTTTTTGCACTCATTGGTCTCATGCCTTCATACTAGTCCCTGGATATATAAACCGATCTGATTATTCTAATAGGAATGTGTACTAGCATTCTGTTTTCTGTTGAGACATCCACTGATGGACCAGTGTTCCCTCAAGTCTGTCCAATCCTAGACTTTTCACAGATATGAGTATGAACTATTTTTTTTTTTTTGCCTAATCCCTTTTGAAAAGTGTTTCTATCACTTGCAACCAGAAAGAGTCCTGACTAATACAATCTTTCTTAAACCCCTTGGGCCGCCTTGTGCATTGGAGAATAATTGCTTTAGAATCGTGGACAGACACATTACGGGAGTTAAAACTCACTTAGGATGGAATGTAATTCTCAAACCCATCCATCATGTCACTCATGATCTATTAATCCTTGTCCTGTAGAATTAAAGCATGCTGCTGCCCACTTTAAAAAATATGACCCTTACTGCCTCTAGAATTTCAACCAAATTTTTATGCACACAAGTTTCCAGAACATCAACATGGTATGAATTGAACCAAAACATACTTCTTCCAATTAAAAGGTGTGAAAAGAGCAAAGAGAAATGGCCTTTTATATTTACTCAACTCAGCAGCTGAGCAGTTCATTAGCAAGTCCTGAAATGCATGTAGGTCATAAGCTCCAGGAACGTGAAGACGGTTTATAAAGCAATCTTAGAAAGGCAACCTTTAAGTCAAAAGTACTATTCCCTGGTGAGGTTTATTAATTGAATCATTTGTTTACAAAAGGTGAATGTGGCTCTAAGTGACAGTACTGTTTGCACAGTGGCACCAATATTAGGAAAGCATATGTGTAATGCATTAGTAATGTAAATAAGATGTTGCCTGAGTCAGGAGTATTTGTTTAGTACATTGAAATCCAGTCATTTCAGTGACTCCCTGAGCATGAATGGAATTTGCGTATTAAAGTTAAAAATACTCAAAAAATTGCTAACGAGTACCATGAAGCCAGGATATTTAACATCTCATCTAGACTTACCAAAGACTTAATGTTGATCTTATATAGAAAAGGTTTTTGTTTTTGTTTTTTAAATAGATGTAGTAGGAAGGTGTTCAATTTCCACTTTTTACTTCTGTATTATGCTTCTTCAACAAATTTTGCTAAACATGAAGTTAGAATGAAGAGTTATTAACCTTTGCCTGCAAATATCTTCTGTTATTTAAATAGGATTTCTTTTGACAGGAAGAATACATATACTGATTGAAAATACTTTTAAAATATTTTGTTCTCTCTGAAAGTAACTCACACAGTTGGCTTTAATTTTGATCTGGATTAAACCAGTTCTCAAGGTTTTCATATTTTGATTGACTCTGGTAAAAAGTGAACATTGTTTTCTCTCAGATGAGTGATAGCCAGCTGATCCCTGAAAGATGTTCTTCCCTTCCATGGGATCGTGTTGCTAGGAAGTGACCTCTTGGCCAGGGACTGCTTTTGATAAATCTTACAAGTCAGTATGGCAATGTGACAAGCTCACAGTGTACTATGAGTAGAAGATACATACACCTTACAATGAGAGAAGCCGGCACACCTTTGCCAAGCTCTCTTCTCTGCTTAGAATGCTCAATCTAAATGATGACAAGGTCCAGAGCCTCAGATGGAAAGGAGTTTAAATCACTCACTGAATAACAGAGTGAAGAAAACCTGGCCAACAGCCACGCCCACCTCAGACTCCTATGTGGGAAATAAAATTGCATTGAATTTGATCCATACATACCTGGTCTCTGTGTTTTTAAATCCACATATATCCTTCTCTAATTGATATAGTATACCTTTTAAACCAGGCACTGTGGCCCATCCAAATTTGATCCCCCTTGGAAGATAAATCTACAACATATGTAAAAGCCGGGTTGCTGGCTGAACCAAACCAAGACACTAATAGAATAGAAAAACTTCTCGCCTCCATTCCTTTTAGATGTTATGACAATACGTAAAGGAGTGTGTATTGTTAATTAAGGGCTGGGAAAGAAGCTTGCCTGTAAGAAGGAGCCAAAAAGAGAAAGAAGGAATAGATTGAGGTTTGTTGCCTGAGTAAGTGCAGAGTATGATTTTGAGCTCTCATGAACGGAGGAAGAAGATCAGAAGCTGACAGAGCAGTGTGCCCTGTACTGAACCTTGACAAGATGATGGATCCCAAATTCTGAGTGGGGCTTCGGCAACATGGCCTGCCCAAGAGTTTCAAAGAGAATCTTCTGCCTCTGCCAGAATTTAGCGCCAAGACAAGGTAGCTCTGGAAATACCTGGAAATATTTGGGCTGCACAATAGTGATTAGGCTGAAAAGGAACCCCCCTCCCTGGGACATAATAATGACTAATAACAGCTGGAAACAACTTATCTGATATCAGAAATTATTCCAAATATTATACAGAATCTCATTTATTCCTCAGAATACTAACCTGAGGTGGTAATTACTATGAAGCAAAGAGACAGTATTGCCACTTCTCTACAAACCCAGGAACTGAGGCTCGCACAGATAAAGTAACTTGTCCAATATGCTGCAGCCAGTAAGTGGGAAAAGTACACTCCAAATCCAAGCAGTCTGAATCCAGAGCCTGAGCTTGTAATTGTTAGGCTGCCCAACCCCAATCCACAGGAAACAGGGTTAGGAGAGAGAGCCTATTTACCAAAACAAACATGCCGTGCATAGGAGAACACAGGACATGGAGAAATACTAAGGACAACTTGAATAAAGGGCACAACCTGGGATTTCAGCAAGTTGGAGGTGCAGTCATAATTTGGGCAAAAACATAAACTAGTACTATCCTTTTCGGTAGTCAAAGTCTGGTGCGTCATGAGACTGTTACATTTCATTTACTCACCAGTTTTCTAGGTCACTGTCAAAGGGATTATGCTACTGGCAGGCAAGTGACAAGTTTAAATTACCAGATGTTTAATCGTAATTCAAATAATTAGTGTAATTAAAGCAGAATATCACTGAAATTTTTAAAATTAAAAATAAACCATGTCACTTACATGTAACAGATGAAATAGCAGGGAGAAGAAATAAAACTGTACATTAGGAAGGAAGAAAAACTGAATTTCTGCAGTGCCCAGCACTGTTATTCATGTAACTGTTCCTCTGGGGTTAAGGGTGACTTCCTCCATGAATGTCTTATTTATGTCATCATAAATGACTAATGGGGCCGATCCAGCCACACATTTCCCAGGGGAATGGATAGACTTGGGAGGTTAATGTCATGTGTTATTTCTGCTGGTTTTATTTTTCTCTTTGCAGTTGAAGGATTGAAAAATACTTTTTTGCTGTAGATTTTTTTCTTTTGCAACATGAGGAGGTGTATGTCCTGGAGATATTGAATACAGTACTTCTTTTTGAACTTCTTAAATGAGTGTGATAATGAGACTTGGAGCACCTAATCGCCATGCCATTTGTCATATTTACCTGGGTAATTGGCACCTGGGTCTTCTATCCCAGCTCTCAAATATTACCGAGAAGCTCTTTGCAAAGACCTGTTATTGCTTGTAATTCTCCGTGCTGCACCAGCTTTCAGCTTTCCACATAATAGCCAGTAACCCTTCCTGTAAAATGTGAATTGTGTAGTGTGCAGAAAACATTGCTAGTGACCTTAGAAACTCTGTCCCTGGCTATTTCTCCAGATGCATTGGCTACCACTCTACCCTTCCTAGCTCTTCCCACATCTGCCTTCTTTTTTCCAGTGTGCCACCCTCCCACCCTGCAGGCGCACCCCACACTCTAGTCAGGGCCAATCAGTCTTTCTCCTCAGAAAGGGTGGCCCCTTCTGACGCTCCTGGACACCTGTGCAACCTCACCCTCTCTTTATCCCTCTTGTCACTACCAAGAAACACCTTACATACTCTTTCATGTGTGTCTTCATCAGACTTCATGTCTTCACCATGTACTTCACGGTCTAAATTTGGCTGTTTTATTCACTTATAAAAGTCTTGGCACATAAGTAAAAAGTAACATTGGATGAAATAAATGAAGAAACAAATTAGGAATGGTGGTCCTTCTGGAAGTCATAGATTCATTATGACCATTAAAGTAATCAAACTGGATACAGTGAAAGATGCCATTAGGTCAGGATATACTATTAATATATTCATTATTTTGTTCATTCAATAAAATGTTGCTGAATTCCTACAAAAGTGCAAACATTTTTCTGCATAGTAGAGATATAGGATTGAACAAAAATGTCTCTGCCTTAGTAAAATTTACATTATTGTTGGAGGATGATGGCAGAAAAAATAAAATGAGCAACCTATTAAGAGATAGTTCAGAAAGTGAAAAAGTAGCAGCACTAGAGTTCTGGAATTGTTATACGGAAGACCTTACAGATAAGGGGCATCTAAGCAGAGGCCTGCCTGAAGGAGGTGAAGCAGTGACCTGTACACCGAGTAGAACTTTCCAGGTAGGGAGACAAAGAGGAGCCCAGATAAGGAACAGGGAGGCCAGAAGGGCTGGTGTGCAGGGAGTGAACTGGTGGCAGGAGGTGGATTCAGAGGCGGTAGGCTGGGTCATTAGTGGCTAGAAGGTTCTGGCAAAGACATAAACATGGTCTGTGAGTGAGTCAAGAGTTACTAGGGGTTTGGGTAGAGGAATAACTTCAATTTTGTTGAACTGTTGGAGACAGGAAGTTATCCTTAGACAGTTAGGAATTAGCTGAGTAGCATTTGAGTAATCCAAAAGCATCAGATTCTGGATAAAATTGTGAGTTATCTAATCCATGTTGCCATATGGGCCTCTTTAAGTAAAGGCTTATTTGATAGTTCATGACTCATCCTCCTTTACATACACAATTGTAAAAGTTTTTTGCTTGCAGGATATTTCCATGGAATTAAAACATACTAAATGCTTAACTTCACTGAGAATAAATGTCTAACTAGAAAACTCAGTAACTTCTTCAAAGTTTGGTTTAAGAATGACCATTGCTTTTATAATGTATGGAGAAATTTTATTTTAGCAGAAAGCTTGCTCTACAAGTTTATATTCTCAGTTGTTTATCTCCCAATTCTATTTCAGAAAAAATGATGCTGACCAATTGTCCTTCAGACGTGGTCATGAGAGTTAAGATGGAGATAGTGGCTCGATGATCAATTCTACTTAAAAAAAGAAAAGAGGGGAGAAAGCATTTTTGAAACATTACAATTATCATGCATTTACTATGCATTGATTTAGGGATTTTTATTTTAATGACTTTATAGAGATACTTAATCTCACAGAGCTAGAATACTAATTACTGTACTGTGTTGCAATAGGAAAAACAGCAAATTACTCAAATTTTAATTATGATATTCAGTTTTAAACAAGTGTATAATAATTGACTTTGTGTGTAATAATTGATTTGTCATTTAAGCAGTAATTTTTTATGCAAATGGACTACTTTATATGTGTGAGCCAGTTATTATAAAATTAATTACTGAATATAATGTAGAGCTGACTACCAAAAATTTTTCCAACCAGCTTATCCATTCATGACAAAGCTAGATTTTTTTTATGTACAGTGAAGAACTTATTAACCAAAAGAAATTATAACACATTCTACAAGCTTGCTAAATGTGCCTTTTGTTGTAATTATTCTTTCCACAAACATTATAAACACTTTCTTCATTAATTAATTTATGTACTAACCCTAAAAACTAGTTCAGCAATTAAAATCATTCATATTATACAGATATAGAATTTTTTTCTCTTGCTAAATATTAAATATTTGGACAATGTGCACTGTAAGGTTTCATCTACTATATGTACAAGTCTAAATTGCATCATATGACAGAAACATATTTCCTATATGCTTCTCCCTGTTGTATAGAAAAATCAAAGAAACAACTGAAGATTGTAAGGCACAGACTTTGAGGAGAGGAAGCCAGAAGACCACCACCTTTGACCTCAATATCCTGAAAACAATCTCAGGACATCGTCAACAGATATACATATTTTCTGCCAGAAAATAACACACATGGCCTTGAGCCCAACTGCCAGTGGAATCCTTGTTCCCTGCTGAAACCCCCTGAGTGTGGCTTTTGCTATGTGCATTTCTATCGGCATTCTGGTCTTCTGTGATCTGACCACTCTCCCATCAAGTTTGGCTTACAGGATTCTAGGACTTCTCTCTCCCTGGCATCTTCAAACCTTTCAAAACATCTCATGTACTCTATTTCCAAAATCTTCTCAATAATGTGGTCAATTACAGTCTTGGCAATGATCTGACTCCTGACACCAAAATTTATCTTAGTAAATTTCTTATGGGTGTCTTCATGTTGTAGTCAGGCTTGCAAGGAGACCAAGACAATATAGGTACATAATTTATAGTATTATTTAAAATGGTCATCTAAGAAGTCAAATACAAAAAAAGCACAGGATATCTGTCCACACACTAAAGTTCTAGGAAATCTAGCCAAGGATCTGGATCCCATGGCAATAACCTGCCTGACTTCAGCTGAAAACCTAGAGCCCATGACAGTGCCTCCCATGAGTCTAACTGGAGGCCTAGAGTCCACGACAATGACTCATGCAAGTCTATTTCATGCATCTGTGCTGGGAAGGTCCAAAGCTCAGCAGTGGAAGCTAGAAAGTCTGTGCCAGTGGGATGAAAGATCTGTGCCAGCAAGCTGAGGAATCTGCACTGGAACCAAGAAGTGATGCTCAAAATAAGGACCAGGGCACCCCTGAAAATGATCACAACTCTCCTCAGTGACCATGAAGTCCTGAGCTCCTCCAATGATGAGGAAAGCTGAGCTCATTTCAGGAAACCAGAGTGACAAACTTCTCCTGGAGATTGAATAGCTCACCATTTCCCCATCTGGAGCCAGAAAGCAATGCTCAAAGTAAGGACCAGATCTCCCCCAAAGTGAACTGCAGCCATTCTCAATAACAGCAAGGTCCTGAGCTTCTCTGACAATGAGAACAGCCAAATTCATACCAGGGAATAAGCTCTATAAGCTCCTCCAGGAAAACTCATGGCAACAGGAGGAAAAACAGCACCAAACAACACCACTCATCTCTTCCTCTCCCGTTCTCCATTTTATCTTGGCAACAGTCCTCAGGTGGGCCATCCATGTTTAGCACCATCCTGCTACAGTTCAGCGTGGATTAAAAGTTGACCACCAATTATCAATTCACCACACCCCACAGATTTTCCAATTCCTACAAGTTAAAGGAAAAGAGGTTTGTTTGGCTCCCAGTTTCATAGTTTCAGTCAATGCGGGCTCAAATGCAGAAATGGTAAGTTGGAAGGGTCTGCCACAGGGGAAACTTCTTACATCATGGTGTCCAGGAAACAGAGAGTGAGGGGAGAATCTAGAGAGGGTAATATATGCTTTCATATCATGCTCCCCAGTGAACTGCTTACTCAGATCATACTTAACCTCCTTACAGCACATTAGGCCACAGATTCATCAGTTGATTAATTCACTGGTGATTACAGCACAAATGGGATGATTATAGTACCCACCAAATGATCAGATCACATTCCAGAAGCCCCAGAAGCCTCTGAATACATGAGGCTCTGTGGGGACATTTTAGACCTATCCACAACAGAAAATCAATTAAGAAGAAAGAGACAATTCCTGTGACAAGGGACTGACAAAAAGGTGAACTCTACACCAAGGTACAACAAATTTCTGCATCCACCAACTGGAGACAACACATTCTGTGACACTCCTGCTAATTGGAAAAATATAGTTTTCATTTATAAGAAGACGACTGAATCTAGATAAAACCATTATAAATATGACTATACCAAAGATCACTAAACATTTGAGCAAAAAAATCAATTACCCTCCAAAGAAAACTCTGATGCAAAAAGGTAGATGAAAACTTTAAAGTCAATAACATCATTATGCCCAGAGAAATTTAAAGGGTTCATCATGTCCATTAAAACTAAAAGTGTACTATTTTTTTTAAAGTAAGTCAATGAAATAAAAATTTTTAATAGAAAATTTAAAAACAACAATAAACAAACAACTCAGTAGCAGGGCTGAATGGCAGTATGTTTTCCTGTTTTTCTATGTAGTCTTTCATGCTAACTAAAATTTCATTATCAGACTCCAAGTGTTAGCCTTATAGTTAGCTCCAATCTCTCAGCTCAAAGTCAAAGAAGAGATATAGCTAGCACTAGTCTCAGATTCTTTTGAGAGGTTTCTTTGGTAACTGTTCATGATCTGCAGAATTCACTCCCATAGATGTAAACTAGTCAGAGTCTATGACTTACCTTGGGAACACGGTAGGGTCAAACCACTTGAAGCAGAAGGGAAATAAACTGAATTCAAATAGTTGGTAAGAAAAAGTAGAAATGCACGTGGTAAACCAATCAACTATACCAGTTAAACAAATCAAAAAGTAAGAACATAGAGGATCTGGATGATACAACATGGCTAGTTTTAACTCATATTTATTTTTCCATGAAATGATGTTGAAGACCCTGGTTTTCCAAAACTGAACAAGTTGAAAATATACTTTTCTTACTAATTTACAGTATCAAAAATTATATTTGCCTATAACTATTTAAAGTCTATCATGAAGAATTATCTTGGCATCAATCCAATGTAAAAATACAATTTATTTGCTAAATATGTCAGTAATCACTGAACTGTCTTTTTTGAAGATTTGAACATTTATGTTGTTTGTGTTGCACCAAACTTGTGAAAATTACAATGCTATGACACAGATTTGGCCAACTATACTTTCTTTTTATAGGGACCATCCTGATATAGCAAAAGGGCTTCTGGACCAGCAAACATATGTGTACAAGGCAAAGAAAATGATCTGATATTTAATAGACAACTTTTGCACTACAGAATTTCTTGATGAGGTTAAGGCCATTTCATAGATAGATGAACATAGTTTTAAAGGTCAACGGTTGGTGATGAGCAATTCAATTCAGTGCGTCCCCCAAATCATAAAACACAGAGCTGTTGGGCCAGGGTTGCACTGCTTCTTCTAATCACTGCCTCCTCCATCCTCTGCACCAGCCACATTTCAGAATATTCACAATAATGTTAATGTGGCTTAATTATAGAGAAAACTTCAAGTGTTTGGAAAACAGCATTTGCCTGCACATGGTAGTGTAGCTAAGAAATTGACCTAAGTAAGGGCTAAGTACAAATTTCCTTAAAGATGACTAATAGTAAATTAAAGTAAGCATAATTTGATATTTGCAAACTAGAAATTTGATACTTTCAGTTCAGTTTTGTCCATATAATTGGATAGGGAATTATTCTGGAATATTTTAGTTTCCTCTTTACATAGTGTTTTGGCAAAGTATTCAGAATGTAAAATTTCACAAGGATTTCTTAAAAGGTGTTAATTTTTTACCCTAAGAATTAAAAAAGATTATTTTAAACAAGCTTTCTTAGCTTTTAGATATTGCCAGCATATTTCATTACAGTTTACTCTCATGTACTGCCATGAATTGTAGTTTCTGAAGAGGTTTCTGTTAGTAAACTGAGTGAAAACAAGTTTCAGTGAGTTTTATTCAAATAACACCCCTACATAGCATCACATCGAAGTGTTTATAAGCATAAGCCATGCTGGAAATATTTTACTCTATCTTTTGTAATATATATGAATCTAGATTTAAATCAATCATGCTTTGGCTAAATTACTCAAGAAATTGTCACTTTCTCACTGGCAGACCAATAAATGTGTGCATTGTCTAGTGGTGTAGAATAGACATCAAATATGTCTGAAAGTTAATAGTTCTACTGCATAGTTTCTTCCAAATCTGTTTCTGCAGCCTGCTGGTTTATATCGTTTTATGATACAGGAGCGTGTCCTAAGTGATCAGATTTTGACAGTGCCTTCATTTCCATCATGCTTATGCATGATCCTTGTTAACTTCAGTTACAAATAAAAACTAAATTACAAAATAATGGATATTTTGAGATGAGATGTTGTTAGAGAGTTGAAGTTTACATTTTTTATTAAGGTATAATTTAGACACAGTGAGAAGAACAGATTTCATTTTATGGCTGGTTCAGTTTTGATAGATTTATGTATCAACCCAATCACCTATCAAAGCATAAAACATTCCGCTCATGTCAGGAAGTCCCTCATATCTCTTCCCAGTCTAGCTCACCACTTGCTGGTCTGTCACAGATGTCTTTATCTGTGTTTGCCATTGCCCCCCTGGCCTAATTATTTGGCTCTGTCTCAAATCTGTTGATAACATCAGGCAGTGTACTTCTCCACATTTGTTCTTAATTTTCAGTATTTAAGGAAGTTTTAGGCTCTTTACATTTTCATTGTAAATATTATAGTCACCTTGCCAAATGCCATAAAAACCTCTTTTGAAATTTTGATTTCTATTGCATTTATTCTACAGATCACTTTGAGGAGGATCAATTTTTTAAAAATACTGAGCATTGCAAGTAGAAATACAGCATGCCTTTCATGTCAAGTCAGGGTAATGCTCACCAAACTGTGTACAGAAGGTTCAAATACAAACTTTTTGTAAATATACTAACACATTTTGACTTTCCCAAAGCTTCCTTCAACCTCTCACTGCACAAATACTCTCAAACTGCCTCTCTGCTAGATGTACAGCCTAGTCTAAAAATAATATTGACAATTTGAGCTCTCTTCTTTCTTTCATTATTCCTTTTTCTTCCCTTCCCTTCTTTTTCTTCATCCTTCCATTACCCTCCACATCATGTCAGTAGTAATTATCATTATGGGACATTGAAAAAAAGGGTGAAATTGTTAAAACAAGTTTTAATGTATATAGTTGATATATATTATATACAGCTCTGTAGATGCTGCTATAAATAATTGGGGTTCTTCTTTGCAACACAGTGGCCTGGTCTGATTCTCTTAATCTAATGAGCAGGTTGAAAAGTTAATAAATACCAAAACACAATCAAACCCAGATCACATCAGTGTGAAGTATATATGTAGTACTGAAGAGATCGCTATACTAGCAACAATGTTTCCACTCTAATTGATCCTCGGTTCTACAGTAGGCATGCGCAGACACACACACACACAAACACACGCACGCACACTCATGCACACACACACACACACACACGCATGATAAAACAAGGCAACAAGATGCTTCCAAAATTTCTCAACTCCCCAAAAGCTGATCTCATGGATGCTGATGGGGAAGATACAAAAACCAAATGGCTAAAATGTATGAAGGGGCAAGAGAAGAAACAACAACAACAACAACAACAAAAGAAGTATCTATTAGATGTTTAGTGAGCTCAAAGATAAGGCAAAACCAGATAAGGGACTGAACTGATAAAATGATCAATAAATTTAAAGAAGACACAAACTTAGTGTTGGATTAACTAACCAGGATGGCATAAGATATGAATGACCATAGAGAAAACAATAGAGGCCATGAAATGATATCAAACAGAAATCCAAGTTATAAAAATTATATTGAATGTATGAGTAGCAGAAATGACCAATGTGAGGAAAGTGATCAATTAGAAGATCAATTTGATACAGGAGAATACTCAGCAGTAATTTAAAACAGTAAGAAACCATGGAAATGAAGTCCAACAGCTATCAGATGATTCACAGAAAACTATCCAAGAATTATAGAAGTTAAATAAAAATCAGAAGAAAGCATAAAAACGCCTGAAAATTTATTTACTGACATCATCACAAAGTTATCCAAGGTTAGGAAAAGAATTCAACTTCCAGGTACAAGAGTCATATAGAACTCAAAATAGTCATGATCAGAAAAGATCATAACATAGTTAAAATCCCAAAAGTCAAATACAAGTACAATGTATTTAAAAACTATTACAAAAAGGCAACAAATAACTAATAAAAGCAAACCTATCAGAATTAGAGAAGATTTCTCAAAAGGCCAGGAGGGCTTGAAGTGAAGTTTTTCACACCCTAAAAGAAAACAACTTTCAGCCCAGATTAACGTATCCTCCAAAATCATCTTTAACGTTTGCTGAAAAAATAAGAACCTTCCCTGACACAGAGCACTTCTAAAAAATTCATGACTACTGAACCACATTACAAAAAGTTCCCCAAGAAATTCTAGTCAGAGACAGCAAGTTCACTATATCAACAATCTAAAGGGATAGATAGAAAAGCAAGATGAACAGTTTTCCAAAAAGAGTAAAAAAGAAAAAATAAAAATCAACAACAGAAAAATCATGCAACGATGGGAATCAGTCAGTATCTTTCCATAGTAACTAAATATAAATTGTCTTTACTCCTCAATCAAGAGACAGAGATTTGCAGATGGGACATCATTTCATCAGAAATGATCAGAAGAGTTAAAGAAGGTTACTACATACTGGTAAGAGGGAACAATGCAGAAGAAAGAAAAGCAATTGTAAATATATAAACGCCAAAAGATGATACTTCATGATTTACAAAACAAATGCTACTGGTCATAAAGGATAAGGTAAACATCAGCACAATCACCCAAAACCTAAGACAGGGGGCTTCAATACCCCACTATCAGAAATAGACAGAACAGGTAGACAAAAAAGGTCAACAAAGAAATAACAGAGTTGAACCACCCTTTCATATGTACTAGATATCTATATAATGTTCCACCCAACAGCATTTTGAATGAGGCTGTGAATGCACTCATTAGAAAAACTGAGTAATTCTCACAAAATGACCTAATGATAGTTCTCAAGATCCTAGAAAAACAAGAAACAAGCCAAATTCAAAGTAGTAGAAATAGATAACAAGATCAAAGTGGAAATTAGCAAAATTCCATTTAAGAAAACAATATAAAGAATGAATAGAAGAGTTGGTTCTTTGAAAAGATTAAAAATGATAAATGAATCTTTAGGAAAAATTCACCAAAAGAAGGAAAGAAAAGATCCAGATCAATGCAATTAGAAATGAAAAAGAGGAAATCTCAATGAACCCCACTGAAATATAGAGGATTATAAATAAATCTATAAGAAAACTACATGCTAACAAATCAAAAAAATCTAGAAGATTCTAGATATATATGAATTACCAAATCTGAACCAAAAATATATAAAAGACATAAATGTTTCAAGAACAGGCAATGGATTTGAGGCAGTAATAAAACTCTCCAACTAAGAAAATTCCAGGACCCAGAATTGTTGAACTATACAAGAATTTCAGGGAAGAGTTAATGTCAATATTCCTCAGATTATTACACAAAATTTAAAGGGAAGAAACACTGCCAAACTTGTTTCTTTAAGCTTGCATTATTCTGATACCAAAACTGAAAAAATGACATAGAAAAAGAAAACTACAGTCAAATTTATTAATGAATATAGATGCCAACATCTTGACATAGATCTCATTATCCTCAACAAGACACTTACACAAATCATTAAA
Source organism: Hydrochoerus hydrochaeris (assembly GCA_004027455.1). NCBI lineage: Eukaryota > Metazoa > Chordata > Mammalia > Rodentia > Hydrochaeridae > Hydrochoerus > Hydrochoerus hydrochaeris. The sequence continues at coordinate 377,231 of PVLA01000553.1, forward strand.
TAGATCAGATAACATGCTTAAGATTATTTCAGCCTTGGGATGCAAGGATGGTTTCACATACATAAATCAATAAATGAAATCTATTACATAAACAGAAATAAGGGCAAAAAGCACATGATCACCTACATACATGCAGATAAAGTCTTTGGTAAAAATCTAACATCCATTCATTATTTTTAAAAGGCATTGATGAAATTAGTATAGAAGGACTTTATCTTAAAATAATAAAAAGCCATTTATGACAATCCAAATGCTAATGTCAGAGTAAATGGAGAAAAACTTAAATTATTCCCACTGAAATCATGAAGAAGACAAGGGTGTCTAACTTCACCAAATCCTGTTCAACACAGTGCTTGAAACTGGATGGAGAATTTAGGTAAGAGAAAAAAAAGGGATTTGAATAAGACAAAAAGAAATCGACATATTCTTATTTGCAGATGATGTGATCCTTTTTATAGAGGATCCAAAAAGCTCCACCAGAAAACTCTTAAAGCTAACAAATTCAGCAACAGGGAAGCATGCAAAATAAATGCACAAAATTAATAGCATTTCTGTACAACAAGAGAGAACTCACTGAAAAAAAGAAAGCAGGAAAGCATTTGCAGTATCCCATCACCCAAATGGAAAGTTAAATATCAAGGAATTAAATTACCCAAGTAAATGAAACCTTTCATAAGTATATATTGATTGCAATCCTCATCAAAATGCTATCAACTTTTTCCCACAGAAGTAGAAAAGAGTAATCCTGAAATTTACATGGAACCCAAAGAGACCAAGAATACCCAGAGCAATACCTGGCAAAAGAGCAAGGCAAGAGGCATTATAATCCCAAACATCAAGCTATATTACCAATTCACAGTAGTAAAAATAGCATGCTATTGGCACAAGAACAGACAGATGGAATGGAACAGAGGATGAAGAAACTACCCCCAAGCATCTTCAGCCAACTAGTCTTTGATAAAATGGCCAACAATATATAACAAATGGTGCTGGGAAAACTGGTTGTCTACATGAAGAAGAATGAATCGTGATCCAAGTTCTCACTCTATATGAAAATAAAATCAAAATGGATCAATGATCTATACATAAAAAAAGAAACACTGAGCCTGCTGGAAGAAAAAATTGTCAAAAGAAGAAAGCGTAGACAAAGATTTCCTCAACAAAACCCCAACTGCACAAAAAATAATGCCAAGAATCAACAACCAGGATTATATCAAATTTAAAATTTTCTATATAAGAGGAACAACAAATAGAATGGAGAAACAGCCTACAGATTAGAAAAAGTTATTACCAGCCATTCCCCAGACAGAGGACTAATATCCATAATATATAAAGAACTAAAAAAAAAAAAATTGGTCGCCAGAAGTAAAAGACCCAATCCAAAAATGAGCAGTTGAAATTAGTAAGAAATAACAACAACAACAAAAATACAAATTGTCTGATTCCTCTGGCCATTAATGAAATGCAAAGCAACATTGAGGTTCCACCATCCTCCTGTAAGAACAACCATTATCAGGGACTCAAACAAATGGCTGGAGAGGTTGTGGGGGGAAATGAATCCTATTGTTACAGGCAGCTGAGTTGGTTAGAAATATGATAGGCAGTCAGACAGAGCTGAGCCCTCAAAAGAGCCAGTGCTGAAGAGCAGATACCTTGCAAAGAGACAGACAGCTTTGCTATGGGCCAGATCTCAAGACAAAAGGCAAAACAAGTGCAACCACATCCTACATGTAAGCATCAGGGCTTGTTATTCTAAACAGGTATGATTCACCTAGAGGAAGTCAGGCATTATCATCCCAACCCCCTACAGAAGGAGTTACTGCTCTTTAAGCATGCCTATTTGCTAAGTGACTTGCATCCCCATTTCTCTCTCATTTAATCAATTTTAACTGAACAATTAATCTTATTAGTTGACCACAGTTGTGTCCTACCTCACTGCCCACCTTGTGAGTTCCCATTTTCTCTCCACTTTGGACCTGTCCCACCTTGTGGTTTTACTTTATAAAAGTCCTGAGAACAGACACCAGATAGCATCTAGTCCTATATGAAGTAATGAGAAATGATAGACTGGTTGAAGTCATACATACAGAGATAGTTACAGTATATGCAGAGTCAAAGCATTACACAGAACATCGGAAGAAGGGTAGCAACTGGAAGAGGGTACTCTATCATGCTGCTCACATTGTTTTTAAACTAGTGGATTTATTTTAGGTTTACTAAGAATTAAACATGCATGATACAATCTGTAGCTTTAACTTTTTAAGAAAACTCAAAAGACAAATAACTAAAAAATCAACAGAAAAGATGAAATGGGTATTTTTTTAAATGCTCAATTTGCTTACAAAATATAAGCAATATAAAGAATGCTAGAGACCAACAGAAATTTTAAAAAGCAAGATAATAGATTTGAACTAAGATATACCAGCAATTACAGTAATTTTCAATGTACCAAGCACTCCATTGTAACTCAGACAGTGTCAGTCTGGATATAAAAACAAGAACCAATTGTATTTACAAAAAGTACATTTTAAATATAAGGGAACAGATTTACATTTTAAATATAAGGGAACAGAAAAAAGTAAAATATATGAGCCTCATGCACTCAGAGCTTTTGGGAATGACTAGATCATATGTGTGTTAGTGAATTAGTCCACTGATTTGTTTAGAAAAGACAGTTTTTAGCAACCTATTCAGGACCCCTCTGTGTCTGAGACAGAAGCTTTCTTTCTCTCAATAAATATATTCTGCTCTTAACCTTTGTTGTTTCTAAAATTCATTCTTTGATTTAAGAGAACATGAACTCGTACCAGACATCTAGTAGGTTGGGAGTTTCTTTCCCTTATATCACCATTACAGTTTTGGAAACTAGTACAACTACTTTAGAAATCAGTGTGGATATTTCACAGATCCAAAAATGGACATGCAGTTTGACTCAGTGTACTTCTTCTGAGTTTGTTCCCAAAACATTTGAAATCAATCACTAGTATACAAATCAGTGGACTAATTCACTAACACACATATGATCTAGTCATTCCCAAAAGCTTTGAGTGCATGAGGCTCATATATTTTACTTTTTTCTATCTGTTCCCTTATATTTAAAATGTGCTTTTTGTAAATACAATTGGTTCTTGTTTTTATATCCAGACTAACACTGTCTGAGTTACAATGGAGTGCTTGGTACATTGAAAATTACTGTAATTGCTGGTATATCTTAGTTCAAATCTATTATCTTGCTTTTTAAAATTTCTGTTGGTCTCTAGTATTCTTTATATTTTGTAAGCAAATTGAGCATTTAAAAAAATACCCATTTCATCTTTTCTGTTGATTTTTTAGTTATTTGTCTTTTGAGTTTTCTTAAAAAGTTGAAGCTACAGATTGTATCATGCATGTTTAATTCTTAGTAAACCTAAAATAAATCCACTAGTTTAAAAACAATGTGAGCAGCATGATAGAGTACCCTCTTCCAGTTGCTACCCTTCTCCCTATGTTCTGTGTAATGCTTTGATTCTGCATATACTGTAACTATCTCTGTATGTATGACTTCAACCAGTCTATCATTTCTCGTTACTTCGTATAGGACCAGATTCTATCTGGTGTCTGTTCTGTTCCATCTATCAAAACAAATTACTTTTAGCACCTTGTGCTACTAAGTCTTTTAACATTTGTTCATTTAAAAAATTTTACTTTCATTTTTAAGTATATTTTTACTCTCTATAGGGTTCTAAACCATAGAGTTCTTTTGTTGTGATTGTGACTATTGTTATTGTTTAATGTCTACACTTTAGATATAGCCTTCTGTCACCCCTGTGTTTGATAAGAAGCCAGTTATCATTTTCATCACTGTTATCTTGCATGCAAGGTGTTTTCTTTTGTGACTTCTTTAAACATTTTATCTCTACTTTCAGAAGCAGGCCTATGATTCATCAGGGTGTGACTTAGTTTTAACATTTGGTCTCAATATCTTTAAATTAATTTTAGAAAATTCTTGATGATTATTCCTGCAAATGTTTCTTTTCAGCATATCTCTTTGTTTCTTTATCTCCAATTCCATTTATTTTAAATGGCTTGATGGCTCAAAGAGCTTGTAATCTGTTTTTAAATAATTTTCTTTTTTTTTAAGTTTGCAAAGTTTTTATTGGCTTACACTGAAATTCACTCATTTTTTTTTCTTTTTGGATCCAATGTGCCAATGAGGAATCAAACGAATAATTACTAATTGACACTGTGTCTTTCATATACAGCCTTTTCTTTTAGCTTTTAAAAAACAAGGTTTCCATTTTTCTGCCAAAAATTCTCATATACTCATGCAAATCATTAAAATGTTTCCCTAGAACTTTTCATATATTTATCATAGTTATTTTTGAAATGCTAATAATTACAGCATGTGTAATCTCTCCTTCTGAGTTTTCTTAGCTGTTTCATCTTGGGTTACATTTTCTCACTTTTACATGTGCCACAGAAGTTTTAAATGCCTATCAGACATTTTGGAGTAAAGAACAGTGGAGACTAAATTTGATTTAAGCCCAAAATGTGTGCGTGTCTCTTTTCTGGCCACTTGCAGCCAATTCAGTCTGTTAAACACCATCTACCTGCATTTTTATTGTTGGTTTAGCTCACAAGGAGTTTCAAATAGTGTACTGGAAGAAAGAAAATTCCTTTCAGCAGAGTGTGTGGTCTGAGAGACTCTTTTTCCTTCTTCTCAGCTATTAGTAACCCTGTACTTCTGCATATCAGAAGGGTTTTCTGTCCTGTTCCCTCTCCAGATACACATGTCATGCACATAGCCACTACCTCATGCTTGGAATAAGGTTTGGAGTGTCTGCTGCACTGCTTGAAACTTTTCTTCAGATGTCAGCAAACCTTCTGCTTTGGTTACAGAGTTTCATGATTCTGGGATGTTCCTTCTAGAGTTACTTTGTAGGTTCTCACTGTACTGAATGAAGACTTGGTCAAGACAAGTGAAAAAAGTAGTGAGGTTTCACACTGATTAATGGTATTAAAGGTAGGAAAAGAAATATGCTGTCAAGTGAGTGTGGGATGATCAAATATAGGGAAAGGAACACGCTCTACGGTGTGAGAGTGTGCCTTTGAGGGAGATTACAGTGACCAAGAGATTAATGACAGTGGCCTTTCATAACCCTAATCCTGAGGCTGACATCAGTTTGAGGTTGTCCCATCAAAAAGCTGCTAGGATCCTTACAAGAAGTATTGAGGTTAGCACTGTCTAATTGGTTCCAGATGCAGGGCTTCCATGTATACCCCCTGGGTCTCCATGATTGACAGGCCACACCACTCACCCAGCCACTTTGCTGTACCCCAATCTCTTACCTCACTTCTACATATCATTATGGTTTTCTCCTACTTCTCTGCTATGACCTCAGTTTCTTCAACAGTACTTCTTGAAAACCCTTGGAAAAGAGTTTCTGGTAGGTACTCTTGTTCTCCAAGACTCCATGATCTTCTAATGGGTGATGCGTGCCATTCAGTATTCACAAATTCACCACAAGGTCATCTCTTATCTTCTTTCTCTCACTTCTGGGAACTTTTTGTTCCTCCTCCTTCTCCTATTACTGTGCCAAGAAGGATTCAATCATTGTTTTCTGAATTTCAGACTGTTAGTTTTCTTTATCAGCTCAAATCTCTGGTAGGCTTTTAAAATTGTGATTTTTGTAGGTTACCCACTTTGCTTTTTAAGATGGAATTGATGCTGTCTTGAAGGGCAATTATTTCAAACTGTATTTTTAAATAAAATGTATGTTCAACTTAAATATAAATAATTTATTATGTTTTTGGTATATAACATACAGACAGTGTCCGTGTATTTTACATGTCCAGTACATACTGCAAACTGTAAGGATATATCATACTCTCAAGCAAATATAAAGATGCTGCATATGATTTCTTAATTGATCGCCTAAATATTTGTATTTACTAAGAATAATTAACAAACTGTCCTCTCCTGATTCCATTATTGGAATATTGGAGATGCTTCACTTAGAAATACAAATTAAGCTGTAATAATGGCTGTGATTTTCAAGTATGTTACCTCTACCTCCTGTTATCTGAAGACGCTCATATGACTCTGATTAAAAGTCATTTGCCTCATGTGCTTTTTAAATCCATGCTTGGAAATTCATGGGATATGTAATATAGTTCTTTTACTGTCAGGACTTCTTTTTTCTTTTTCTTTCTTAATTAAAATTGTATATGTAAGCATGCTTGTCTTATTGTGTCATGAAATTTGGCTTTAAATGACTTTCAGGTGTTTCTAAACCCAAAACAGTTCTCAACACATTGGATACACAAGTGCAGGAGAAAGAGGCTTAGCAGCATCAGTCCTGAAAATCCATTGCTCTCCACTGCTGCCTTATCCTGATGTAGTACTACAGAGTTTCAGTCTTTCTGTACCTTATTAGTATGCAGACTTTATAGAGATTCTGAAATCTATTAAAGGGACCATGTCACTAATTAAAATAAATAAATACTACTAGAATATAACTTCAAAGAAAGTTTTAAAATTTGAATTTCAAAATTGAGAGCAATGGAAACCATTCTAATAAAAAGTACTATGATATGAAGGTTTTTTTATTAGGCTAAATTGTTTAAGTTTTTGAAAATCAACCACATTTCCTCTTTCTTTCTTTCTTTCTTTCTTTCTTTCTTTCTTTCTTTCTTTCTTTCTTCTTTTTAATAGTACCAGGGATTGAACTCATGACCTGCGCTTGCCAGGCAGATGCTTATGCTGCTGAACTAAACCCCCAGTTCAGCTACATTTCTTTGTGGTGACAATGCAGCTACTTCATTGGTCTGTCATTGCAAAGAAGTTAATATTTTCCAAATAACGTAACACCATTAGATACTGTTACTTTATTTACATTTAATCAATATGTCATTATGGAGAAAAAAATTATAAAACAAAAGAATAAGTTATTTATGGAATCCAGTTGTATGTAGCTTGTTACTCTACACTCATTATAATTGTGTTATTACTTATTTGATTTTTCATTTATGTTAATACTGGCTTTGTATAGCTGGGTGCTCTTAAATTTGGTGCATATATATTTAAGATTGTTATCGCTTCCTCTTGAAGTTTTACCCTAACTAATATGTAGTGACCTTCCTTATCTCTTTGGATCATTCTTGGTTTGAAGTTCACATTGTCTGCAAACTGAATAGCTACCCCCACTTTGTTTTTGTTTGTTTCTGTTGCATGAAGTATTGTTTTCCCTCCTTCGACTCTCAGTCTATGAGTTTCCTTTTGGGTTAGATGGGTTTCTTGTAGAGCCAAAAGTAATAATCATTTCTATAGATGCAGAAAAAGCTTTTCATAAGGTTCAACACTCATTCATGATAAGAACCTTACAGAGAATTGGAATAGATGGTCTTTACCTCAATATGATAAAGGTCATCTATGACAAACCAACAGCCAGCATCATATTAAATGGCCAAAAACTGAAAGCCTTTACCTTAAAATCAGGCACAAGACAAAGATGTCCCTTATCACTGCTCCTATTCAACATAGTACTGGAAATACTAGCCAGAGCAATTAGACAAGAGAGAGAAATAAAAGGAGTAAAGATAGAAAAAGGGGAAGTTAAATTATCATTATTTGCAGATGACATGATACTCTACATAGAAGACCACCAAACCTCCATTGAAAGACTCCCAGATATAATAAATAAATTCAGTGATGTAGCTGGATACAAAGTCAATACTCAAAAATCAATAACATTCCTATACACTAACAACAAAATCACCAAGAGAGAAATAAGAGAAGCCACACCCTTCACACTAGCATCCAAAAAAATGAAATATGTAAGAATTAATCTAACAAAAGAAGTAAAAGAGCTATACAGGGAAAATTATAATACACTGAAAAAAATTGAAGAGGACCTCAGAAAATGGAAAGACATCTCTTGTTCATGCATAGGAAGAATAAATATTGTGAAAATGGCCATTCTCCCAAAATTGTTATACAGATTCAATACAATCCCAATGAAAATACCGCTAACATACCTCATAGATCTAGAGAAATTATTCCTAAAATTCATTTGGAACCAGTAGAGACCTAGAATAGCAAAGGCAATTCTAAGCAGCAAAGCCAAGGCAGGAGGCATCACAATCCCTGACTTGAAGTTATACTACAAAGCTACTGTAATAAAATCAACATGGTACTGGAATAAAAACAGATCTGAAGATCAATGGAATAGATTAGAAGATACAACCACAACTATAAACACACTCAACCACCTGATCTTTGATAAAGGGTCCAAACATGTTCACTGGAAGAATGATTTAACAAATGGTGCTGGAAAAACTGGCTATCCATATGCTGCAAACTAAAACTAAACCCATGCCTATCACCATATAGTAAACTAAAATCTAAAAAGATCAAAGATCTAAATATTAAATTAGAAGCACTAAATCTGTTGGGACAAAGTAGGCAAAAATCTTGAAGACATAGGGGTAGGTAGAGAATTCATGAACAAGAACCAAACCAAACAGGAAATACTTCCCAGAATCAATAACTGGGATCATGTCTTATTAAAGAGTTTTTGCATATCGAAAGAAATCTCCAGCATAGTGAAAAGAAAACCCACAAACTGGGAAAAAAATCTTAGTAAACTGTCCTTCAGACAAAGGACTTATATCTAGAACTTATGAAGAATTAAAAAGAATCAGACCCCTGAAATGCAAAGACCCAATCCAAAAATGGGCATCTGAGATGAACACATAGTACTCAGATGAAGAAATATGAATGGCAAATAAATACATGAAAAAATGTTCACCATCATTATTCATTAGAGAAATGCAAATTAAAACCACACTGAGATTCCATCTCACTCCAGAAAGAATGGCCAGGACAAAGAAAACTACCAACAACAAATGCTGGAGAGGCTTCAGGGAAAAAGGAACTCTTCTGCACTGTTGGTAGGAGTGTAGACTGGTGCAACCAATGTGGAGGTCAATCTGAAGATTCCTCAAAAAGCTGGATTGGATGTCCCATTTAACTCAGCTATTCCACTTCTAGGTATATTCCCAGAAGAACTGAAAACATCATATCACAATGATATATGTGCACCTATGTTTGTAGCAGCACAATTTGTAACAGTCAGATCTTGGAAACAACCTAAGTGCCCATCAACTGAGGAATGGATAAAAAAAATGTGGTATTTTTATACAATGGAGTACTACTCAGCTATGAATAATGATCACATTGAGATATTTATAAATAAATGGATGCAACTTGAGACCATACTCATAAGTGAAATAAATCAAACTCACATGTATAAATACCATATAGTCTCCCTAGTGTAAGAAATGGTAAGAGTACATAAGATTTTATGGCAATCATGATTCCTTATTACATTGCTTTGAAGCCTTATAATGTTTTCATTCATTAGTTGGAATGGTTTTATTGTGTTCTGTTTGACTTTATTATGTGTGATAGTATGAACAGCTATTTTGGAGAAAACAAGACATTATGGCAGCCATTGCTGATTTAATATCAGCTTGCTTTGAAGTCCTAACATGCTTTTGTTCTTCTATTTCCATTGGTTCTATCATGATGTGTTTTATTGGATTTTAATATGTGTGATAGTATATACAAAATTTTTTATGGAAAATGAGATGTTATAGTAGCCATTGTTCATTTTCTGTTATTTAGTTCAGAATGCCCTGTAACACTTTCTTTCTCTTGAATGTTTTATAATATTTTGTTATGTTTTATATTATTGTGTGTAAAGCTATGCTCAACTATTTCACAGAAAGAGACTTTATGGTAGCTAATGTTAATATCCGGTTATCTTGTTGTGAAGTGCTATGTGGTTTACATTGTTCTGTTACAATCTGCTTTGTTCTGTCCTCTTGTTTTATTCTCTGTAAAATAAAAAAAAATGCAAAAAAAAAAGAATCTCAGTGTTGTTTTAGTTTGTATTTCTTGAATAACCAATGATGTTGAACACTTTTTCATGCATTTATTTGCCATTTATATTTCTTCATCTGAGTATTGTGTATTCATTTTAGATACATTTTTGGATTACGTCTTTGATTTGGGTGGCCTGATTTTTTTTCAGTTCTTTATACAGTCTAGATAGAAACCCTTTGTCTGATGGATAATTGGCTAAAAATTTTTTCTCAATTTGTGGGGTTTTTTCACTCTGTTGGTGGTTTCTTTTGATGTGCAAAAGCTTTTTAATAAGATGAGATTGTAGTTTGGTTTTTGTTCATGAACTCTCTGCCTATCCCTATGTCTTTGACATTTCTACTTTGTCTTCCACTAGATTTAGTGTTTCTGTTTTAACATTTAGATCTTTGGTCCTTTTTTACTTTATTTTAGTGCATGCTGTTACTCAAGGGACTAGTTTAAGTCTTCAGTATGTGGAAAACCAGTTTTTCCAGCACTTTTTTTTTAAAGACACTATCTTTCCTCCAGTGAATGTGTTTGGCCCCTTTGCTAAAGATAAGGTGACTAAGTGCATTTGCAATTTTCTCTGTATCTTCTGTGCTGTTTCATTGATCTTCATTCTGGTTTTTTGCCAGTACCATCCTGATTTTACCGCAATAGCTTTGCAGTATAATTTCAAGTCAGGGATTGTGGTGCTTCTTGCCTTGTTTTTGTTGTCTAGAATTTGCCTTCGCTATTGTAGGTCTTTTCTGTTTCCACACGAATTTTAGGAATATTTTCTCTTGATCTATGAGGTATGCTATAAGGTATGTATTTTGACCAAGATTGCATTAAATCTATATAACAAGAATGTATTCATTCAAATTGGAAACTTCCTTTTGTAATGTACAAATTAATTAGATCCATGTCAACACACCTCTGAAGTTGTATTTTAAATCAAGACAAATAACAAATAAAAGATGATTTTGAGAAATTGATGACCTCACATAACTTTTCAGGATTTTTCTTGTTAATGTATTTTACTACATTATGTAAAACAAAAATACTAGCTTGTCATATTGACTAAATGTTTCTTCTTCCATATTTATAAAATAGCTTTATTTAATTTTAAGAATATCCTCTGTATATTAATTATAAGTATGATGAAAAATAACATTTAGTAATAGTAGTAATCAGTGTTAAAATTTTGCCTTAGCAATCCTGAGAACTTACTCGAAATTATTGCAAACATATGTACATAATATGTATGTAATTACAAATGTATGTATGTAATTAGTACTAGTACTAATACTAGTGACTGATAAATACTGTTTTTGTGTCTCAAAAACATACATCATGAACTCCACTGATCATGAGTAGCAATTCACAGCTTCATATCTGTCTGAAAGTTACAAACTATATTGTGATGGTGCATGCCTGTAATCCCAGCACTCAGGAGGCTGAGGCAAGGAAATCGTTGCAAGTTCAAGACTAGCCTGGCCTACAAAGTGAGCTCAAGGTCAGCCTGAACTGCATAGTGAGAGTCTATCTCAAAAAGACAAAAAAAAAGAAAATCTATAAATATACAAAGTATATTAAGTTAAAAATAATAACCAATGGGCCAGGGATTTAGCTCAGCCATGTAAGTCCTGCTTGGCAAACACAAGGTCATGAGTTCAAACCCCAGCACCAAAGATAAAATAAAATAAAATAAAATAACCAAGATGTCCATTAATTGATATTAAGTGGTGTTCTTAGATATAATTTTGATTAAAAATTTTTCTAGTTACAATCTGTGTGCATCTATTAATCAATAGCACTGAAATATATAAAGTACACACACACACTCACACACATTCCCCTTACCACACATACTTTATTTCAAATGGTTATATAATTATTGATGGGTTCACAAAGAAATATTTCTCTACTCTACAGCTTATAAAATATCAAACACTTTTGCCAAAATGATTTAGGAGATAAAGTTGTGGTGTTGTGAGACACAGAAATTTAGTAGTTTCTAGGGAGGAAAGCTTGTGCTAAGGTATCTCCCAGCAGTCACACTTAGGGTGAACTGTACTATGTCACTGATGTGCTCAATTTAAAAATGCATTCTTTTCCCAGACAAAAACTATAAAGATGAATTATTTTTTAATACTTTTCTAAATAACCTTGTCAGAACAACAAAATAAGGTACATCTTGATATCCTATGATGAATCATCACACTTTAATTCTTGCAACCATCCACAGCCCAAGACCCATCAACTCAGTTTATATTGCAAGGGAGAGGAGACATTTTTGCAAACTCAAACCCAAAATAGTTTTCAATATGAGTATAATTGAAAGTTAGCACACTCCAAAACATGAATATTCATATTTCATGGTCAGAGCCATTGTTCCCTTTTGATATTGTTTTCTGCAGTTGTCATTACTTTTAAAATGCAAATGTACAAGGTATTTAGCCGTAGAAGATACATTCTTCCTGTGTCCCTGTATAGACACTGAGACATTGGTTGGACAAAAGCCTGTGTAATTTGTTGTAATTTCTATTTTATTTGTCAAATAACCTGATAGACTATCAATTCTATTCAGGAAGTAATTATAATTCTTTTGATCACTATTATAGTTACCATCCTGATATTGTACCAACTGTCTGACTAGTGACCAATACATCCTTTGCTGACTCTTTAGTAATTCATCAAACAAAAACTCATCAAATACCTCCTATGGACAATGTGAGAGGCAATAAAAGTTGGTATTAACATACTAAGAAACTCAAACAGGATGAATAAATAGAGTGTGGCAAGGATAGCAATAGAAAAGTTTACATTATTTATGAAAATAATGAAGAAGGAGGACTTAATGCACTGTAAATTCTTTCTGCAGGATCTGTAAAATAGTCCTAAAAGGGATGACACTGGAACCAATTTTTCAAAGGCAAATGGACTTTTGTAAGGCAGATCAGTGGAAAAATGTGACAAAGTTCTAAATAAATGGTACAGTGTTTGAAAAAGCACATTCGACGTGATTATAAAAATTGACAAGACTCATATTCCTGAAACATAAATCAGTTCTTAGTGCATATGGCAGTTCTTACTCCACAAATGTGAATTGTCACTTCAAAAATTTCATAAGCATTTCATTAATATCTCTACTATTCAATCCCACTTTAGGCTCCTATGAATTTTTGCATTATTATCTTTACTGTTCCATTCTAATTGATTTAATAAGTCCCACTTATCAGCAGAGGGTACACAATTAAGTTGCTTGCCTTCGAATTCTGATTCTGAGGCTCTATTCTATCTCTTCAGAATACTATTAATTAACTGTTTCCAGCTCCTAAGGGATAGTTCCTTGGCTACTGTCACCTCAGGGGAATAATCCAGAAAAGTATGCTCTGTCAGAAGAGGGCCCTTGGCTATGCTTGTGAGCAGTGGATGCTTCCACAGGGCTGCTGGTCTATCTTGTCATTCTGCCCAAGCAAATGCAGTCCAGAAAGGCAGAGTGTTTCCTGAGGGATGGGCAATGTGACTTCGTACACGTCAGTGACCAGTTTCTAGGTTCAATTTCTGACCTACCATACAAGGTGCTTCCTCTTCCACTCCTGGTCCTGCAAAAAGGTATAAATAGAGCAGACTCATAGTTAAGCCTCATGGCTTCACACCAACTTCCACTTGGGTTCCTGACATGAAAGTCATTTAATGATACTAATATTTCTATTAATATGCATGTACACTGACACTGCTTTTTTTAAAAAAAACTGAAACAAGCACAGAGGTGTCTTCTGACAGCTTCTCTGTTATGAACTACATTATTACATCATTTCCAAGTGGGCTAAAAGTCTTGCCATTTTCTTACTATTAATCACCACTTCCTACCCTTGAATGAATGATAGTCCTCTGTGAAAAACCTCAATCCAATCCATCCCATAAAATTCTTCCCAGTTTTACTTCTTAAAGCAAATCCTTATTGTACCAATTAAAATTTTGTATTGCTTCTCCACTTAGTATCAAACAAGGCCACAGTCCTAACCCTAAGGGTTAAGGTTATCATATTTTGGTGCCATATCTTCCCATTTATACTTCAGCAAACCACTTCACAGAAGCTCAGCCTCAGATATTCTGAGAGAAATAGGAAATTATACATCTTGAGCTTCCAACCCAAGCATTTTTAAAAACCAGTAAGCAGACATAAAGTTTCAAAATTCCTTTAGAGTAAGAACTTCACATTCATATCAATACGTCGAGGTTGAGAAGAGTACTTGGCAGATAGAAAAAACTCACTAAAAAGTTATTGCATGAATTTAAGTTTAGGTCCATTTCTCAACTTCTTTCTAACTATATATCAAACATGTGTCTAGTCTCCAATTCTCTCACCACATTCAAAGTGGTCTTTAAAAAATCAGAATGAGAATGATGGCTCTACACTCAAGGACCTAAAATATTAGAACAGCTGTAACACCATATTCTACTTCAATAATAATAAACATTTAGTGAACACCTAGGAACATACCATGGCTGGAAAGAAGATGTGACTGCTTCCTATATTTTTTAGGATGTTACACGGAACTGTTGCAGGGGCAAAGCCACTAGAGAGTCCCCATGAGGACAATGTCTAGTCGGGCTGTAGGGGCAAGACTGGACCTGAGATTCCAGAAGTACGGAACTACTATAATGCAGTGACAGATAGAAGATTGCAACCTGTTAACACTGAAGCATGGCTGAGGCCTACAAAGATGTGGGCAGAATCTCTCTGGGCCTTGCAAGCCTAAGCCCTACCCCAAAGTCTTCTGAAGGCAGGAAATGGAGGCGAGTGATATTGTGGAAGTTTACGATTTTGTGTTTTTCACCATCTTGAGATCATAATGTACTAGGGACTGTTTAGCTCTTTATTCTTGCCTATGTCTTCCTTTCAGAATAGAAATGTCTATGCTATCTTTGCACGTATCTCTGTCTTTTAAAGTCATGTAACTTGTTTGATCTCACAGGCTCACAGCCAAAGGGAATTTGTCTCAGGATGAATCATGCTTTGACTCTTACCCATATCTAATTTTTATGAGGCTCTGGATTTTGGAATCTTGAATCAATGTTGGATTAAGTTAAGGCTTTTGAGACCATGGGAATAGAACTGATTTTGTATGTGAGAAACACTTGCATTTGGGGCACCATAAGAAGAAAGTTCTGGTTTGACTGCTTTTTGTCCTTCAAACACATGCTGGAATTTAATTATCTCTGTGGCTATATTGAGAAGTGGGACCTTCAGTTGGTGATTAGCCCATGCAGGTTGCTCCCTCATGAACAAACATATATGTTATCCCAGAGGTGGGTTCATTGGTGAGGTGTCATCTCGCTTACTCTCTGTGTCACTTTTTTGCTCTTTTTCCATGAGCTGTCTCCAGCCATGCTTTAAAGCAGCAAGAAATCCCTCACCAAATATGAGCATTTTGACTCTGTACTTCCAAGCTTCTGGAACTACAAACTAATGTATTTCTATTTCCTATAAATTACTTGGCCCTGAATATTCCATTATAGCAGTTTTAATAACTCAGATGTCGTATGTCAGACATTGTTCTAGTAGTTTATAGGAGTAAACTAATTTAATCTTCAGAATAACCCAATGTTATACATTCTTTTATTCTATCCAACTCACATATCAGACAATGGAAGCACAAGGAAATTAGATAAGAAATAGCATAGGAGAAGAATATAAGCAAAGTCTGGCTATCATTATTTGTAGGAGGGCGGAACGTGTCACAGCTACTTCTGAGTTGTCTGACCAAAGTATCAAATTAGGTGGAAACACATGTATGTATCTTTACATTTTCATATGTGCATACATACATACTCAGACGTTAATATATAGAATTAGTCATGCTTAATCCGGCCTCTGAATTTAGAACTATTTTGTAACACTAAAGTTAGGGGTCTGTATCAGTTAAGATTGAGTCATTTGCTTATAATAGAAACCAGATTATAATATTTCTTGGGCAACAACTCCAGAAGCAGGTGTTTCAGGGCCAATGTATTCAAGAGATTACCTTAAAGATTCAGACTTTTTATTGTTTCCTTCTCTTCCATATTAGTTATAGCATTTACATCCATGATTTTGTTATTGTCTTTTAGGCAGGAAGAAAAAAAATGAAATGTAAGAAATTCAGTGCTTATATCCAGAAAGGAGACAGCTCCATTTTGTTCCCAGTGGCCTCAGTGTGGCATCGCCATGAGACCTCACCTAGGGGGAAAAGGTGCACATGAATCAAGTTTTAAGCAGAGTACTGCAATCCCAGATAAAACCAATTTTCCATTTTATCAAGAAAGCAGGACAAGTGATCATACAGACAACTGGCATATGACACATTTAAATATGTCCCCTTCAAACTTCATGTATTAACGGCCCATGTGATAGTGGTAAGAGATGGACCTTTAGAGGTGATTAAGTTCCCAGGGATGGATCTTTTTAAAATGGAATTAAAAGAGTTTATAAAAGAGCTTAAAGGCGGAGTCTCTTTGCAAGGTGACAACTCCAGAAGAGGCTCCAGCGAGGTGTCATCTTGGAAATAGCAGGCTGTCCTCATGGAAAACCCAATCATCTGGCACCTCATTCTCAAACTCCCTAGCCTCTGGAATATTTAGAAAATAAATTTCTGCTCTTTATAAATGATTCATCTTTGATATTTTATTATAGCAGCATAAATGGACTAATGTCAGTCATAAGATGTAAATCACTCAAAGGCGGCACGGGAATCTATGGCTACTAGAGAGTCACAACAGAGTATGAAACTGCCTGATATAAATGCCATAATTATCCAGATGGAAAGATGAAAGGGATTTTCTGCAGGTTATGTCTAAATAGGTAGTACTGACAGAAATTAAAACTGATAAAAGCAGAACCTGGTTATCCCGGCTAGTGGCACGTCTATCACACCACACTGCAGCATCGAAACATTTATTGAACAGGTGCATCCTGTTCCACAGCCTTCTATTTCCCACTCACCTCTCACAGTTCCCTGTGCAAATGACCGCTATCATACTTATCACATTCTTCTGTAATTATTTGTTAGTGTCTACTTGCCCTGTAAACTGAAAACATCCCCTGGAGAAGCCACCATGGTTTATTCATCCTTATATCCCTATCCTGTCCCCTCTTCTACTCTCAGAGCATACTCAACATATTGTAGATAAGTTAATAAATTCTCATTAAATCGATTAACCTCACACAGAAGAATATAACCCCGGGATGATATTTCAGTGGTCTCCGAGGAAAGGGCATTAAGCATTTGGAAGATGTTGATTTTTACTATAGTAGCCCCTGAGCCATTGGTTAAAATCATTATTGCAATATTATAATCATAGATCTTCAGGCTTGTAAAAATCATTTGATTCAGTGGCTGCATTTATAAACTCTCTTTTATCATCAGAGTCCAATAAGGACTGAAGAAGTTACATAACGCAGGGTCCCAGGATCAGTAGGGAAAAGGAAGGCGGTGAGGCACAGTGCTGTTTCTATGGATATCAACTTTCATTGCTGCTTTCAATGTATCTCATTGCTTAAACTTTAATGTGATGAACTTTCTCATTTTAATGTCATATAAAGTGTCTTAGGCCATTATAAATACATTTCTTTTGATAGCTCTTTAAGGGAAAATGTAAAGGTTTTCACTTGTGTGACATCATATATGGACAATAGCAAAAGAGACCCCAAATGTATTACCAAGACTGAGCTTGAGCTGACTCACTTCTAAGGACTGAAACCCATCATACATCTTTAACATCCTTCTAGGGCAGCTTAAATAGTCTACTTTATGTTTGCAAGTGGGAAAATAGAGGTTAAAATGAAGGCCAGTGCAACTGTCAGAAAGCATTAGTTTTGTTACTATACAAACATAACCATTTGCTTAAATTATACTGGCGCTTAGCATTGACACTATGTTGCTACATGCAGCATCAACAACACTGTTTTCCCAGCACTTTACTCATTTGAAAATGAGAACCTACGTTTTATATGATTCAATAAATTAGACCAGGTGAGGCGATGACATGCAGTCCTTGTCTCTAAGATCCAAATGAAATCAGGGAAGCTGATAAAGAGCTAGGCTGTAGGATGGCAAAGTGCACTAAACCTAACCTCTTCTATTTCTCATATATATTTCATGTAATAAATATAAAATCTCGTATATTTATGGAAATCTTCATATTTTAGCTACAAGTCATCCTGTGAACCATATTTCCTCTCAATATGAATTTCAGTCCGTATAAATTTATTAAATAGGATTGATTTATGTTTCTTCTTCAGTGTGACAGAGCTAGGATGTTGTTAAGTGAGAAACAGTTGGGTACTTCCAGCGAGACCCTACGATATCAGGCCTATGCTCCTTGTGTGTCCCAGGAGTCAGAGCCCTGGATTCCCCTTTTAAAATCTCTTCTCATTCTCATAGTTAACTCAATCCTCCCCAAAATCTCATAAAGCAAAAAGAATAGATATTCTTATTTCTAGATGAGAAAAGTGAGGCTTAGAAAATTTCTGCAGTCTGCCCCAATTCTTGTAGCTACAAAGTCCCAGGAACTGTGGGTCAGAGCTCAAAATTCAAGCTACTCTGCTTCCAAATTCAGTGCTCTTTTACTTTGCCATCTGCTGTTGTAGTAGTTTGGGTGATGGTAAACAGAACCAATGCATTTTAAGAACTAAGCTTTTGTTTTATATATTTAATTTTTTTAAACTTTTTAATCTAGTTTGGTTACTAAACAACTATATTCAAGACAGAAATCATTGGAAACCTCAATCATTTGATAAGAGCATGAAATACCTGAACAATAATTAGTTCTGCTACATAATTGCCTCGATGTGCTACATTTAATGATTATTATGTTTTCGGATTTGTAATTGTCTGCTATCTATTTACTTACTTCTATGAGAAAAAGAGACTCTCTTCTGACATATGTGTACCCTGTAATGCTGTCTTTATATTGCTCTGTGAAGAGCTGATTAGAAACAAACTCCGTTACGGTTTATATTAAAAGAACTGTGGGAAAATATGAATGAGAAAACTAACACAGAAGGTTAAATAGAAAATAAATACACTAGCACTTGCTTGTTCCTTTTAAAATGCATGCCCTTCCTTTGCAGGAAATTTTAGAAAACAGTTAATCAACTTACCGCAAAGAAGACTTCTGGTCAATTGTCTAGAACATTCTTCCTTACAGTACTGATCTGCATTAACCAACCTGTCCAGCAAATAACAGTGTTACTTGTAACAACTGTATTAGTCAGCTCTCTCAGCACTGAGGCACAATGTTTGGCTCATGGCTTTGAGGAATTCAATCCATGATCAACTGGCTTCAAGGCAGGAATATCATTGTGGAAGGGTGTGGTGGAGCAAAGGTGTTTAGTTTTGGGTGGACAGAAAGCAGAGAAAGGGAGTCGGCCATAGCGAAAGAGGCCAAGGACCAGACATAGACCTTGTGCTGCACCTCATAACCTACCCAGAGACATCCAGAACTGTGTTCTACCTCTCCCCTGGGCAGATTCTAAGCCCGTCAAGTTAACACTCTATCCTAACTCCCACAGCAACCACTAACTTGGTATTCATTCAGTGATTTACAGTCAAAAACCAAGACATTTCCTTGGTACATTATTTCTTTATTTCTCTATATTAGTTTGTGCATCCTTTTATATCTACATACTTCATTTCTTCAATCATATTCTTTAAACTGTAAACACACAGAAGTTATTCTTAAAACAGTACCAAGATACTTGTGGGTGTTGTTTTCCAAAACGTAGAGATAGGGCTGAGGATTTAGCTCAATGGCTCAAGTGCTTGCTTGATAAGTGCAAGGTTGTGAGTTTGATCTCTGGTACCAAATAAAAAAAAAATATGGCGACATTTGAGCTAAGTGAAAAGATTTTAGTTAAATAAGAAAATAATCGTGCTGAGCATCATGCAATAAATTTCATGATGAAACACATCATAAAGCATATAGAACCATCCTATTTTCTTAGATCATAGAAACAAGAATTTCAGAAATGTAGTGGTATTATCATTGTCGTTGGGTAATAAACAGTGATTGTTGCTACAAATATTCTCCCCTGTCTCCAAGACTGTGCCTGAAAAATGCTTGAAACTCTCGGTCTTTTCCACTAAAACTGTCTCGTGACTGTTAATGATTGTCGTTAAAAGGTCTGGTTCCTAGACACCTCTATTTCTCATGCCAGAGTTTACCTTAAATTTGAACTTCACATACAAGGTTAGCTGCTCTGCTGCCATTCCTTTGTCATGCTCTAGTGTAATTTCTCTGCCTGAAATTATGTAATCCTGTAATGTTCCTCCATCTCTCCACATTGCTCAGCACTTCACATATTTCCATATAGTTTTGTAATTTTCATCTATGTCTAAACCAAGATCATGTGAATAATGCATCTGGGTTAAGGGGAGATAGCTGATGTTTCACATTAGCTGGTTTCCTTTTACTCAGGTTGTATGTTCTCTTTCATCCCAGCGTGTGTGAAATGTGCTAACTACTCCTTCAGTCCAGATCTGCTTTGAAAAAAGAATCCTATAAATACTAATTCAATTCTTATACATTTAAGTCACCTTAACCAGGCTTCAGTATTTAGCACAGTAATTCTAATTCTGGACCAAAAATTGTCAAGAGAGTTCAGTCTTCAAATGAGGGCTGAAAATTTATAGAAAGGTTGTGATATTTTTAAAAGAGAAATGGACAGAGCCTATTTTTTTCTGGAGCACATATTTGGCTGATTCTTTAACTGGATCAGAATCTGAATTTGTGAACTTAAGAGTAGTTTTCTTCACTCTGGTTCTCTGACAGATGTGGAAAGAATATATTTGAAATCTTTAACATTTTAATTTAGAGTTTAAAAAAGTATATTTGAATTAAGAAAAATGATGTCAAACTAAGTGCCGAAGGCAAAACATCTCAGAGCTTTTGTTTTATTTAATAATCAAAAATATTTTGCAAAAGGAAATATATTCTTGGGAAAATAAATATTGGGAAAAGAATCATCCTGGGGGAAAGAGGCAATATAAGTTTTGAAATACCTAACTCATGACGATTCAAAAAGCCCAAGAAGTCTTTTCCCTTCTATATTATTTTGGCTACAACCTAAAATAGAATCTTATCATTTTTGTTGCAAGTAGAACAACTGTTAGATGTATTGTTAAAATGTCAGCCTTAAGATATAAATTGGTCAAAGGCAGCACCTTGATTTTTATCAAGTCCGGAAAACCACAACTTAAAGCATACATTTAACAACTTTGAAATGGGCTACATAAATGTCAAGTATGTATACATCCCTTCTGTGGCAGAGTATTTTCCAGACATGGCCAAACCAATAATTATACCATCCTAAGTGTTCTTATTACAATATGACATCAACACTTTGATCAAGAGGTAAGTTCTGAATCTCCTTTTTTTCCTTGCTTTCTCTTGAGCCACATTTGGAAGGCAGC
Source organism: Hydrochoerus hydrochaeris (assembly GCA_004027455.1). Lineage (NCBI taxonomy): Eukaryota > Metazoa > Chordata > Mammalia > Rodentia > Hydrochaeridae > Hydrochoerus > Hydrochoerus hydrochaeris. The sequence goes on from PVLA01000553.1 coordinate 398,582, forward strand.
CAAACACCATGCAAGTCCATTCCAGCCCATGTGGAGAACCACAATGAGAGTTCCCCCTGGAGAGAAACTTAGTCACCTGATAGCTAGTCACAGCTGCCAGATGTGAGCAAGTATGCAGATGTTTTCAGCTCGCAGCTTTTGGAAATGCCAAGTGAAGCTCTACAGTTTGTGGGAAAGAGGTAAGCTATCCTCCTTGCATTCTGTCTCAACATGAGCCTAATAAATGGTTGTTTTCCTCAAATACAAGTTGCATAATTTAATATATAACCATAGTAACTGAACTGAACATCATCAAATTAGAAATATGTAACTAATTTGTTTCTGTCATCAGTGCAGTCACTTTATAACTTTTATTAGTAAATGTCTTCAGTACATAAAATGTATATTTCTTGTGTAAAGTAACCTGCAATAACATATTTTAATTTTTTTTCATCTTCTTTCCCTTCCCCCTCTCTCCTTCCCTCTAGGATCTTTTCCACTTTTGAGGAAGATCCATCTCCTTACTTCCTATTATATTTTATTTCGTTTTTTTCTTTATAATTTGTGTTTTTAATATAAGACAAACCATGCAAAATTTCAGTCATATCATTTATTTCATATAACATTATGGTCTCAAGGTACATCCGTTTTCCTACAAATGACTCAAGTTTATCTTTATGTCAGGGTAGTACTCTATTGTGTATAAATATCATTTTATTTATCCATTTACCTTGGAACTATATAGGCAAGTTCCAAGATTGAGCTGTTATGAGGTGTGCTGGTATAAACATGGGTAGGCATGTTTCACTGTAAAGTGATATCTGCAATTGTTTGGGGGAAAATCCTAGAAGGGGAATTGGCACAATTTTTTTTTTAATACCTGGAATTGAATGCAGGACCTCACACTTTCCAGGCAGGTGCTGTGCCACTGAGCTAAATCCCCTGGCCTGAGAAATGGGTTTTCTAGTTTTAGTTTTTTGGGTATCCTCAGCCTGCTTTTTATAGTGGCTGTACTTGTTTACATTCCCACCAACATTGTAGAGGGTTTCTTTTATCTACAGCCTCATCAGCATTTAGTATTTGGTTTCTTGATAATGTCCATTCTTTGTGGAGTAACATGGGACCTCAGTGTTGTTTTAATTTTCATTTATCTTATAGCAAGCAATGTTGAATATTTCTTCTTGAATTTATTGGCCATTTGTACTTCTGTGAAGTATCTGACCATTTCATTTGGTCATTTTTTATTTGGTCCTTTATTTGGGGAGATGTGGCTTTTTTGGGGTTCTTTATATTTTCTAGAAATTAGTTCTCTGTCTTAGGAATAGTTGGCAGGACACTTTTTCCCCATTCTGTAGGTGATCTCTTCACTGTTGGTTATTTTGTGGTGCAGAAGCTTTTTAACTTAATATGGTTCCATTTGTTGATTCTTGGTACTGTTTCTTGTACAAATTGGTTTCTGTTTAGAAAGTCCTTGCTTATCCCTGTGACTTCAAGAGTTTTGTCTACTTTATCTTCCACCAGTGCAATTTTCGAAATGAAATGAATTGAAGAAACAATGAGGTAGAGTGTTGCAGTATCCGCCTCACTGTTTCTCTGGCTCTGAATTTCCTAGGCATTTTCAATGTACTCCCTGAGACAGCACGTGGCACAACTTTAATTTAGGACTAGAAAATGTGCATGAGAACAGCACGTTTTGTAACCGGATGTGTAGTGGTACCCTGATATGGAAATATCCAACTTACTTCATCACACATTTATCGACTATCTGATGACACAAAAGAGGAGGGAAAGGAACAAATTAAAATTTTCTTAAGATTGTATGATCTTATGACATAAGGCATTACTACAGGTGAAGAAGCAGCTCAGGGAAAGTATGTGACTTTCAATATCTAACTGCCAAAGTAATAATTTAATCACCATGCAAATTAAGATAGTTTGGAGAAGCTTAGAACATAGTAAATAATAAATATTAAATTTTATTGTTATACCATTTTGTCTTTTTTTTTACTTAGTAATAAATATTATTTTTAAAAATAGTAAGATATAGCTTTTACCCTTAAGTTTACATTTTAGTGTTTACATTTTAGGAAGAATTGGATTGGATTACAGTGTTTTACATATGGATATAAATAAGCAAATAATAATAATATGAAATAAATTTTAGCAAATGACTCAAGAAAGCAGTAATTACATTCGTTTGAGATATTAGGAAGTATTTCTGCCTGGAAGGGTAGGGAAGGATAATCATAAATTTGAACCCAGTTTAGAAAATTAGCAAGGTCCTGGCTCAAAACAAAACATAGTAAAAAGGGGTAAGGCTATAGCTCGGTACAAAGGCCGTCAGTTCAATTTCCAATACACAAAATAAAGAAGTGTTTCATAGATATAGTGGTACTAAGGATGAATCTTGATGGCTATGAATATATTTTGGTAGAGAGTGGTCAATTCCATATAGAAGGAAGTACTTAAAACAAGTTCACTGCAGATTGAGAAACTTCCAAAAGTTTTAAGAAATTAAAGTTCCTGGAGAGAAGAATCTTTAAGATAGGAAAATCTGAATCTTTAAGATAGGAAAATTGTGCATATATCATAAAATCAGGGAACTGAGACAAGAAAGGTTTTAGATCTGGATAGAAGATGGCCGTCCTGATGAAGGTGAGGATGGAATGGTCTAAAGGAAGCAGGGGTGGGACTGGCCCTGGACAGCAAGAGGAGCCCCTCCTTCTTGGAGGCTGGAGGAATCTCTGGTCCTAGACGAGGTCACTGAGTATGAGAGACCAGGTGAGGCAGGGAGGATGCACATGAAAAATTCAGGTCCTCATCTGGATAGGAAAAGACAATATATGAATAGTGAATGTGAGGAAAGGGCTTAAAGAGGGTGGAGAGGCTCAGCGTGTTTTTTAAAATGGATGGAAGAAGCAATTGAATAAGGACAAACATGAGGGATTGTTCACAATGTTGTCCCCACAATACTTCCTGTTCATTTCCCATGTGCTAGATTTTGCAATCACAATAGCAAATAAGGTATATGCTAACAGTTTTCAAAAAGACATTGGGTAAGTAAATGAGGGTAGGGGAATGGGAAAAAAAATGGATCAATTCTATCATGTACAGATATGAATTTCCTATAATGAAGGTGATGATTATGTATACCTAAAATGGACCAATAAGATTAATTAATAAAGACCGCAACAACAAAAAGAGAGTGAAGTTTGAGTGGGAAACTGCCATTCAAATATTTATAGGTATTAACCAACCAAAGACAGATGGTGAGGGAGAAAGTGTTGCCATACATGGGCTCATGTCCACACAGATTCACAAGTACACTATAAGATGTCATCATCTCTCTGAAAAATAGTGTCTTCAGGATGTTCACAGAAATGCAGCTGTGGTAGGAAGAGAAGAGGCTGCACAGAAAGACAGCTGGACCACACAACTTTTCATATTTTACATTGTGGAGCTGGACTTTACCCTTAAGTAATTAGAGGAACACTGCATACTTTTTACATAGGAGAAAAATCAGTTCAGATTTACATCTGGAAAGATGACTTGAAAGCTCTCAGTGGCAAATAGAATCTCACTTGAGCTGACCTAAGTAAAAGGAGAAATTTATTGGCTGTATATTATAGTGTTTTTAAACCTTTTTCATATCCTGGCACAGATGGAAAATGATAATATTTATACAGCACCCTGGGGAAGAGAGACTAGGCTACTTGTAGCAGGAAGCAATCAGCCTGGGGACTCCAGCTGCCCTAGGGCTTTAAGGGTCAGTATCACAGTACATTTCTGCAACACACAAGCCAGGGAGCTCTGAGCCATTACATGAAATTATACTCTCAAAGATAAATCAGGCAGGCTGAAAGACTGTTTGAGCCTTGAGGGTTTGAGACTAGATACACTAGAGCTTTAGTCAGCTAAGTGTCCCTTCTCAGTCTCTCCCTTTCTGTCACTCTCTCAGTGAAGGTTTATTTCTGTTTTTTTTTTTCTATATATACCTATGTTTGTTTGGTTTTTTTTTGGTATCTCTTTTCTGGAGCTATATTCCCCACATGGGCAAGTTCTTCCAGTAAAAATGTTTAATAAGTAACTCATATCTAAGTGTTAATACTATGTTTCCAAGAAAGAGATTCATATGAAACAGATGTCCACTCTGTTTGAATCTCTTGTTGTAATAAAGGTGAACTGTAGCAGAACTAGAAGCTAGTCACGGTGGTTGGAGTTAGTCATTTCTGAGAACAAGGGTGCTGTAGAGACTGCCAGGCCCTGAAGACCTCAGAAGATCACTGTACTGAAATGTAAGGCATGTGTAGGAGGGATGCAGAACAGGAATCATGCAGATGAGCTGAGAAGATGCTGCAGCAGGCAAGAAAAATTCCTGACCAACCAGGGGCAGGGTGAGCACAGCAGCAATACAACTTCAGAGCATGTAAAGGATTAATAAAGCTTGAGATTTAATTAGTCATGGGTTTAAGAGAAAGGGAACCCAGATTGATGACTTAAACAATCAGATAAGTAATAAGTTCAAAAGGTGGAACACTTTCATTGTTTGGGACAAGTTTAAAGTTTCATTGGCGGTATAAATGAATGTATCCTGTTGGTAATCGGTTCGTAGACATTGGAGCTCACAATAGCCATCTAAGAGGAACATAGACTTGGTGGTATTTAAGGTAATGAGTGACTCTGTAGAATAAAAACATCAAGTTAGAAGACTTGGGGCCAGAACATGCTGGATAACAGTGTAAGGATTGTGAAAAAAGTACAAAGTTTGAGGAATGGTAAGAGTAAGAAAGGCCTCCTCGGGGGGATGAGCATGAGGATAGAAGGAGGAAGAGTAAGTGAAAATAAACTGAGAGATAAAAGAAAGATTTTTTTTTCTACAACTAAAAATATTCAATAGCGCCAAATACTCTCGAAAAGAAAAATAGAGTGCGGAATTGGATTTAGCAATAAGGACTTTGGCAAGGAAAAAGAGTAGGTACAGAATTAATTACAAAAGCCATATTAGAAAAGGTAAAGTTTGGAAAGACAAGAAAGTTGGCCGTGAAATAGCTTGCAATATGCCAATAATTGGAGAGAGCTATGGACTAAAAGAATGTTTTCTTTTGTTTATTAAGTATGTCGTGTTAATTCCATAAAATGGTGTTGGTGGCAGGCACCTTCCACCCAAAGGACAGAACTTGAAACGATAGCAGTGGCTCAAAAATGGTGCTAACCTCATGCTACGTGTGTCTAAAAATGTAGAGAATAAAGTTGAGCTGCAACTAAGAAACAGATTGTTTGGTTACTGAATGTATCAGGTGATCAAAGCCTTCAAAACACAAAGATCATCAACCTTTCAATACCTGTATGAGCTTCTCTAGGACACTGAGAGGCTTCTTACTGGGTGTGACAGCTTATGGCTTTCCATAAGCCAGAAACTGAAGTTACTCAGGAGAAAACACAGCTGCTACAGAAGGATAACTTCTGAAATATAACTGCTTAAGAACAGCTTAGGGCTACGAAGTTTAACGCATATAACAAATGCAAATAAAAAGAAAATAAGAGAAGAAAGTTAAAGTGGAAACTAAGGGAAAGCATAAGATCAAGAAAAAGTTGTGTGTGTTGTATCTTTATGGAATAGGATAGACCAAAATGCTTAGTATCATGACCAGTATATACTAGATACTAAATGGAATAAAGTTAAAAAAAAAGGAAAGAATGAAGGGAGGGAAGGGAAAAGAGGGAAGGAAGGAGGAAAGGAGAGAGGGAGGGAAGAAAGATTAGAGAAAAAGAAGGAAGGAGGAAGGAAGCAAAGAAGAAAGCAGAAAAGAGGGAAGGACAGAAGATGTTTGCAGGGTCAGTAGGAAGACTCCCTAAAAGTCTTTGTGCTGCCAAATATATAGAAGAATAAACAACAATAAATAAAAATCCAAATGAAGATTAAAAAGAATGGGGTAAATAACCCATGCATTTATTTTTAAATTGATCAAAATGCATGTTTAGAAAACAAAAGCTTCTAAAGTTACTAAAGGAGATTATATATATATAATCTCATATATATATATGAAAGTACCTGAAAAGCTGGCTCAGGTACCTGAACATAAATACTAAATACCCCAGAGATAACTGTAGCATGTTCAGAGTGATGACAGTGGGTTGGGCTGAGCCATTCTCCTGGAATCTTATGAAGAATGAAGTAAAAAGTTCATTATAATTCTTAGAATCTGTTACTGAACACCCAAAATATAAATATTACACCCTAACTGAGGTACCACACATATGCAGAACTTGAGGGTGTAGCGAGAAGAGGAGTTTTGTGATTGTTCATCCTTAGCCACATTTGTCACAGAAATGGTTTGGGAGTTTGAGAGGAAACCTGAAGATAAAAAGATTTTTGTGAGAAATCGGTGTCCTCTGGGACACTCTCCCCAAGTAAGAGAAGTCACAGGGTCTCTTTCTCACCTCCTTCTTAAGTAGCTGGGCTTCACACATGAGGGATCTTATGGATGATAGTACTTTGATACAGAGCTGGCTCGGGGAGACATAGTAGGATGATTATCTAAGAATTCAAGGGTCACAATGTCCTGGGAATGAAAGACATATAGCTGTACTTTATATTATTAGGGAATTGGAAATGAGCATTTCCCGTGAATAACTGTGAGACTCTTTTAAAGAAAAACATGAACCTGCCTTGTGGGACAAGAAACCATTAGCAGAAAGAGGCTGAAGGCTTCCGCTATGGACAGAGAAGCTCGAGGGACATTATAGGGAGGCACGATCAGAGTTGCCAAATGGCGCTTCTCCAGGAGCCCACAAAAGGAGCCAATGGCAGAAGCATGGCTGTGCTCAAAGAGCAGAGACACTGAGCATCTAGAATGGTCAAGTATCTTGAATTCAAGAGCACTGCTGGAATGCTTTCCTTCAGTGAAATTTTTCTGCCACTGTTGATCTCAATCTGCTACCCCCAATCAATATGAAAACAAATAAAGAGTTAGAAACTGTTAGAAAGATGGAGAAAAGGTCAAAATTTCTAGATTGAGAGGCAGAATTGCCCTGAGCCTTTCTCAATCTTCTCATATAGGAAGAGGCCAACCTGGTTAGGCCCACAAAGGAGATAAGAAACTAAGAAATAATTTGGACTCTTCATTATTACACAGAACTAATAATTATGGAACAGAGACTGTAGTATGTGCATTGATACTGCTGGGGTGTACTTCACTAACTGTGCATGGCCAGGTGGGTCACGAGTTTGCCCAAGATATCATTGAAGGTCTGGATAACCCTGCACAACAGATTTGATCAACGGAAACAGGAGGTGATTTCTCATTGCTCCACAAGATCCTCTAGTTCACTGAGATTGTTACACAGGTATTCGCAGTCCTCTCACTACTTGTTCTATTTCTCTAGACCATGAAAAAACAGAAACTTCTAATATCCTTTAAAAAAAAATCATACTTGTCCTGCAATTTAGAGTTCTAAAAAGAAATAAAGGAATGGAAAAATTGGCCAAAAACTGAAATCATCCTGTTTTATAAAATATTGAAAAAGTTTCTTTTTATCTGTTTTCTGGAAAAGCTAAGTTAGAAATATTTATAGAAGAATTCTTTCTGCCTACAGAATATAATCTTCTCTGTTGAATGTGTCCATACATTCCTAGGTTAATTATTCTTTTACTGATCTTTCAATGTTTATTCTTAAAACAAATGTCATTAATTAAATGATCCCAGTGAAATGCATTTGTTAGGAGAATAATGACTCTGTAAAATGCTAATGGGAAGGGCCAGCCCTGCTCTAGCTGACTCTGGTTTCACAGACTGTAAATTATTTGTTCTAGGTAGAATTCCATATTGTTTGCCTTCTGCGAACACATGACTAAACTGTGAAACGCTGCCTTCCACAGCCCTACTAGAAGACATGAAATCAGACATTTGAAATTGAACAAAATTCTTTGTCAGTGTTAAGCAACTATAATCAAGTTGAGTGCTGCAGCTCGGGAAGCCACTGAATTTGAATGCAGTGCCTGATACAGGCATTTGGACATGAAACAGATTGGCACTGACTGAATTATTCCTGGATAAGAATGTTTCCACAACATGTTTTCCACCAGAATTAATTTTCGATTAATTACTGATTGAAACATGAGCATTATATTTTAGAGAGGTTAAGACTCTATATTTTGGAAATGTAGAAAGTTTTTTTCTCTCTATGGCAGATATACTACTTCAGTTTCCATTGTAGGCATTATGCTTTATTTTTCTTTTTATTTTCTTATAGTGGTAAGAATATTTCATATGAGATCTCTTCTGAAAAAAATTTAAATGTATAACATGATATTATTAATTGTAGGCATGCTATTATACATCAGATCCCTAGAAATTTTTTCTCTTGCATAACCGAATTCTTTGGGTAGCATCTCTCCTTTCCTTTGCCCTAGCTGCTGGCTGCTACCATTCTAGTCTCTGTTTTTATGAGTTTGACTGCATTAGACAGCTCTTAGAAGTGGAAATCTGTGGTCCTTTTCTTTTTGTGGCTGGCATATTTCACTTGATGTAATTTCATCAATCACATTGGCTCCAAAGGCAAATTTTTGTTACTTTAAGACTGAGTAATACTCCACTAGGTATACAAACCATGTTTTCTTTACCTAGGCACTTAGATTGATTCTACATCTTGAGTAATGTGAATAATACTTCAGTAAATGTGGGAAAGTAGATATGTCTTCAAGATACTGATTTCAATTCTTTTGGATGTGTACTTGGAAATAGGATTGCTAGACCATATTGTAGTTCTCTTTTTAAATTTTTAAAGAAACTACCCTACTATTTTCCATAGTAGCTAGAACATTCTGCCTTACCAACAGCAGTGTAAAATGTTCCAGTTCCCCATATACTCATTGAATCTTTTTGTCTCCTTGTTTTTCTTTTAATGCCTTTCTAAAAGGTGTGAGGGGAAATCTTCCTGTCATTTTGACTTTACACACTTTTTCATATACATTGTATGAGTTCTCTATATAAATGTCTAGTTGAGACCTTAGTTTATTTTCTAAATGGGTTATTACCTATTTTGCTGTTGAACTGTATGAGTTCCTTGTATATTTGGGGTATTAAACTTTTGCCATATAAATGCCTTGCAAATATTTTTTCCAATTTGAGAAGATACTATTTGTTGTAGTCAGGGGTTGTGAGAATAATTAAAATCAGGACATGGAATTTATATTATTATTTTATGATGGTCACCCAGAGTTAACACAAGAAACTGAGGAAATCTATCCACAACACCAAAGACAGAATATTCAGCCATGGGCCTGAATCCCACAGCAATGTCCTGCATGAGTCCCAGTGAAGACCCAGAGCTCATGACAATGACTCCCATGAGTCCAGCTGGAGGTCTAGCGCCCATAAAAAGGACTCACGCCAGTCTCTTTTACGGATCTGTGCCAGGATTGCTCAAAGGTCAGTGGTGGAAGCCAGAAAGTCTATGCCAGTGGGTGAAGGAGCTGTGCTGATAGGTTGAGGGTTCTACACTGGAGCCAAGAAGTCACACCCAAAACAAAGGCTGTCCTGAAAAGAACCACAGCCATCTTCAGGGACACAGGGGCCCTGAGCTCCTCCAATGATAAGCACAGTCGAGTGCATGCCAGGAAGCCAGCGTGATGAGTTTGTCCTGGAGATTAAGTAGCACACGTCTTCCTCTCCGGAGCCAGGAAGTGATGCTCAATGTAAGGACCAGAGCTCCTGCAGGAGAACCAACAGCTCAAACAGCAACACTTAATGAAACCCACAATGCCTCAATGCCTCGCTTCTCCTTCTCCATGTCTCTATTTATGCTGGCAACTTTCCTCAGGTGGAACAACTATGCTCAGCACCATGGTGATTAAATTCTGCTGGTGTTAAGTTGACCACCAATTTCCAATCCATAACACTATTCTATTCTTTTGATTATTTTCTTTGTTATGAAAAATATTTTCATTGTTTGCTTGTTATAGTTCAACTTTTTCAATTTGGCTTTATTACCTGACAGTAACTAAGTTACTGTCAAGACAAATGTCATGAAAAAATTTCGTTAATTTCATATCTTACATTACATCTTTAATTCAGTTTGAGTTGATTTTTCTCTATAAGATAGTTCAACATTTTATGTTGAATGTGGATATCCAGTTTCAACAGGGCGCTTGTCCCATCATCTTAGTGCTATTACAAAAGATCTGTTAATCCTATGTATGTGAGTTTACTTCCAGATTGCCTATTCCACTGGTTGTCTTTTTCTTAGCCCCATAATATTTTAATCACTATAGCTTTGGAATAAATATGAAAGTTAGAAAGTGTGATATTTCCAGTTTTATTCTGTCTTAACATTATTTTGACTTTTGTGGATTCTTTGTGGTTCTGTATGAATTTTAGAGTGGATTTTTCTATTTCTATCAAGATATCATTGCATTTTAATAACGATTACATTGAATCTGTGCAAGCCTTTGGAAAGTATAACCAAAATTAAAACTTTCAATCTGAACAAAGGATTTCTTCCCATTCATTTGCATCTTCTTTAATTTTTGCATAAATATTTTATAGTTTTTAGTGAAAATGTCTTTCACCACTTCAGCTAATTTTTTTCCTAAGTATTTTAGCTAAGTCTTTTAAAGTTTACTTGCTATCAGATTATGTCACCTGAAAATAGATTTTATTTTCTTCTTTTCTGATTTGAATGCCTTCATTTCTTTTTCTTGTGTAATTGCTCTGGCTAGCATTTTCAGCACTGTGTTGAATAGTATAACAGTAACAGTTGACATCCTTCTCTTGTTCCTAACCTAGGAGGACAAGATTTGTTTCTTTCCATGTGTATGATGTTAGCTGTAGGACTTTATTGTGTTGAGATAATTTTCTTCTTTTCCCATTTTGTTTAGAGTATTTATTATAAAGGATGTTGAATTGTATCAAGTGCTTTTATTGGATTTATTGAGATGATTACATGACAAATTCTGTGATTGGGTGGTATCACGTGAAGTAGTTTTCACATTAAAACATTCTTTTATCTTGGGGATAAGTCTCGCTTGGTCATGGTTTACAGTTCTTTTAATGTATTGCCAAATTATTTGTTAGTATTTTATTGAGAATTTTTGTATTTCATCATGATTTATATTTACAAGGATAATAGTCTTTTTCTTTAGTATCTTTACATGGCTTAGGTGTTGGGATAATTTTGTCTTCATAAAATAAATTTGAAGTTTTCCATTCCTCATCAAGTTTTTGGAAAACTGTTAGAAGGACTGTGTTCATTCAGGAAGAATTTGGTAGAATTCAACAGTAAAAAAATCTAGTTCTGAGATTTTCATTACTGAGAATTTTTTTGTTATTGATTCAATCTTCTTAATACAGATGTATATAACTTTTTCTTTTCTTTTAACTCAATCTTGGTAGATTGCATACTTCTAGGAATAAATTCTTTTTTCTACATGATCTAACTCATTGGTGGATAATTGGTCATATTATTCTTTTTATTAGCCTTTATATTTCTCTAACAACAATTGTAATGTTGCTTTTTTAATTTCTTGTTTAAGTCTTTTTTCTCCTAACTTTCCCAGTGTGTGAGTCTTTGTTCATCTTTTCAAAAACAAAACAAAACAAAACAAAACAAACTAACAAAAAATATCCTCTTAGCTTCACATATTTTTCTATTTGGTTTTAATGCCTATTTTATTTCCATTTGAATGTTTGCTCTTCCTCATCCTTCTGCTAACTTTGTTTTTCCTTTCTCTAATTTCCTATGAGTATAAGGTTTGGTTGTTTGAGATCTTTCTTCTTTTGAATGTGAATACTGTATTTCACACTAGAAACTTCCCCTTGGAATTGATTTTACTGCCTCCCATATTTGTTATTTTTTTTTGTCTAATGATAATTTGATTTTTCTTTTGATTTCTTCTTTGACACATTTTGATTGGTAATGTGCTGATTCTCATATATTTGCAAATTATACAGTTTTCCTTGATTTCAGTGATTTCTGGTTTAATTTCACTGTGATTGGAGAAGATACTCCTTATAATTTCAGTCTTTAAATTTGAGGTTTGTTTTGTGACATAAGATGTGATCTATTCTGAAAAGAGTTTGTGTGTCCTTGAGAAAAATGTTGCTATTAGGTGAAATCTTTCATATGTGTTTGTTATGTCCATTTGACCTATATACTGGTTGAGTTCCCTGTTTTCTTATTGATATTCTGTCTGAACGGTCTATTCGTTATTAAAAATGAAGTTATTGGGTTCTCCAGCTATTGCTGCATTGCTATTTCTCCTTTCACTTCTGTTAATATTTGCTTTATATATCCAGGTACTTAGATGTATTTATTTATAATTATCATATCTTACTTGAAAATTGTCTCTTTTATCATTATATAGTGTGCTTCTTTATCCCTTGGACAGCTTTGACTTAACACCTACTTTTGTCTGATATAAGTACAGCTACCTCTACTTTTTATTATCCTATCCATAGAATATCTTTCTTTATCCCTTCACTTTCAGCCTGTATGTGTTCTTAAGTTCTTGAAGACAGCATATACTTAGAACTTGATCTTTGTATTCATTCATCAACCTCTAACTTTTGCTGATAGAATCATAGCCATTTACATTTTAAAAAATCATTAATAGAGGCCTTCTTGTAGACATTTTATTAATTTTTTCCACATGTCTTATCATTCTTTTTTTCCTATTTTCCTTCCTTCTTGATTTTCTTTGTGCTTCATTGATGTGTGTGTGTGTGTGTGTGTGTGTGTGTATTGATATGTTTTTATTTCCTCTTTTTCTTTGGTGTATCTTCTTAGGTATTATTTTGGTGATTATCAATCACCAAATGTTGTATTATTTTCATACAACATATGATAGTAATCTACTTTATACAGATAACAATTTAACTTTAACCACATACAAACATCTAAGCCTTTACGCCCCACTTTTATGTTGCTAGTATCCCAACTGACATATTTTGTACTGTACCTTGCCTAGTTTATATTTATAGCTATTTTTAATGTTTTTGCCTTTTAACTTTTTATACTAGAGGTAAAAGTAAATCACTCACCACTATCATAGTATTGCATTCTGTATTTGTGTATGTATAATAATTTTATGATTCTGTTTTACTGCTTAGTGCCTTTTATTTTAACTTAAAGAAATCCCTTAGTGTTTCTTATGAGGTAGTCTAGTGGTGACAAACTTCTCTCAGCTTTTTATCTTTAAAGTCCTTATCTTGCTTTCATTTCTGAACTATGTTTTTGCTGAGTATATTATTCTTGGCTGCCAGGTTTTTTCTTTCAACACATTTTATATATCATCTCATGCTCTTCTAGCCTGTGAACTTTCTGTTGAGATAGTCACTAATAATCTTAGCAGGGTTCCCTATGAGACAAGTCATTTTGCTCTTGTTTCTTGGATCCAAATGATCATTTCCTTCCTCACATCTTGGAAGTTTTCAACCATTATTTCTTTGAATAAGTTTTCTTCCTTTTCTCTCTTTTCACTGATAAAATTATCCATCTGGTAGTTTCTCATGAGTCCTTTAAACTTTAGTAAGCTGTTTTATTCTGTTTTCTCTTTTCACATAATTTACAATGGCTTGGCATCAACTATCCTAGTCCTTTTAAATTCAGTCTCAACTATTTTTGAACTCCTCTAGTCCACTTTACAGTTCAGTTCTTGTATTTTCTGCTGCAAGATTATATTTGATGATTTTACTATTTTCTACTTCTTTGATGAAATATTCAATCTGTGCATATGCTACTCTCCAACCATCACTGAGTATTTTTATTGGCATATTTTGAATTCTTTCTTAGGTAAATCATATACATTTACATTATTAGATTTAGTTTCTGGAGATTGATTTGGCTCCTTTGTTTGGGGCTTGTTACCAGTTTCTTCACTTGCTTTGACTTTTTGTGTTGCAATTTTATACATTAAACAAAACAGACACTTCCTATTCTTCAGGGCCTGGTCTTATATAAAAGAATACCTTTTCAAAACAACCTACCCAGAAATTCTAAGAACCACTCAACTCTTCAAGCTGCTTTGTTTATTCTCAGCATCTCCCATGTTTCTACAGTGTGTAAGGTCCATTCAACACTCTTTGAGAACATTGAAATTGAATCTGGGTCCTTTGAAAGTCACAGAAAGTAGGATTGTCAAAGACTTTGTCCAACTCTTTCCCTTCCTTCACAGTGAGAGACTGGAACCTGCAGATTTTTATCTGCTCATGCAATAGCATACAGTGGAGAGTGAAGTTGTGGCAACTAAATTCATGTTAAGTCAAATCACCCCCTTGTGCTCACTGGCTCCCAGGCACATAGAGCATCGGGAGGGCCATCAGTGAGGGAACTGTTGGTAAGTGCCATGGTTTGGAGTGATCGTGGGAAACAATAGTTCCACCTTCCACCTTTGTTCTTAGTGGTCTCAAGGCATATAGAATGCAATGAGATATGTTAACACTGAGAGGCAAAACAAAAGTTTGTCTCATAATGATCACAGCACTGAATGCATGGTCCAACTCTGTCCTTCCCCAAGGAGAAGCTGGACTCAAAGAATTTTGGCCATTTGCTCTGTTATTAAACTCAGCTGTGGAATTTTTATGACAGTGTACAAGTTCAAGTACTGCATTTTTTTTCACTGTTCATGAGGTGTTTAGAATATGCTGGATCCCATCAGTACCCTGAAACAAGTGAGACAAAATTAATATGTTGGGTGACCATTGGAAAATTTGGAATGTTGGCTATGAGGTTAAGTTATTACCCACCACAGAGCTGGGAGTTTCCTTTAGATAATATGTTGCTGTAGCCAGAACATGATGAGATATATGCCTGTTTTTTTTTTTTTTCCCTGACTTCAGTGTGGCTGATTTTGCCATTTAGGATGCAGAAACCTCTCAACTAGTTTGAGGATTTTTCAAAAAGGTATCAGCCATGTATTGCAGTTGACTCAGTGTTCTTCATGGGAAGGGAGATTCAAGGCTTCCTGTTCTGTCATCATACTGACGCTATTCATTAACCGTGTTTTCTTCATTTGTTTTTCTATGAAAATGAAATTTTCAATGAGTTTTTATGCTAAATTCACAAGAAAAATACAAGAAAGATGTTTTTACTGTTGTTACCTTAGAAATTCCCAATAAATAGAAAAAGTTTGGTCTATTAAAGCAAAGACTGATTAGGAATCTCTTTTAACATGTTTTCTTCAATTCTAATAAATAGTTATTTAACAGTATGATATAGAAAGGACAAACATTCTGCCTTTACAAGATCAAAGAGAAAACAGAACACAGAATTTGAGCTGATTTCAATCAAAAAGGATGACCCAAACTCCAGATAGGTATTCCTTTTATGGTCTCCTGAATAGAAACACTTCTTATTCATTACAAATCCAAAAGTCTCATACTTACTCTCTGACTCCAAAATTCATTTCTGAACTTGGCTCAGAGTGAAGAAAGTACAGAGGCAGTGTTTCATAATACTTTTTAACAGTGTTTCTGAGAAGAGATTAATAACTGCTTTACATAGAGTTTTTACTTTCTACCAGAGAATGCCTTTGCATATAAGCAATAAAAAGGTTCCCACTGTAATTGTTAGAAATAAAATATGCACACAGCTTTGGAACTTGGATCTCATTTGTGTCTTCCTTCTTGTATCCTCAATTTATACTCCCTAGAAAGGGAATAAATGATACCTGGGGGCAGAAGATACATCTTATGGTCACAGTGGAAGAAAGGCCTGTTTAAAAACCAATGTTCTTACGAAGAGAATTGCTTCTGTATTCAATAACTAATTTTATTCCTAGAATTTGGGGAAGAAATTTTACTTGAAACACTGTTTTCCACAAAAGAAGGTATTTCAGGCCAGAAAAATCAAGAGTACATTGTGTCATGTGAAGTTGTAACTCTGTTCCCAAAATTATATTGTAATTTATGCCTCAAAACACAGCTTTTAAATAACTAAAAATTTGATAAGGTTCTGAAGATATTCTTTTGGGACTCTTCCATTTTTTTTCCTTTCCTACTATATAATGCACAAAGTGTGCACACAAAACAATCTTTGGCCAGCTGTCAAGTCCACTCTGGTGTTCTAGTTTTAATGACTGCCACCTGTATGCCACCTGTGGCTTTAGCTTGTTCATTAGTTTGTTCATGTTTTCTCTCTAAATTCCAAGAAACAAAAATCAAAGTTTTAATCATAGCATGGATGAACAGTAGTTAACAAAAAAGTCATCGCCTTGCCATTCATGTCCAATTAGAATGCAAAGATATTAAACCACTGGTAACATTATTAACTGGCTAAGTACAACTGTAGTAAGCGGCATGAACAGCACTGTAAAGAACCATGAAAGATTGTAAAGAGAGCATCTGGATGAATTGGATTACTGGTTCTCAGGGAATTAACAGAGCAGGAGCATTTCAGGCTAAACATAAGATGTGAGCATAAAGTGGAAGGAAAACGATGCACTCTAGAAAATGACATACATCATTTTCATGAAAGTAAGTTTCTTAACTGAGGGTCCATTGAGCTCTGGAAGTGCACAGGATATTACTAGGACTTACACTAGAATGGAAAAAGAGGAGAGGTCATTTTTTAAACTTCACACACTACAGGATGTTCGCATACACAGTGGTGGGGTGTTGCTGAGTCATCCTGAAAACAGTTCCATTAATAGTGTTGCACCTTTATATGATGTTGCGGGGCTTTTAACAGAGACCTATCCTGCCAGATACTTGATGTTGACTTTCCCAAGCCTCCAAAACTGTGGAAAAGAAAAGTTTGTTGTTCAGGTCACCTAGTTTATAAAAATTTGTTATAACTACCAAAAATGGCCAAACAAGTTAATTCTCGTCATTTTCATTTATGCTTTTTCAATGCTTACATTTCCCAAAATGTCTGAATTCTATCATGACAATTTTGAGGACAAAGTAGAGAAAGAAGAGGATTCTGGGCCTAGTTCTATGGAAAATTCTGATAATTTTAATGAGAAGAATTACACCGTTATTTCACTGTGTTAATGCAAGAGGACACATCAAATAATTTTATTTTATAATAAAAATGCACATAGTTGTTGATAGATTTTATATAGGTAGGTTATTTCTGTTTCATTCCATTGCACAGGTCCCCATATCACTATAGCACAATGTAAAGACACAAATCAAAATCACAGTTATTTGACAAGTAAAATGTTTATGAATTTAGATGACTTTGGAATTTCAGGATGAGGAATTCTTTTGTTTAAAAGAGACATATTTAAGGGGCAGGCCCAAGAAACATATATTTAATAATTGAACTTATAGCCCAGGAAAAAGGAAAAAAAAATTGTACACTTGATGAGAATTTAATGATGCCAACATGGAAACCTATAGTTAGAAAAATGATACCACAGATGTAGTAGGAGAGTTTGAAGAGATTCTAGTTTATAAAGTATGATAAGTTGGCATACTTATAGCATGCCATGCAGTGTTGAAGAGCTTCGGGTAATAAAAGAATGCCACAATTTAAGGCGCTGACTTCGCAGATTTCATCAGTAGTTATCATGCTGTGGCATTTGGATGACTTCTAAATAGTGTTGACATTTAGGAAATCTCTCTGCCTCATCTAGCTTGTCTAAACAAAGGCCAAGATCTTTTTAATGTGTCACTGAATTTGGAAACAAACAGTCTGGCCTGGAAGATTCTGTCTTAGAAAACTGTATCTGTGCTGATGGTGTCTCTCAGTGATTACCTACATGAAAGGTCTCACATCTATTATTAAAAGAAAATTCTGTTGTTTTCATACACATTGCATTCTTTACTGAGAGGCACACATCAGTAGTAATAGTTTTAGTATGAAATTTAAAAGTTAAAGATTATACTCTAAAAATGATTAACTTTACTAATGGAAAACCAGTTCGTACAAGAATTTTTAGATATTTGGACAATGACAACATAAATGTGTTACCTACAGAAATCTGTTTGTTTTGCTTAATAGAGGGGAGGTTTTCTGTAGTGTGCTTGAGCCAAAAGTGAATTACAAGGGTGCTTGCAGAAAAACTATGGAAGGTTTGATTTTGCTAAATGCTTTAGAGCATGAATAGTTTCAGAAACAACCAGCTCAGCAAACACTTTCATCACATGAACCAGTTGGACCAGTCTCAGCAAGGCCACGAACAAAGTGTTTTGACTCCAAGTGACAAGATATTTGGCTTCAAAAGAAACAAAGTCATTAGAACAAAATCATGTTGCAACAGGAAACCTTGAAATGTTTCCCATGCTGCTTTGATTTGAGTGAAAAAAGTTATCAGCAAAACTCTGGTCTTACTGAAATCTACCTAGAGATCCCATTACTTCACCATTTCCCCCTCCCATTTTGCACAAGTAACCTGGTCAGTGAGGAGATTTCTGCCTCGTTTTCTCAGAGAATCTACCAATGTCAATTTTAGTATTTGCAAGGTGAAAATCAAGCACATGGTTCACACTAAAGAAATGGATTCTGTCTTAATTTTTAGTTTATGTATGAAAAAAATCTATAAAAGAGATCAAGAACATAGGGGGTGTGTATGTATAAAATTTATATAAATGTCCAGGTTTATATTTGAATCTTATATATGATTCAAGGTGAAAAAGCTTACCAGCATCTTATATAAAATTTTGCTTAAACTATTTTCTTACTCATAATGCTTAATCTCATGGATCTGGTCACTTTAATCAATACTGTCAATAATCGTTCCTGCTTAAGGAACATTATTAAAATCACTGTATCTCATTTTTTCAATGGGGATCTATGGGGACTTATAGTACAGAAAAACTATACCTTTTTGACTTCAGGCAATTATGTGAAACAAAACAATAATAACCTATATACAATAAGATATCTCTTCAGGAAACTGAATAAAAATCATTTTTAGCTTTCAGTATGCAGAAATACAACTATTGTTGTGCACGCCAATATACCACATAACAAATATTAACATTTTACATCGTAGAAATTTGTACTGAAGTGTTTAGTATTAATTGGACAGATTTTTTAAAATCAAACACAAACTTTTTTTAAAAAGGAAAAACTAGTTTTTTTTGTTGTTTTATTTTAGTTTTGGTTTCTTATTTGGATTTTTATCTACATGCTGTTCTTCTTGGCAGGTGAATAGAATGGTTTGTTTCTCTTCCAACATTTCCTGTTCAGCATAATCCAGAGGACAGAATCGACAGGCTGCAGCATGGTTTCATATGAAATGGGCTGGTTCCCAAACTCTTGCAGTACATTGATTTCTGAGTAATTTATTCAAGTTCACTGAATAAGCAATTTACAAATCACTTTCCATTGAGCTTGATTCAGCACTCTGAAGTGAATAAATATGGAATCTCTATCGGGTTTGTAGTGCCATGTCAGTCCGTCCTAAACCAAGCATGCTAAATTTAGACTATACTCTAATCTAATTGTGTTTGCTACATTTGGATGCTATTTTGTTATTATTGTTGTCCCTTAGATCTATATTAGTAGAATAAGATGAAAAGAAAAATCTGCCATAGCTACTTGCCTCAACAATACATTTCAAACAAGATGTTTTAGTTTCAATTATCCACATAACCAGATTATTTTTATTCATTTCGGTTGAGTCAAACTGCCCAAACAGATTTTTGCTGCTCTTATTCTTTTAAAATTTAACAATAACAAGATAAAAATAGAATCTCTTATATTACTTTTGTAATGGATATTGGCAGATTTTCACATTATTAATGTAATCTATATTTTCTATTCATAAATATAATTCACTACATATAATGATTGACATAATGTAATATACTATATAAATTATGTTATTGATACTCTACTATTTTTTTCTTTTTCAATTTAAAGATGCAATTAAGGAGCTAAATCTTTTAGAGAAGCTGTATATTCAAGTGGTGCGCTGTTGTTAAAGAAATCGTCATCAAAATAACTGGAAGAAATTATCTGATATTTATCAAATAATTAGCTATTTTGAAAATTCATGAACTGGAAGAATCAGAGGTTGAAGATATAAAACAAGTCATGCTTGGTTATTTTAAAATAGCAAATTGACCTGAAGGTTAATCACTGAAAATAATTCCCAGAAAGCCTGCTGCTACATGGATTTATACAACTAGATTATACGGTATACAATGCCTTATGAATTAGTCCCATATGTTTCTATTTCTCCCACACTTGAAGTAGAATATAATAAGAGACCCCAAAGTACAGTTTGGAGCTCTTACAAGTTATTTGAAAATCAGAAAGATTTCGATAATTTTAATCACATTAATAATTGCTTTTGCTAGCTGAGATTAAATTCAGCTTTTGAAAAATATTGACAAGGCAGTAGGCAGTCATAGACCCATATATTAACGCAATTATAAGAGAAGAAGGCATAGATCTGCAGCCCAGGATCAAGTTTTGCTGATTTTTCCCCAAGTTCATGAGTGCAAATGTGTTTTCCTTTAGTTAAAAAAAAAAGAGGAAAGAAAGAAGAAAGAAAGAAAAGAAAAGAAAAGAAAAGAAAAGAAAAGAAAAAAACGCTTACAGCAGAATGTTAAAACTGTATTAATCCACTAGACTCTTCATGCTCAATAAGTAGGAAAATCTGTGTTTATTTGTCTTAGTCATACACACAAATGACTCTTGCCTACAAAAGATGTTTAAAAATCTCCTGGCCACCATCCTTACTTCAAAGTATCAACATTGTGTTAGGACGCTGATCGTGCATCAAGAACATGCAAACCGACAAGAACACGTATTCCAAGGGACCAGAGCAGCAGCCCCAGGCAGCCTTGCACAGTAACAGACATGCAGAGCACTCGAAGGACAAGAAAGTCTGCTGTGAGACTCTTCCCAGAATGAGTACGTGCTTGCCGTTCTCTGTGTGATTTGGTAAGCAAAGACTGAAGTGAGGAGAGTCTATAATGAGGACGTTGAAATGAGAATGTAAACATCATAGTACAAGGAAAAACATGCCACTCACTCACTACAAGACATTCTTTCCAAACCAGAAAGTTTTGTAAGCAGATTGAGGCAAATCATGCCTCAGCAAAGAGGAAGTAGAAAGAAGACATTGATAACCACATCACTAAATATATTTTACAAATACTCGTGTGTAAATATACATGCTAGGCTGAGTAATTATAGCATATTGAATTTGATTACTCTCTAAAAATTTATGTACTGTTTTGCAAAATACCCAAGCTAAAAAGTTCTGTGTTTTGGTGATAAAGAGCTGAAATTGAGTATAACAGGTTGAGAGAGTTTGGTGAATAGAATAGGCAATTTAGGTAACTTGTATCCAATATTGTGGGAGTATATTATATAAACACTTCCTTTAACAAGATCAAAAGTAGAAAAGGAAATTCTTAAAGTTATGTTCTAGTTCTTAAACTCTTCTGAGATAAGACACAATATAAATAGTGCAGTCTGTATAAATTTTATTATATATGATGGGAAAACTACAACTATAACTCTCTAATTTTTCAACAATTTAAATCAATCATAAGTCTTTCAAGAGATAAGGAACATATTCAGTGCTTTTGGTTTGAATCACTACCAGAATGCTTTCATGTACCCAACCTATAAAGAATGAGTGGGAGAACATAGATTTCTAGGTGCTTTAAAAACCTGAGTATAGGTAAGGGCTAATCTTAGAATAACCCTCAGCTCATCACATGGAGAGGTCTGTATCTTTACAGAGCTTTTCATGGCTCCCATTTACCCAAAGGAAACTCATAGTCATGTCTTCTTTGATTTCTTATAACCTCTCTGGGCTTTGCTCTCTTAAGACCCATTAACATATACTAACTCATCTCTTCTGTGTTCTTCTCTTATCCAGCCTGAGGGAATTGTTTTCTGAACTAGTAATTGATCAGAGGATATCTTACATCTATCCTCTCGTTTCTGCCAGATACTTAGTCCAGCCTTTGGAAAATTTTTCCTTCTCCCAAAGATTGGATAACTCAGGAGGTTTCCTTTCTCTTTAAGTCTTATTTGTCCCCTGAAAGATTAAACTTAGTTAACTAGCTACACCAATGGGGAAATTTCCCTCCAAGAGAAATCTCTGCAGAGGATAACTTTAACATTGGTTCATAACTGTTTTAATTTTTCAAATGCTCCCCTGTCAAAATATTCTTTATAGAGATAATAAAAACTTGGCCTTTTATCTGAAATCTTAAACATACATTTCATAAAATATATCTGAAGTACATTACTACATCACCGCTTTTGGTTTTATAGTTGGTCAAACATAATATGCAATTAAGTGAATAACTTGGAAAGGTAATTGGCACTTGAAATCTTGCTATTTAAGATCTTCCAAAAAAGATATTTTTAAAAAATTATAAGGTAGAAATGAAAAATCAAAATAGTTTAGTTTCCACTTTCAAATGTCACCTTGTCCTGAGATTTTTGCTTTTAATGATGAGCAGAAATTTCTGAAGACATACAGTGGCAGTCATGACATCAGACAGGAAGAGAGAGGCCTCTGTATGACATGCACCCAGGAGAGATGTCCTGCAGAGGAAATGTCACGAGCAATGTTTTGTTGGGGATTTCTCTAAGCCCATCATTGCCAGGCACCTGTGCTCCAGGGCATCCATCCAATCAACCAGAGAGCAGGCACCTTGCCATTGCAGCAGATGGGTATTAATGTTGAAGGCAAAGGAACCGTGTACAGTATATATTTCAATTATGAGTGCAGAGAATTGGAGTCCCAGCTGGAATCATGTGCATTCCTTTCTGAGCTTCTATCAAGCTAGAGATTGTACTACGCAGAATGCAGTTTTACACAGAATTAGCTCTCAGGAAACATACATGTTTACAGTGGGAAGAACATATTTTGTATAACAAATCAAGAGTCAAAGGAAAGAAACCAAAGAATGCTTAAAGGAAATCCCTAAGCATTTTTATTTTTAATGAAACAGCATTGAGAGTGTAAAAGGGAGGAAGAATTCCTGTTGGGTAGACACACTATGTCAGAATTGAAGGAATTTGAAAGGTGGTGTATTCCTAAATGTCCTTGTATATATCAGTATTTCCAAGTGTACTACTCAAACAAACCTCAGAGGTAAACTGAATTTCACAATAGAATCATCTTCTATTTAAGTCTGCATATTCTAAAACACAAATGTTTTTCCAGGTCATGTCACTGAACTCCATGTTGTTACATCTTAAAAAGATTTTACTCAAAGATGTCTAGGTTTTGCAGTTGATTAATGTCATCCACTGACTAATTATTATTTCAGTGTATCAAAACCTAGCATATCACTATATATCACTATATCACTCTGTATTTAACTATTTATCTGATGTTATCATAATAATTATTTAAATGTTTGATACCTGTTTTACACATTATTCTGGCCAATTAGAATCACAAGTAAGTGGCAACATTTGAATGAATGGTTCCAATTATCTAAAAAAAAAGTCATCTAGGTTGTTTAACTTCATTGGCACAAAAATCCATAGAAGTCTTAAATAAGAGACAATTTGTTTTAACTAGGTCAGGTATAGAAAGAGTTGTTTCACTTCTTACACTGTCCAAAACTATATTTATTATTTCACATGGTAGATCATCAATGATGTGAAACTATTTTATAATACCTGGAGTTAGCATATGGTTATAATACCAGTACAGCTTGGGATATCATCTAACTCATGAAGTATCTCTAAATTCTTACTCAGGGATTCAGCTGTTTATTTTACTGACTACAAACAGTGCAGATAACCTAGTCCTTAGAATCTTTCACAGCTCAGGAGCCAAATGGGACTGAAAACTGGGATGAAGCTCCTGTTAAACTATTTCACTGTCATGTGTGTGTACCAGTGATCATCTTACAGACTTCATTACAGACTTCATGTGTGTGTACCAGTGATCATCTTACAGACTTCATCTTACAGTCATTCCAAGAACTGATAGCTCTGCTCGGATTCTAAAATGATACTTGAGGATATGGCCTTTAATATTGGGCTCTTATAACATAGGAACTGTAGAAGTAGTGGCTGCAGTATGAGAGGGAGTTGCACAGCCACCAGATGGGTAAGGTAGCAATCGGAGAAAAGGAGTAATAGTCACAATAAGAGCATTCCCTTCACAGCTCTCATTCAACGAGAATTAAAAAGCAGTATGTTGAATCAAATTCCTAATCTTCCTATGATTTCCAGTTCAAATTGGCCCCTTCATCCTCCTTCTGTTAGAGTCTTAGGGTTAAATTTTGAACTCCTAGGCCGCTCTCTAACCATCATTCTGACAGTGGTTCCAGTGGGTACATGCCTGGCATCCAGTTAGTTCAGATCTGTGTTCTCAAGTAAGAAACAGACTTCTTGGCCAGTAAGTGGCCATCTTGAGTTGATTTCCAGGATTACCAATCCCACCAGAGCCATGATTTTCAATTATAATAATAGTAGCTACCACATAGGAGCATATTCTATGCACCAGATATTATGTTAACGACTCCATTAACACTGCCATATTTAATCTCTCAAATATTTAAAGCGAACCCTAGCCTTCAGATCTAGCATCTCTTTGAGAACAAACAATCATTATGTATTTAAGCTATTGAAATGATAATCATAGCTTATACAGTCTACTTTCCCTCATAATTATAAGAGAACAATATAATGCTTTAATTTTTTTGCATTTTTTTATTTAAAGAGAAAAAAACAAAAAAGGTAGAAATATTACAGAATTTCAAGAAAAGAAGACAAATAGTAAGAAATCACTAGTTGATACATTACATATTGTTCTTTTAGAAATAGTTATTCAAGTTACAGAATTAAAGCACACAGGGCAGACCCTAAAGCAGTGAGAGTGCAAACAGATCTGTTCAACAATCCAAAAAGAACCTAGAAATATGATCATCGATCCCACACATCTAAACATACATGGAGCTATATCTTTTATAGCACTTCCTATTTCCTCTTTTTTTACAATAGCAATTATACATTTTTTAAATTTTACTTAAACAAAAAAAATAGAAAAAAGGGTAGCAACAATACAGAATTCTAAAAGAAAGAAAGAAAAAGGAGAATGAGAAAAAACCCCACTAAGAAATCAGTAATTCATAAATTACATACTGTCAACCTGGATGTAGTTGTTCAAGTTACAAAGTTAAAGGGTACATAATAAATATTCAAACAGTAAGACTACAAACGGTTTTGCTCAAAGATCCAACAAAGATTTGGCAATATGGTCATCTATTTTACACACTCAAACATACATGCAGTTATATCCCTTAGAGCACTTTCTTTTCCTCTCTTTTTTAAAATAGCAATTACACATTTTGGTTTTATCACTCTTGTAGTGCTTATTTACTTTTTACACTAGAGACACAATATGATATTTATAAGTATGATTCTTATTTATTTCACTAATGAGGATAGTCTCAAGATGTCTCCATTTGCCTATGAAGGCCTCAAGATCATCCTTTTTTATAGCTGAGTAATATTCCATTGTATAAAAATGCCACATCTTTTTCATCCACTCTGCAGTTGATGGGCATCTTGGTTGTTTCCAGGATTTAGCTATCACAAATTGTGTGGCTATGAACATGGGTGCACATATATCACTGTGAAATGAACTTTTCAGTTCTTCAGGGAAAATACCCAGGAGGGGAATAGCTGGATTGAATGGGGCTTCCATTCCTAGTCTTCTGAGAATTCTCCATATGGATTTCCATAATGGTTGCACCAGTCTACATTCCCACCAACAGTGGAGCAGTGTTCCTTTTTCCCTGCAGCCTCGCCAACATTTGTTATCAGTTGATTTCTTGATGGCAGCTATTCTTTCTGGAGTAAGGTGGAATCTCAATGCTGTTTTAATTTGCATTTCTCAAATGACCAGTGATGGTGAACATTTCTTCATGAATTTATTTGCCATTTGTATATCTTTCTCTGAGAACTGTGTGTTCATCTCAGATGCCCATTTTTGGAGAGGGTCTTTGAATTTGGAGGCTTGATGCTTTTCAATTCTTTATATATTATGGACACAAGTCCTTTGTCTGAGTGGTTGCTGGTTAAAATTTTTTCCCACTCTGTTGGTTTTCTTGTCACGCTGTTGGTGATTTGCTTTGAAGTGCAGAAACTTTTCAATAATGTGAGATCCCATTTGTTGATTCTTTGAAGGGTTTCCCATGCAGTTTGCATTTTGTTCATGAATTCTCTGCCTACCCCTATGTCTCCAAGACTTCTACCTACCTTGTCTTCCAGTAGATTTAGTGTTTCTGTTTTAATACTGAGGTCTTTGATCCATTTAGACTTTAGTTTTGTGCATGGTGATATGCATGGATCTAGTTTCAGTCTTTGGCATATAGAAAGCCAATTTTTCCAACATCATTTATTAAAGAGACTATCCTTCTTCCAGTGGACATATTTAGCCCCTTAGTCAAATATCAGGTGGCTGAGTGTCTTTGTAGTTGTGCTTGCATCTTCTAATCTGTTCCATTGATCCTCAGGTCTATTTCTTTGCCAGTACCAGCTGATTTTATCACTGTGGCTTTATAGTATTGTTTCAAGTCAGGAATTGAGATGCCTCCTGCCTTGCTTTTGTTGCCTAGAATTGCCTTTGCTATTCTAGGTTTCTTCTGTTTCCAAATGAATTTTAGTAGTGTGTTCTCTAGATCTGTGAGGTATGTTAACGGTATTTTGATTGGCATTGTGTTAAATCTGTAGAACAGTTTTGGGAGTATGGCCATTTTCACAATGTTGGTTCTTCCTAACCAAGATCAAGGAATATCCTTCCATTTTCTAATATCCTCTTCAATCTCCTTTTTCAGTGTAGTATAATGTTCAGCATATAGGTCTTTTACATTTTTAGTTAGGTTGATTCCTAAATATTTCATTTCTTTACATGTTATTGTAAAAGGCGATATTTCCATAATTTCTCTCTCAGTGAGTTCTTTGTTTGTGTACAGGAATGCTATTGATTTTTGAGCACTGACTTTGTATCTAGCTACACTGCTGAACTTGTTTATTACCTCTAGTAGCCTTTTAATGGAGTTTTTTGGGTCTTCTATATATAGTATCATGTCATCTGCAAATAGTGATAATTTAACTTCTTCCTTTCCTATCTTTATTCCTTTTATTTCTCTCTCTTGTCTGATTGCCCTGGCTAGTGTTTCCAGAACTATATTGAAAAAGAGTGGTGATAGTGGACATCCTTGTCTTGTTCCTGATTTTCAAGTGAAAGCTTTCAATTTTTGTCCATTTATTATAATGTTGGCTGTTGGTTTGTCATAGATGGCCTTTATAAGGTTGAGGTAGACACCGTGTATTACGAGTTTCTGAAGGGTTTTTATCATGAACATGTGTTGGACTTTGTTGAAAGCTTTTTCTGCATCTATTGAGATGACCATGTGGTTTTTGTTTTTGGCTCTTGATGTGGTGTATTACATTTATTGATTTGCATATGTTAAACCAACCCTGCATTCCTGGAATGAACCTCACTTTGTCATGATGTATAATCTTCTTGATGATTTGTTGCATTCTATTTGCCAGTATTTTGTTGAGAATCTTTACATCAATGTTCATTAGTGAGATTGGCCTATAGTTCTCTTTTTTGGTTGGATCTTTCTCTGGTTTTGGTATGAGAGTAATTCTTGCTTCCAGGAATGATTTAGGGAGGATTGCTTTTTTCTCAATTTCATTGAAGAATTTAAGGAGTACTGGCATCAAATCTTCTCTAAATTTCTTGTAGAATTCAGCTGTGAATCCATCAGGACCTGGACTTTTCTTTGTTGGTAAGTTTTGAATTACATTTTCAATTTCAATACCTGATATTGGGTTGTTTAAAATTGTTACATTTCTTGGTTGAGCTTTGGTAGTTCATATGTTTCTAGAAATCTGTCCATTTCCTCTGTGTTTTCCACTCTATGTGAGTAGAGATTTTCAAAGTAGGTATTCATGATCTTTTGAATTTCCATGGGATCTGTAGCAACTTCTCCCTTTTCAGTTCTTATTGCATGAATTTGGGTTTTTTCTTTCTTTCTCTTGATAAAGTTAGCTAGGGGTTTGTCAATTTTGTTTATTCTCTCAAAAAAACCCGGCTATTCAATTCATTAATTCTTTGTATTTTTTTAGTTTCAGTTGTATTGATTTCTGCTCTAATCTTTACAATTTCCTCTCTTCTATTAGCCTTGGGTTTAGCTTGCTCTTCTTTCTCTAGAAGCTTGAGATGGAGCATTAGGTTGTTTATTTGTGCTCATTCTGTTTTCTTGATATGACAGTTTATTGCTATATATTTCCCTGTTAAGACTGCTTTCATTGCATCCCACAGATTACAGTATGTTCTTTCTATATTTTCATTGAATTGTAGGTATTATTTCTTCTTTAATTTCATCTGTATCTCACCTGTTCTTCAAAAGGCTGTTATTTAATTTCCATATATTTATGCAGGTTTTACAATTTCTTTTGCCATTTATTTCCAATTTCAGTGCACTATGGTCAGATATTATGCATGGTATGATTTCAATACTTTTGCATTTACTTAGGAATATTTCATGGGTAATATATGGTCTATTTTGGAGAATGTCCCATGTGCAGCTGAGAAGAATGTGTATTCTTTTGTGATTGGGTGGAACACTCTGTAAACATCTACTAAGTCCAACTGCTCACAGGTATCATTCAGTTCTGTTATTTCTTTGCTGATTTTTTGTCTAGTTGATCTATCTCTTTGTGAAAATGGGCTGTTAAGATCTCCTTTTATAATTGTGTTCTTGTGTATTTGGTTTTTCATGTCCATTAGTATCTGTCTTATATAGTTGGGTGCTCCTGTATTTGGTGCATACATATTTATAATTGTTAGTTCTTCCTGTTGAATTTTACCACTAACAAGTATGTAGTGACCTTCTCTATCTCTTTTAATCATTTTAGGTTTGAGGTTCACGTTGTCTGCAAATAGAACAACTACCCCTGCTTTTTTCTGGGTTCTTGTTGTATGGAATACTGTTTTCCATCTTTTGACTTTTAATCTATGAGTTTCCTTTTGGGTCAGATTTGTTTCTTGTATACAGCATATTGTGGGGTTCTGTTTCTTGATCCATTCGGTCAGTCTATTTCTTTTTATAGGTGAATTGAGGCCATTTATATTTATGGATATCATTGATATGTACTGTCTTGACTTTGCCATGTTATGTTCCAGTGTTTTCTTTCTGCTTTTCCTCTTATTTAATTGCTTATCCTACCTGGTGGTTTCTTTCTGTTGTTGTTTTGGGGATTGTGGTCTTTTTTATCTCTGTGTGGTATGTCTTTCAGTACTCTTTCTAGGGTTGGTTTGGTAGACATGAATTTCTTCAGTTGTTCTTTGTCATGGAAGTATCTTGTTTCTCCATTAAATTTGAATGAAAGTTTTGCTGGGTACATCAGTCTGGGTTGAAGGTTGTTTACTTTTGGGGCTTAAAATACCTCACTCCAAGCTCTTCTTGACTTGAGGGTTTGTGCTGAAAAGTCTGCCATGATTCTAATGGGCTTTCCTTGAGAGTGAGTTGTGTCTTTTCTCTGACAGCTTTTAATATTCTGTTTTTATGCTGTACGTCTGAGATCTTAATTATTATGTGTCTGGGTGTGGATTTATGTTGATTGTGACTGTTTGGTGTTCTATATGCCTCACTTACCTGCATATCAGATTCTTTCCCCATGTTTGGGAAATTTTCTGCTATTATTTCTGCAAATACTTTACATATGTCATTTGCCTGGACTCCTGTATCTTCACTATGCCCATTATTCTTATATTGTTGCTCTTGGCATCTTCTTGAAGCTTCTGGATTGTCATTTCATGCTGCTTTGTTATTTTTAAAAGTTCTATCCTTTTCTGATCACTAACTATGATCCTGTCCTCAAGGTCCAAAATCCTATCCTCAGCTTCCTTTTGGCAGTATTGCACGCTTTCAATAGAATTTTTTGTTTCTTGGATGTCTCTTTGAGTTTGTTTCATGAATTCTGCTTGTTTTGTATATTGTTCATTCAAAGTTTCAATCAGTTTCCCATGCTCATGTACTTTTTTGTCTAGTTCTTCTTTAGCTGCATTCACCAACTCCTTTATGAAAGTTGTTATTTCTATCTTTACATGGGAGAGTACTTCTAATTTGATTTCCTCTATAGCCTGATGCAGTTGGGGTTTTTTTTGTTTCACTTGCTATCTTTTCAGAGATTCCTGGTGTGTTACTTTTGGGGTCCTCTATTTCAATGTCTCCTATACTTGCCTCTGGTGAAGTATATGTTTGAGACTGCATTTTACCTTTTTGTTTTGTCATTTTCCCTCTACCTGGTGTTTTCTATGTGTAGGAGGGGATCACACACCTTCTTTTCAGACACACCCAAGTCTTACAGTTAGTTGGAGGGTGTTTTACTACTGGTGCTATTTATCCCCTGTATACCTCTATTTCAGGGGTATACTTACCACATTGATACAGTAAATCCAGTGCAGTCCAAAGTTCACCCCCTGGGAGCAAAGTTCCAAATTTTCTCACACTAACTGGATACCACTAAGATCTTCTGATGTTCCAGGTGGGAGGGCAGGCCCATCTATAGCAGTCCAGGGCAGTTTTCAGTCTTGGGCGGGCCTCCTCGATGTTCCCTGTGGCAGGGTGGGCCCTCGGTGGAGGTTCTGGGTAGCCTTCCCCTTAAGGCGGGCTTGGGCTGAGTTCCCGGTGGCAGGGCAGGCCCTCTGTGGAGGTACCAGGCAGCCTACCCCTCTAATGCTTTAATTTTAATATAATATAAAGTGGAAATAAAAGGACAGTAATTAATATTGAAATAGCATGCAGCTCATTAATATATTTTGATTGCTTTCTTTTAATAAAGAAATGCCCAAGGATTATTACTTTAGGAGACACAACAAAGTAGTTACTGACTTGCACCCATGCATGGTAGTGCTGGGAATATAACATCCACAAATAAAGGCTGATGCACACCATTTTACTGATGATCTAATTATATGCATAGCATTGCTGTTGGTTATTTAATTATTTTCCTAATGAGTGCACAACTTTTGATAAGAAAGCACAAATAAAACAAAGTGTAATTTTCCCTCACTTTGCATGTTCAGTGAAAATTGAGGCTATATTAAAACCATGCAAAAATACCTTATGTATGTGTAGAACACAGATGCTAAGCTTAGATCACTATAATGAGGTTTTTTGCCCACACGAATGTTGTAGAGGCATTGAACAGGAGTGTAGAGCATAGGGCTGCAGGACATGGTATTCTACGATGGAGTGCTCTGCACCCCAACCTTGCTCTCAAGTATCACAACCTCTTCAAATCTTGTCACCATCAAAAACTCCCACCAAGGGAGCCCACCTCCACCTTTGGGACCACCATACTACAGAGTAGGATTATTATTCCTGTTTTATAGATTTGAAGTCTGCCTAATATCAAATGGCTGGTAAATGAGATTTAAACTGAGGTTAATTTTATTTCTAGATAATATGCACTTTCTACTATTCTATGTGGATTTCTTGGATCAGTTATCGCTCATTTCTAAAAGAAATTTAATTAGGTAGGTCTGAGGACTAAATAGCAAATAGACTCCAGGTCTAAATTTAAAAAATTCTACTCATGTTCAGCTTTGAAAGAGTAGAAAAATTCTGTGGCTTCTTTAGCTTTCCCACTATCCATTCATTTTCTCATCGAGTTTTTAATCACTCACATGCTAATTTTTCTTCTGAATTTAAAGTACTTTAAAATGACCACAATCTTTTGAATGTTAAATCAGAGAAAATGCAGGGTAAGAGCTACAAATCCAACTACTTTAATTCTATTTTGTGCTTAATAAGCATTGCTTTTGCTATTCTAACATAATTCTAGCTGTAGCCTACAAGTATTCATCCAACAAATACTGAGTCCTTTCCTCAGTTATAATTACCTTTTTTTCCTAAATCCTCAAACTCTCAGATTTTTCACATTGGTTCACTCACTATTCAAATACTCATAGACAAATTGTCCTCTGAATATGACACTATAAATTTGAAACTCTACCAAGTAAATGGATCTTCTCTCTTATAATTCCTATATAATGACAATTCATATTTACATCCTTTTGTAGCTAGGAACACTAGAGCAATGGTTCAAAAATTTAGTGAGCATCAGACTCTTACAGAAAGTCTTTTTCAAATAGAATTTGCTACAGTTTCTGGTTTAAGAGGTTTGAAGCAAAGCCCTTCTGCAGGACTGCTGGTCAGCAAACTACACTTTGAAAACCACTGAAAAGATAGAATTGGTCTTCACTGATTTTGGCTGGGGAAGAACTACAGTGTTCATGCAATGACTAAGTATATGCTTGTAATATTCCAACTGAACATTGAAGAAGTTCATGCTGAACCCTTTATTATAGTTACTTTAAAAAAAGCCCTTGATAATGGCAACTGTAATCCTAGGACAACGGAAAATCAAGGCAAGAGATACCTAATATTGAGCCTAGCCTGTGTAACCTAGCTGTTTAGGAAGACCTTATCAAGGCAGGGATGCCGGTGATATAGGTGATTGTAAAGATGCTGGACTCAATACTCAGTGCTGTACAAAAAATCCTTGAATTTGTTACAAGATGTGAAGAGATGTAAGTTCCTTGTCAAGTTTCCAACCTGAAATTTAGATATTTTAACTAGAACCCATATTACACAGCGAAAATTATGTTCTAGTAGTGAGAGTAACACCTAAATGGTTAGGGTTGTAACAATACAAATAATATATAATATACCATATATAACATATAATATATCATATATATTAATGGCATAGCATTGCACTAAGCACTTTACTTGAATTATTTGATTTAAATCAGCCTAATATGATGCATTTATCATTACATTCCTATTTTACAGTTTACCAAACCAGTATGCAGAGAGCTTATATAACCAAAGTCTCAGAGCCAGAGTGCTGACTGGATCTCATTCCAAACTGTGAATGCTTTGCCCACTCTATCAAAAGGTTCACTTTAGCAGTTCCTTCTCCTTTTCCTAGGTGTGGATATTAACTTGATCCCTTCAGTCGGGAGAAGCAAATGTCATGAATCTAATATTAGCAAATACAAAAAGCATTCTAGCATCCCAGGGGTCCATTGACAAATGGTCAGTTGCTAGATTAGTGTGATTTTAGGATCCATAAGATTAAATGATTATGAGTCTTTAATCAGCCATATGCTCTTTTATCATATGCAAATCTGACCTTTTGGGCACAATGCTGTAGGATAAAAAGATGTTAAAGGATGGTTACCACATCTCATACTTCTGTGAACAATGTTACCACACTTCATATAAATTTTTGCCATAACTGTACACACTTGGTTTATGTTTAAATTGAGATTTTGAGAAACAGTTATGCAAAGGATGTTTTGAATATTTTAGTAAAATGAAGCTGATGTGCATGGAGTTTTAGTTTGTTTTGTTGTTGTTGTTGTTTGGTGGTGGTACTGGGGACTGAACTCAAGGCCTTGTGCATGCCAGGCAAGCATTCTACCACTGAGCTATATCCCTAGCCCTTGCATAGAGTTTTAAAGTACCCCAAATTTCATTGAGATCCTGACTCTCATTTTTTTCAGCTACTCAGTGGCAGGAAGTCTCTCCCAACTGACATGGACAGTGCTTCCCCAGGGGTTCAGGGATAGTCCACATCTTTTTGGATAAGTGCTTTCCTATAACTTGGCATATTTTGCATTTTCCCAGATCACAGTCTTATAATACGTAGACAAAAAGTCAATATTTATACTGATTTGAAATATGCCTTCTTAGTATTATTTTCAAATATGGAATTAGTATATATGTTACCCATCACTATAAAAAACTTAATGATACTGGCTGTCCTCTAAAATTGGATGGCATTTGACATTCTAACAGCAGCGCAGAGGGTGGGGGTACTTGTGCAAAGGCAAAAACTGAATGTCCTGTGCACATTCTTGATCCTTCTGCTCCTCCCAATATCTCAATAGCTATTCAAGATATTAATGACATGTATGATTCAAAAATTCACTGGACCTTATCTTGATCCTCTTTATGGGAAGCCAATACTAGTTCCTCTTGATGGAAATCTTTGTTAGCTGTACTCATAATTATCCTGTTGATTCTATTATTTGGCCCATGCATATGTAATTGTTTCTTTAGTTTTGTCTCCTCCAGACTTAAAGCTGTACATCCAAGATGAAAATAGTTGGTGTCTATGGAGGGCCTTCAGATAGATCTGTAGAGTATCTCTGACTGATGATCAACCAGTACCACCCCCTTCAGCCTGAAGAAGCCAGATGGGTCATTGCCCATTACTCCCTCACAGTGGTTCGGAGGGCTTCTTTAAAGAAAAGAATGTCACAGGTAGCTAAGTTAGATAGAAAAATTATAGGCAGGCAGATAGAGCTGAGCCCTTGAAGGAGCTGTGGAGCAGACAGACATCTCCACTGTGAGCCAGACATGAGGATGAAAGACAAAACAAATGCATATACTCCATAAGTGTAAACATCAGAGATTGATATTCTGAATAGGTTGAGGAAGCCAAAAGGAGCCACTAACCCAAACCTCTACAAGCAGAGGCCCTGTTCTGTATTCAGGCTCATTTGCTAAGTGATTCACTTCTCTATCTGATCTTGGTTTAATCAATTTTAACTGAGCAATTACACTCATTATCTTATTAGTTGACCATAGTTTTGTACCACTTCATGCCCAACTTGCGAGTTCCCATTTTCCCCACTTTGGACCTGCCTCACCTTGTATTTTTGCTCCATAAAATTCCTAGAAAAGGCAGCATCCTCAGCAATCCACTGCTGACTCCTTCTATCTCTCAGACAGAAGCTTTCTTTCTCTCAATAAATATTCTGCCCCCCCAAAGAAAGATGGAGAGAGAGAGAGAGAGAGAGAGAGAGAGAAGTGGGTCAAAATGAATCTTTGATACTTATTTGAAAAATAATACATCAGAATAAAATCTGTCCTTTTAATAAAGGACTATAAATGTTAGTAAAATGTCAGTAAAGTAAATGATCAGCTGTTGTGACATTAAGAATAAGAATTAAGTAATACAGATTCTAAAAGGTTAGCACACAATTGGAGTGTTCCTTTTCTTCACATTACAATTTATAAACACATCTATATACACAGCCTACAGTGCATCATAATAAACACAGGAATTTTTGTAGCAGAGTAATTTTCCAACCAAATCCTCACCATTCTATTGAAAAAAAAATCAATAGTGTGACTTCTTAAAACTTTTATGTCAATGCCAAAGTTTTGTTTTGAATTATTTGTAGCGTCTTTGATTCATAATACTATTTATGGATTTCGTGTAAATAGCTAAGTTTATAAATAACCAGATTATCAAATCTTTTGGAAGATTATCTTCTACAATCATCTTTTCAGAAATTTGACTTTGAATAAAATAAAAAATCTTGATTTGCCTCTTTTTTTCTTTTAAGATTGAAATTTTTACCTGAGATACAGGTAAAAATTATCTGGTTCATAATAGAGGGGTACAGCAACACCCTGTAACATACTTAAAGAATTACTTACCTTTAATACTGTCACACAAAATGGTAATCAAAAAAAATTCTCCCTTCTTAAAAGTAAGTAGGTGTAAGGGTATTTTATCATTTTAATAGAAATTCAACATTTATAAAATTAAAAGCTGAAATTTTGAAATTTTTCACTTCCTTTTCTAATAGCAATGTTATTTTTTCACTTTATTTGAGCAAAATGAATTTTAAAGATGGATAAAAATGGCATGGACATTGAGCAAAAACAAATATTTGCAAGTGTCACTGGTTTGACTTTAAAGGAAAGACGCAGCATTCTGAATCCTGGCGTGTTTGATGTCTGCGTAATTCTGAAAAAGTCTGAACTGTGGCTAAGTCAGAGAGGGTAGAAGAGATGGAATAACGGTGCTGGAAATGGAATAGGGAGAGGGGAGAGCCCACAAGGAAAGGAAAATGGGAGCGCGACGAGGTGGAAATAAAAACGAATTGGGGCAGAGAAAGATGGAAGATCATCTAACGAATCAGCTAAAGATGAGTTCAAAGTACAAACAGGAAAGTGAGATCGTGACAATTGTCTGCAGGAATCCACAGCACACAGTGTCTTCTATATCTTGAATAATCACCCAAAATAATTGAGATAGTAGAGCTTCTAGCACATCATTTACAAAGATAATATCTACATTTCTAGCCAGATCTAGGCATATGCAAAAAGTTCATTACATTTTCTAATGACTAAAGGTACCAGAAAATACTGGAAAGTATTTGGTAGTCACTATTAATGTTATTTGTAGTAAAACAGAAAGACATGCAAAGTACATTTATTTAAAGCTCTGAAATACTTATTAAATACTTAGAAACAATCATTTAAGAGTTTCAAAAGTGTGACTTTTTATGCTTTCACATTTTGAAAGTTATTACCCTCAGGGTAATATTTGTGATATTGTAGTTCTAAAGTAAGTCACTTGCCATGTCCAAGGTGTAGCAGTCTTCCCCAAATCAATTATTTGCAAAAATGTCAGGGTACCATCACTTTCGGTAAATGATTTCTTCTCCAACCTGGTCAATCAAGTAATCAGACAAAAAAAGTCATACTCAGAAACTATGAATCTTGTAATTGATTAGTATGTTGATTCACAGTGAAAAATGTGAGGTTTTTAATATATACTCCTAAGTATCAGAAAGTTGATTTTACAAAGTCTGTCCTATAATCTTGTTCTAAATTGTATATGTTCCAATCTTAGGTAGTAGACCATCCTATTTCTAACTCTTTATTATCAATAGTGACCTTAGCTAAAAGACAAAGTTATCTCCAAAAGTTGAAGCAGAGCATGCTATCCTTGTTTTATAAAAACTTTGATAACTATGATAATTAATATTAAATTTTTGAAGTGTATATACAGTTGTTAACTAACATTCTTTTTAATCCTATTTATATGTCCATGAAAGGTGCATAATAAATGCTTGTCAGCCGTGGATCCTAGCTTTCCCCTGCCAGTTTGCCCAAGGAAATGCTGGCATCTAGTTCTCTGCCAAGGAAGCACAGAGAAGAAATAGCCTGCAGCTGGTGTCAGACCTTGTGCAGCAGCACATCTGCAATGGGCAGTCCCATCACCGTGCTTTACCAAGGTACATTATTTATGGCCCTGGCAGCTGCGAGCCACATTACACAAGTACTGCATCTGTGGTTCAGGGCTGCACGAGAAGTAGCTTTTACTACATTTAGGTCACATTTGATAAGAAACAAGAAATAAATCATATGCGCCACCCAACAAGAAGAGTACTTTTAACATCTATCAAATAACGATTAATAAGTGCTCCTTTAGAAGCAGTTGATGCCATTTTCATGCAAAGCTTTAGAGCACAAATCATGTTTGAATGGGAAGCAGATATATCTGGTTCTGGCCAGCTCTGAATCATTTTGTAAAATCCCTGGTAAGAATTTCTTCCACTCTTGGCACTGGCTGTCTGTTGCTAAGCTGACACAGGAAACAGCAGCCCCTTTAGGTGAGCATGAAGGGTCAGTGTGTTGTGCACGGGACAGACCCTTACTTTTCCCAAAGCTTTCACATGGCTCCAATCCTATCTTGCCTCAAGACCTAGAACCACTCTGCCTCTGTTACAATAGGTAAGTTTGTAAATGTGCTGCCCATTCTGACACTGTTTAAAACTTATTATTTCTACACTACTCATACACAAACTCAGGTTTTTCTCCCAGAAAACAATTATTTTCAACTACATAGATGCCATGCCATGACCTTGCTGGAGCATGTCTGTTCATTTTCACCTAAAGATCACAATAATCTGAATGTGTTCATCAGAAAGCGATGACCAACACAAAATCCCTGCTTTTTGCTTTGGCTGTTTGGTTTGATGTTTTCATAATAATGAACACTTGAGTGGGAGTTTTGTTTTGCTTTGTTTTTGTACTGGGGATTGAACTCACAACCTCACACTTGCCAGGCAGGCGCTTATGCCACTGAGCTAAATCCCCAGCCCCGAGTGGTATTTTTTTAAGTATTGTTATTTCTTGATTAGAACAAAAAGAACCCAAAAGGAGAATGGAAGGGAAATTGTGAGAGAAAGACAAGGCAAATACTGTTACAAAGTCATTTAAGTTTTGTAGTCAATTATAATGTTTGCAAGCACATTTTTGACACAAATTTCATACACGAAAGAGCAAAAGAATTTTATGTATTCCTCAGCCCCTCTCAGCACACATCTACTGCAGAATATAGCAAGATATACTGTAATTCGGGGTTTTCGTCTCTTTCCCTCTGTGATGTCACAGATCATCTCAAACAATTCTATATTTGCAGTGGTCGGCTTAATGTCTGCTGTTTAGTAGGTACCTTGACAATGCATCTTTGAATGAATGATGACTGACGAAACGAATGAATGACTCTTCTTAATACACCAGCTAATGTTTTCATTGTGCTCAAGGAGCTCAAGTAGGTCCTTGGAAAAATCATTCTGAACAAGAGCAGTTTTCTCAGGAAGCTCCTGAAAAGGACCCACATATAAGCAAGTGTATCACTTGACCCTCTTGCCGCTGCAGGATGCAACCTAAGGCACATCTGATTTAATACTCTAAATAATTGCTGAAAAATGCCCTTTGCCAAAAGTAGCAGGATCTCCGACATCTACTCCTTTCTACCTCCACTCTCAGTGTACCCAGGACACAGGTGTCAGCGTGCACTCAGTGTGAAGAACTTCCTGCCTCTTCTTTAAAGCAGAAGTGAAGTGAGTACCGAGACTAACAAATATCCTACAAAACCAGACTGAGGATGATTTGACATGTTTGGCGGTTGGGATGATGAATTAAAATAAAAATTTTTAACAATTTTATCAAAATATAATTCACATATACTATAATTCACTCATTTAAAGACTATACTGAAAGGATGATAGTATATTCACAAACTTTTTTTTTAACATTTCAATGCTTTCCATTGGTTTCAGGAGTAACTTTTCTGGTCTATATGTTTGCTCAGACCACAGTGTTTTTCTTTTCTTTTTTTTTTTTTAGAAAGAATAATACAATTTCTCGCAGTGGTATCCAGGGTGAGGGTACTCTGTGTTTCAGTAACTTAGATGGCAAGCCATGCATTATGTTTAATGGTTGAACCAATAAACATAATGCAGCCCTTGACTCAGTGTCAGGTTTCCTGAGTAGGAAGTAAATTTAAGGCTGAAAAACTCTATCCACAAAGATCTGTCTCTTGAACTCTGGCTTATAGTCCAGAATACCTGTGATATGTATGGAAATATGCAACCTAAATCTAACTTCAGAGAAAGACAGGCTGCCCAGTTAGAGAGAATATGGTCAGCAGTTAGGCTCAGCCTTAGCTCCTTCAGAATTGGCTCAGCTATAGAGAATTACCTTCCCCAAAGCCCCGCCCTTCTTGGAGAAGTCCATATTCAGTCACTGAGTGAGGCGGGGGTTTTGGCCTGTCATTTTGGCCTGGCATGGGGCATTCTAACAGCCGATACTCCAGGTCTTCCTAAAGTATGAACAGAGGTTTGGCAGTGTTGTTTTACAGTTCGGTTTCTTCCTCTCCCCAATTCTATTCCTCAACTTTTAATAGGTGGTTTGTTGTTGCTTTTTTTCCTCTTCATTTGTTTTGTGTGTGTGTTTAGTTTGATTGTATATGTGCTTGTGTTACTGAGAATCGAACCCATGTGCCTCATACTGAGCTCTATCTCCAGCCTTTTAATCTTTCTTTTTTTAATTTTGAGACAGGGTCTTACTCAGTTGCTAAATTGCCCACACTGGCTCAAATGTGATCTTCCTGTATCAATCCCCCAGAGTACTTGGATTACAGTCATGGGCCACCACATCTAGTTTTATCAATGTTAATTGTTAATAAACATTTGGCACCTCAGAGTTCTTAGTATTTCAGGAATAATGTATGCTTTGGGGAGTGGTTTGAGAAAACTGGTAATAAGATGGCTCTGGAGGTAGATTATTCACACCCACCTAGAAATGAATGTCCCAGTAGTTCCCTGCACAAAGTGACAATCCAATCATTAAAACTTTCACAAGAGATGAATTAAGAGGACTGTACCAGTGGAAACGAGTACTGTGGGAATAGTCTGTCAGGTACTTGAGATATATGGAAGAAATAAAATGGCATAAGTATAATGGAATTGGGTGACTATTTCTAAGTGCCATGGATACTCACAAAAGTACTGAACAGTGAAGAGTAATGAGAGCCAAATGACATCCAGGTGGGAAAGCCAGTAAATTTCTTTGGTTACAAACATACAAAAAAGTTCTCATTATTCACAGAGAAGGCTGAGTTGTTCTAAGCCCTGGTCAATATAAACTTACAGAGGTCATGCGAATAAACATGAAAGGAAATTCTGAGGACATTGATTAGAAAGACCAGAACTCTAAATCAAATATGGAAAATTTTTTTACCTTTGAATCTCAAGTTCTCTCTCTCTCTCTCTCTCTCTCTCTCTCTCTCTCTCTCTCTCTCTCTCTCTCTTCAAAGACACTCTGGCAGATTCCAGGGGATAGTGTAATAGGACAGATCATAGAAACATGCAAAAGATGATGGCCCATCCTGAGAGAAGTCAAAGTAGCAGAATTGTGACAGACAGTGGAGGAAACAAATAACTGTCTCAGGGAAACGAACCTCCTAAAATGACTTTATCACATAAGTTTAGAAGACTCACTGGCTGATGATGGTCACTGGAAAGCAGAGAAGACATTATTTAGCAAGGCCTCAGGAATGCAGTGGTAAGAGCAGTGCTAACAGCAAAATAGTAAATGTTGGTTCATGTTGTCATGTCAAGGTTCACAGCAGAAAATGTTATATCAGTTAGTTTATTGATAGCAACAAAAGTAATAGAACCCTAAAACCATACCAACAAGGTAGCGCTTAACCTCCAAAACCAAGGGATTTTTATATAATGAGTAGGCTGGCTAAGGGGTCCTGAGTTACAAACTATAGTTAAAAAGAATATAATATACTAAGGGTCATGCAGATATGTAACCAATAAAGCTACTTCTTAGTTTATAATAGAAGAATAAATAAAGCATGAATAACTAGAGGGTTGAAGACTGTTATCCCAGTAAAATGTCAAGATTCATTGCCAATTTTTTAGACTTGAGCCATTTTTCAGACCTGTAGTGCAGTGATCAAACAGGTGTTTGTGTCTACACAAGGGGAGTTCCTGCACAGGACATCAAGTTCACACAGCCATACATCCCTCCTCACCGCCCAGAGGGATCTACAGTCACTGATGCATATAACTTTACCTTGTGGAAAGTAAGATTCCCAGGCAGTTGCACACACAGTCAGAGATGACATGGATATTTAGAAAGCTTAAATGTCAAGATGCCCCTGGAAGATTAAAGACACATACCAGTTTCATTACTCTGAA
The DNA here is from genome assembly GCA_004027455.1 of Hydrochoerus hydrochaeris. NCBI lineage: Eukaryota > Metazoa > Chordata > Mammalia > Rodentia > Hydrochaeridae > Hydrochoerus > Hydrochoerus hydrochaeris. Next base: position 439,848 of record PVLA01000553.1, read on the forward strand.
AAACAGATGCTAAACTAGCATTAAAATGTAACATATCGAGAGAAGCTCCTATGAAAGATAACGGAAGGAAAAATAATATAGAGAAGGAGAATCTTGTTTTTTCCTAGGATGACATTAATTCTCTAGACTTCTTTCATAGGTACAGGGCTATTCGGACATTGTGTAGAATACTACTTGGTCTGCTACGCTAGCACCACTTTGTTGTTTAGGCCAGATGGTCAACAAGTGGTTAGCATACTGAAAATCTTAACAAATCACATGTACTCTGTACAGAAGATGATAAATCTCATGACACAAACTTTAGGGGAAGAGGTGTGCCAGTCCATCTTTTCCAAATAAAGGACAAATGACCACCTCTTGTACATCCTACCATGGATAAATTAACACTATGTTGGGGACCCTTTTTCTTCTCTGTAATTGATGTATGCCACAACTATATCTAAGACCCTATAAAAGACTGTCAACTTTCAGTAGAATGCAAACAAATAAAAAGCTCTGCAGCAGATCTTGGTTATGGAACAAGTGATCCTCATACTAGGACTATATGATCTGGCTTTCCCTGTGGTGGTGGTGGTAGTGTGTCAGTGAGTATTATAGACAGCTTATTATAGTATTGTAGAGTATTATAGACAGTTAGAAATATTAAAGGCAGTCAGGCAGTGTTAGGCCCTTGGAAGGAGTCAGTAGAAATATGCTACAAATGTGGAAAGAGGTGCATTCCTTAAAGGCCAGTCCTCAAGACAAAAGATGAAACTACACTTACATACTTTCCCTAAGGACGAAGAGCAGTAGTTGATATTCTGTGTAGGTATCAATCACCTTGTGAGGGATCAAAACCTCTCTTTCAGGAAAAGTTCTTCTATACTTGCTATATGACTTGTTTCACTTTTTGATCCCCATTTAATTGGTATTACCTAAGTGGTTATATTTGTTATCTTATTGGTTCACCATAGCTTTATCCTGGCTCACACTAACATTGTGATTTCTCATTGGCTCAATGTTACCTAAGTGACTACACTTGTAATCTTATTAGTTGATTTTAGTTTTTCACACTTTAGACCCACCTCACCTCATGGTTTTGCTCTGTGAAACTCCCTTGAGAAGTGGGGTCCTTGGTAACTCATTTGGGACTCCTTGTGTTTCTCTTAGACAAAAGCTTTCTTTCTGCTAATAGATATAACTTTCCTTCCCTCCATAAATATTTTCTGCTTTTAACCTCTGTTGTCCCTAGAATTCATTCTTTGACTTTACAGAGCACAAACTTGGCTAGCAGGTTAGGAGTTATAATACTTCCCTTAAATTATTTGGATTATTTGGTGGTCATATATCATATATCATACCTATATCAATGGGAAAGGATGCCGTATGCCATTTTCTAGTGAGGAAATCATGAAAGAGGTACCCTGAAGCTTACAGAAAAGTCTTGTTATCAATAAGATTACACAATTTTTCACCTTTTGAACTTATGCAATTGAAATTATACAATTATATACCTCTTGAAAAATAACGCTTCTTGTGCTATAGGATTGTGCTAAATGGGAAATACCAGACCATGACTCATCAAATAAATACGTGAGCAAAACTGCCCATATTTAGTTGAGTTTCCTAAGATGCAAAGCATCACAAGATTAAAGTGACTAATTATAAGCAGCTATGTAATTAGCCATTACTGTACATGTACCTCTATCAGCTCATTTGTACAGCTATAAGGGAAATCTTCTGTTAGTTAAACTAAAGAAGGAAGAAAGTACATCTAATGAGCAGGTGGCATGTGATGCACTTGGTTAACTATTTAGAATAAAATGAATAAGTTTATGATGTATACATATTTGAATAGTGCTCTGGCTAAACTCTACAGGTTTATGAAAGGAAAAAAAGAAGTTTGGGAATAGACACTGAGTTAGACATCTGAGATGTTTCTGACACATACATATGGGAATGGGTGTGAAGGATGAAGATGTGTTATCAGATGTCAGTATCCAACAAACACTATACCTAAGAGACTGTCACCCAACACATTTGCAATATGTGTCAATCACTTACTGTCAGCCAGTCTCTATCATGAGCCTTCTAGTGTTGACTTTGAGAAACAGATGAATTGTATCATCACAGAGGCAGAAGATAAGATAATGCAAGTGCCAACTCATGGATTCCCATTTATCAAGACCAAGATAGCTCTTAGGAGCCTCCAACTTATGAACAGTAGATGTTGATGTAGAGCCACCAATATGGTACCATTCTTCAAAGAGTCCAAATAGTCACATGAGTCATTTCTATCATGGGAGTGCCATTATTGTATAACATGGCTTGGGATAGTTAATTGATTATGTTAATTTCAGTAAGAAATGCCTAAGTAAATTGGATTAGCATAGTGTGGCTGAGGAGGTTTATTGAAGATAGAAGACCCACCATTGGGTGGCTCAGTACCTGAATGATATAAGGGGAAATGAAGAAGAAGGCTTTCTTCTGTTTCTTTGTGGGAGCTCCAGACTTCACCTTGGATGTCATCTCCTGGCTTCCAGTTTAGACTCTTCAGCTTCTAGTGCGGATCCTTCAGCCTCCTGATATAGACTCACACAGAACACTGAGATCTAGGCCTTTGATTGGATCCTCCAATCTCCAGTGTGCAGGCAAACCTTTTACACTCTTCTACCACTGACCCTGTGAATGGCCATTGTAAGCCAATCTTGTAAATTATTTTATATTTGTACATCTTGCATTAAACCTGCTTCTCTAGCAAGCATTGACAAATACATGACTAGATTTAACACTCATACCAGTCATGAGCATAATTTTCCTGCCCGAAGGATTCAGGTAGATCTCTGAGGGAATTAAGAAATGCTTGGGATTTAACATCACATTTCTTAAGACCAGGAGACCATCTACAACAGAGGAAGTGGTATTATAGTCCTATGGTTGTGACCTTCACTGGTTATATTACAAATCACACTCTCCAGATGCAATATTCACGTTGAATCAAGGACTTTTCTGCAGTCCTGTGTCTCTGAAAGAATTCAGAGGCCCCATGAGTAAGAAATAAACAATCACAAGTGACCCATTTTACTACCACAATGCAAGGTTGATGGGGAACTTTGTAATTCCTGTCCCTGAAACTATATGCTCAGCATAGTTAAAAGTTCTGATCTACAAAAGGGGCACAGTTGCAACAAAGAACATCATAAAAGTCCTGTAGTCTGTCAAATGCTTGCTGTCTGGGGATTCAGGAATAAAAGAAAACAACCATTTTGGTAAATACGACTGAATTGGATCATCCAGAAGAGATGATGCAGGCATATAAAGGGAGTAGAGACCACAGCTGTTAGAGTCTGTGAGTGTGGGAACCTGGATGAGCCACCAGACCAGTAGGGGTGATGCCAGAACATGCAAGGAATCCAAAGCGAGTAGCATAGGGAAAAGCAAACTATGTATCAGTTTGGCCCTGAGATTAACAGCAGCAAGGAAGCTGTAATTGGTTCTACTCACCTCCTTCCTTTAAATTTCCTTCAGGAAAAGATGCTGGCTAGAATTCTAGAGGAGCTGTCACTCAAATACATATGGTGAAGTGGATACAAGATTGGCTTTCCAGATGTGATAGACTGGCTGTCCAGATGTGCCTCAAGGAAAGACTTTCTGACTCAGGTGTTGCTGCACCTGTATTGGTTACCTATTGCAACTAACAAATTACCACCAGAATTTAGCAATTTAAAACAAGAATTTAATCTCAAATTTCGTATCATGAATCGACTCATGACCTAGTCAGGTGCCTTGGATACAGAGCCTCTCCTGAGATTGTAATCAAGTTGTCAGCTGGGACTGAAGTCACATTTTGGTGTATTTGCATGCGTGTGGAGCCAGCCTCTGCTAGCCTAGGGCTATTATCCAGACTCTCATCCCTAGGAGTCTATCATTTGTGGCCATCACTCCCTCTTCATGCCTAATTTGCTGCATCTGTCCATCTCTTCTTACCAGTGGTCATCTCCAGGCTTTCTGATGTCACAGCATGCTTATTCTAGAGGATTAATCCAAAAGAAAATTTGAAAGGGAGTTTCATTCAAGATCATGCTCTTTCCAAGGAAGCCAACACCTAGTGACTGAGTGGGTCATGTAGAGAAAGGCCCAACCATTTCTCCTGACCTGGGTCCCTCTGATAAGTAATATTTATCAATATTTATCCAACCTCCCTGGCAAATCAATGTAGACATCTTCATGGCTACATATGAGTTCAGCTTCCCCTAGACAATCCTGCTTCTTCTTTCTTTGTCTCATGAGAACCGAATCTCATAGCCTCAAAATCTAACCCCGTGTCCTCCTGGAAAACCTGAAAGTTTTTCTTCCTTTAAAGTAATTTTTGCGGGTGGATCCTTCATTCCATTTCCCATCACCACTGGTTGCTTTTCTTCCAGGAGACTGCAACTGCTCTTTTCTATTTCGCTACTTCTACACTGACAAGAGCTATGAATGAAAGACCTGTAAGGGGAAGTTTTTCTAAGACCATAAATAGTGTTGTTGTAATTTATCCAAGTTAGCAGGTACTTTCTGGTCTTCTATTTGAGATTTTTTTTTTTTTGAGATGATAGAGTAGCTGGAATTCTTAGAGACTCCTCATGAATTAAGAGGTCTACTCTATTCTTCTAATGTAACCTAGAGACTTAATTAACTTGTAATAGCAGCTTTCTCAAAAAACTATCAAGTCAACCTAGTTAGTAAATGTAGAGGTGCATAGAAAGTGTTAGGAGACATATCAGATGAAGCAAGTTACTTGATTTTATTTTTGTTTCTGTTAATATCTAGTGACTTAAAATTTTTAAATTTTGGAATGCACATACTATTTATTATATATCATCTAAAGATATATATTCTTTGATCAAACAGAATTCCTCAACTCCCTTATGAGCACACAAACATAGTACATGCAAATTAGAGGTAGAATTATAATGAAAATGCAAATTAATTCAAGGGTCTATAGTGAGATCATTTGGCCATATGGCCACTAATGAAGTTTCTAATTGCTAGAACATCAACACCCCAGTAGGAAGGCAAGGTTTAAAAATTCTGCCACATTTTGATTTCCATAAAAATCCTCATTGAATTTTAGAAAATAGTTTCCATCTCTGAAACATTTCTTTGCAGTGAGGAGCATTGAAAATCTTGTTAGTCTGTAATTTAAAAAAATGTTTTGAATAATAACTTCCCATGTTGTCAAATGAATTAAAAAATCAAAATGCTGTATCCCTAATTTAGCATAAAAAATATGTGCCAAAAGGGATTCGATAATGAAGAAAATTAATTTATTCAGTCATCCAGGACATATTAATTAGCATCTGTAATGTGCCAGGAGCTGTTCTAGGCACTGGAAAGGTACACAGTTCAGATGCCAGAGCATCAGAACCCCTGTCTTCATGGAGTCTACATTCTACTCAAGGAGACAGGAAGTAAAACAATGCATATATATATATATATATATATATATATATATATGGCAGGTTCAACAGTAAAAAGTTCTAAAAAAGAAGAGTTAAATGAATTGTGGATGTGGGAAGGAAATGCGACCATAGAGTTTGGATTCTGTGCTAAGGAAAGATCTCAGTAAGGTGACCTGTGATGGGTGAGAAAGGGACTGAAATTGCACAGGATTTCCTGTGGGGGACAGAGCACCTGACATATGGGAATGGCTACCTCAAATCCTCAGGTCAGGATTTAATGAACAGCAAGGGCCCCAGCCTAGCTCTTGCTGAGTCAGGGAGGCCAAAACACTGTAGATAGCATGTGATAATGGGGAAAAGGGGAACTTAGGCTTGCTCTGAAGGGACAGAAAGGACTTTAGGGGAAATGGAACACAGGCAGGTTCTGTCTTAGGTTTCAACAGAATTGTGAAAATGTTCTAACAAATAGTAAAATGTGTCAAAATTAGAAACAGAAACTGGGTGTGGTGGCACATGCCTGTAATCCCAGCACTCAGGAGGCTGAGGCAAGAGGATTTTTGTGAGTTCAAGATTACAGAGTAAGCTCAAACCCTGCCTGAACTGCATAGTGAGACCTTGCCTCAAAAAGGCCAAAAGAAAAAAAGAAGTTAGAAGCAAGAAGACCAGTTTGATTGCAATAACCAGAGTAAGAGATGATGGAGACTTGTCTAAAACGATGGTGGCAGGATTAGAGAAACACAGTCACACTGTTTAATTAGTAAGATTTCCCAGAGGTACAGATTGAGGGCTTTCCCATGGTCAAAACCATTGCTCTAAAATGTCTTTACCTCCATTTGATAAAGCACTTTTTAAAAAATCATGGTGCTAAGTCTTTCTGTAACCTTTATTTCAGTTGGTTTATTTTGCTCTTTTTTAAAGCAGAGACATATTTCTGAAGTGTAGCACTTAACACTGATATGCAGATGATATTTTATTGATAAACATTTTGATATCTCCTAGTTTAATATTGAATAGTAAGAGGAAAACATTTAAGCTTCTGATCTATTATCATGTTAAAGAGGGGCCTCGGAGGAAGATGCTATTAAATAAATTCTTTGCATTAGTCAGCTCTAGTAAATAAAAATTAACTGTCAACTAACTGAGCGGGAAGCAGAGAACGGTCTAGGAACAGAAGTCTGCCTGTTTCCACGAACGTTTAGAAACTCTTTCACTACTAACACAGCTACCTCCGCAGGCAGAATTTTTGACTCAATGATTATTTACGTATTGAAAGTAGTTTTACTTCATACCACCATTCTCATCATGATTAGAGAACCATTGTATTTCTTTTTCTCACGCAAGAGAACCAATATGTGTAACATTAACATTTAATGATAGCTCTTTACAGAGTTAGCTAAAGGTCCTTAGTATCCAGCCATTTCCCTGGGGTTGTTCTGCTTGTTTCCAAGCCCTGCAAGCTTTCTCCTTCCCTTTCCTCTCAATCTACCTTCTCCTTGAACTCTAGTTATCTAGTTAGCTTTGTGCATCAAGACTCCAGACTTAAGTGAATGCTTCATCTGCTCTTAAACCTTCATCCTTTTTCCAAATAAAAAAGAATTACTCACTTTCCTCACCCCCCCCCTCGCGGTCTTCTATTTCTCTCATTTTCCCGCTGGCCTGTGCTCATGCTTCCTTCTCTCTCCCCTACCTACTCTCCAATCAGAATGCAATCTTTCTACCCTGTGGCTTCCAGAGCAATGCTCTGTGAATGTTTCCTAAATTTATTTCATATCCAATGGGCCTGTGCTTATAATTAGCCAAAAACAAGTGCCAATTCACAAACTTAGCTTTGTGGTAGTAGTTAGGAATACTGGTGCCAATTGTATTAAATTATCTTGGTGATGTTTCTGGAGAAGAGCCCAGGTAAAGAATGCCAAATTATTAGCATTCTAACATGGCAGGAAAAGAAGACTAAAAAGAGAAGAATAAATTGAAATTGTCTTTGGACACTGACCAGGAAAATGGTAAGGTCTTCATAGCAGAATAGAGAGCAAGACCTGGACAAGTCCTAGAGACATGGAAGCAAACTAGGAAAAGGAGCTTGTATGCAGGCATCAATACCAGGGAAGCTGTATAAAATTTTCAAGTCAAGGCAGAAGGCTCAAAAAATTAAAGCAAACTAAAGACTTAAGAAGCTGATGCACATTTACAAAAAATATGGTAATTAAGCATAGTCCACTGGTACCTAATAACATTCAAATAACATCTGTGGATATAAGAAAGCAGTAACATACAAATGGCTTTCCCCAAAATAGAAATATAATTCAACCCTGAATAAGTTGAAGGCAAGGTCAATAATAGATCAGTATGACATATTTTGGAAGCACAAAGTTTTTAGAAGGTCATGAATACGGAATAACCTAATGTGAGCCTTTCAGAAGAAAAGTGAAGAAAGAAGCTAACATACAGGATCAGTCTGTCAAATTAGAGTCACGTGGCCTAGAAAAGCACAAGGCATTCAAGTGGTTGGTACAGATGAAGCAGAAGATATAAGATATTAAGAGTGGTGGCACGCACCTGTCTCAGGATAACTGAGAGATACAGTCTGCAAGATAGGTTTCTTGGTTCCTTCCACCATAGGAAATATTTAAATTATGACACGTCTCCATTTCATCTCAGTAGGGCTTTGTAACCTATGTGACATTCTGCAAAGAGCCAGGCCTTACAGACCCTGAGTTCCATTTATTAGGCAATCCTTAGCCAGAGATATCTTACGACAGGCATTTCAGAAACATATTCTCATCCCTTCTAGCAAATATCTTTCACCTCTGAGATAATCAGATGTCCATTTGACAAGAGGATTAGACAAGATCACCTGCCTTCTTTTCTTTTCCTAGAGGACATCCTTCTGGTGAAAGGAGAAAATGAATCCTGCCACCAACTTTACACTAATGACAAGGTGTTAAATTGTGCGTATGATGACAGTGTAGTGCTTTTAGCAAGAAAATGTAAGGCAATTTTTGAAATATAGGAAAAGAATTAAGGATTTATAAAACCCCTGGGTCTATAATTGGAAGACAAAGAAGTGAGAATAATATTGGGAAAAAAGTGTAATATAAGGATATTATACTTTTGAGGATATTCATGATAACCTGCAGGAAAAAACTCACAAACTAATGCGCTTAAAAATGCACAGAATTTGTGGTGTTCTCTGATGACTGATTCCAATAGTAGTTCCTAAGCCTTCACTCTACCCTTAGCTGTGAGCTAGATCACTGCCTCTCATCCGCTCACATATGCTTACAAAAGATACCTTACACATGTGTGTTAAAATGCAACTCTACTTCCTGCAGCTGAGAAAAGACAATATGGTGTGTGATTAAAAGAAAATGTTGTGTATTTTAACGAAAAAAAATTATTACAGTAAAAGCCACATTGCCATTAATCATCCTCAAACTCCTCCCCCTCGCTTTAGACACACTTATCCCAATGCCTTTCCACTTTTTGAAGCCGGTCTGGAAGTCTTCTTGCATGGGTGTCTTTAGTTGTGCTGTCAGGATTGCTTTAATGTTCTGAATCAATCCGAAACATTTACCTCTCATAGTTGTGGAGGACTGCACTGTGGCCCTCCCTCAGACCCAGAGAAGGCTGTATAGAGATGACTTCCTAAATTCGCTTTCAGTTTAATTAGTAAGTCTGGCTGGGGCTGTTACGTATCTTCATGAAAGCCCATAGCTGATAATGGACTAATACAGCTTATTATCAGCAGCTATGGTTGAGCTCAGATAGAGGAGTAGTGATAACATAGGGCTAAGATACGAATTAACAGTCTCCGCTGAGGCCTGCACGGCTTTAGAGGAAAATTCCTTCCCAGAATTGGCTACGAAGCAGATTACTTGTTAACCATAACCTAAATCTGGCTGTCCCTGTCCCTTCAGCAAGAATGCTTTGTCCTCTCTGGTACAAGCCTTCCAAGAGCACCACGTGTGTAGCACATCCAGCCGTGGTCTCCTCGCCATCCTCCTCAGTAAATAAATACCAAGGTTCCGGGTGGCTCGGGTGGCTCGTGGCCTTTTGTTCCCTGAGAATCCCAGATCCTTGCTATCCACCCTTCTGCTTTTGTCACTTGCTCTTTCCTTTCCTGCCATGTGTTGTAACTCCCAGCAGGAGTTTGGAGCCCACTGCAGGGGTCTCTGTCTGATACATGGTCAGTGTGACCTTAGGGAAGAACCAGATGTCATACAATTCCAGATCCAGTGAGTGATGTAGAAGAAGACACAGTGTCATGATTTTTGGTTTTTGGTTTTTTGGCTGGAAATTGCTTTAAACAGTTTAATTGTATTCAGCCACAGCAGAACTGCTTCAAACCACAGCAAGGACAATGGGGTTTATGCCAGTTTCTGACTCAATATTTTAATAAATTGAAGCAATGGTTTAAATCATATGCTTTTTGTATTAGACTCAATTTGACTTATTTTTTTCAATCAAGCTAATTATGGATGCACTAATTATGTTTTTTCCAGGTTTTTTTTTTATTTTATAAGCTGAGAAAACACATAAAAAGTGTTCTATCTACAGTAACCACTATCAATATTTTGGATCATACTTTTTAAAATGTTTCATTGATGGGCTTTTCTTTGAACTTTTCTCCATAGCAGAATAAATTAAATTTCCACTTCAATAGAATTTTTGAGTGTTATTGCAAGCTATTGTATTGTATTGAATGTTAGCTATTTTAAACTTTTTAATATTTTTATAAAGAATACTTTTTATACCCTTCAATTATATATTTTTCCTACTTCTCCATTTACTTTTAGGATGGATTCTAAAAAGTAGAACTGGAGGTTTGCTATATTTGAACTTTATGTCAAATTTTTCTAGACAAATATCACACCAATTCCTACTTCATTCTGAGCAATGTATGAAAATTATTTTAACCCTCAGTTTTCTGAGAGCTGAAAAACAGTAGCTTCCTAAGGATGCTATAACAAAATATCTAAAGGTGACCTGAAACAACAATTATTACATCACAGCTACAGAACCTAAAAGCCCAAGATTAAGGCATCAATAGCATGTTTCCTCTGAAATCTATAAGAGAGAATCCAGCCTTGAGTCTTTCTACCTTCTGATGGTGGTGAGCAATCCTCAGCATTGCTTGGCTTACAGGCCCATCCCTCCAATTTCTGGCCTCTGTTTCTGTATGGCATTTTTTTATGTGTCTGTGTCCACATCCAATACGCTAAGTGTGTATTCTGTAACTAAGCTACTCCAAGAACCCCTCAAATCTCCTCTGAAAGGAATTCTAGGATTAGGGTACACCTCTACACCCCAACTGTATAAAATATGAAAAAGTCTTAGTTCCACATTTGATCACCTTCACAGGTACTAAGGGTTAGGACTGAAACCTATCTTTAGGGATAACAGAATTCTACCCATTATGCTGTTCTAACCTGCATCTCTTGAGTTACAAATGTAGTTGAGAATTTTACATATTTTATTCAAATCTTATTTTTGTTTTTGAATTTTCTCTATTTTTCTAGTAAAGAAATGTATTTTTTTAAATACCAGTAAAGTCTTTTACTGCATTAGAAATAGTCATTCTTTTGTAGTATGTATGTTATGTTTTCTGATTTGTCATCTGTCCATTAAATTCTGTTATTCATTCCCATTACATAAAAATTCAAAATACTTATTCAAACAATAATTCCTTTGTGGGTTCAGACATTAAGTGTGTTGCTTTAGAAAAAGAATTATGCCAATAAAATGTTACATTTAAAACCATGTATATTTTTCATATGCATTAATGTTTCCATTTTATTGACTATTTCATTTTTTAATCTAATAAGATTTATTTTAAGGAAAGATAAAACAGTTTAAGCAGAATTTTAACTTTATAAATATAGATTATAAGATATACAGTTATACTATTGAGTTCTAATCAGCCAACACAAATAACATGCTTATAGTCTGCACAAATGACAAAATTTGATACATATATTTATACATTATACATAATTTTATAATAGCCCATTGTTCATATTTTAGTGTAATACACTGAAATTCAACTTTAATCACATTTTCATGTCTACTTTGACTATTTCTATGCTTTTTATTGTTAAATTGGCTCTGTCATATTCTCTTTCTTACTCTAATTTCTTATTGATTTTTGTATTCATTACTTATGATACATCTTGCAAAAATCTGTATATTAGTGTGGATGCGTTGCTGTATCCGTAAATTCCAAGTAACTGTTGTATAAGATTTTAGGAGATAAGTATTCTGGAGTAGATCGAGTGTCCCTCTGTGTCGAGAAGCAGGTTCCTTCTAGTTTTATTAATCAGTGGGACAAGGTTTTAAGTTTTTGGTGCATGCAAGTGGTAACCATGGGCTTTGCTGCAGGATGGATATAGGGATGGAATGAAAACAAAGAAATAGCAAAGACCATACACACGCTTTCCTTGAGAAGGCTTGGGGAAGCTGCTGTAGGACACTGCAGCTGCCATCTGACTGGCCGGAGACCGCACGTGACTATTCCTACTTTAGTGGAGTGGGGCGGGGCGGGGTGGGGTGGGGTGGGGTGAGGAGCTGACAAACTCAGTTTTATTCTGAACTTGCATTTCCATGAGAGAAGCGGGGAACAGCCATATGGGAGCAAGTAGTAATCCCTCCAGTAATGTGAGGGATGGCTTTCTTTACAGAGTTTCTTTACAGTTCTTTTACAGTGTTTAATTTTTCCTCTCATCAATATTGAAGTTACTCTTTTTTATGTATAAGAATGGGCTAGAAATAAATCTGTTTTGTTATGAAAAGCAGCTTTCCCAAGAATTTCCTTCTATGCTTAGTTTTGCTCCATACAGGCAACCATTATCAAATCTTTGAGGATTTCATTTATAAATTATTTTTCAAACATGATCAGTTACATTGCCCTTCAAAATAGTGCTTCTGTTTGCTGTGTGCTAGGGACATAGCTTTCTACTGCTACTCTTCCTCAGCCACATATTCCCCACCCTCCTATGTCCGGTTTATAACTCTTGGCTAGATCAGCATTCCATTTTAATGTAATTATGACTAAGTAAATGCTGAAACATGAGAGCTGTGTGTATAAAATATTTTTTCTTTTATAGACTCCCCAATTAATTATTATCTTTCCTTGTGCAATGTGTTTATATACTTATACACAGTAAAAGATTATCAGTAAGCAAGTTAATATATGCATCATCTTCTATAGTTACATCTTTTCAGTGTGTAATAAGATCTCATAAAATCTACTCAGCAAATTTCCAATAAGCAATTACTTAGTGTTGTCCTCCTGTTTCCATTAGTTCTCTGGACTTATCATGCATAACAGCAAGTTTGTACCATTTTAGCAGTCTCTCCTCATTTCCTTCCCTCCTCACCCTGGATAGTTAACATTCTACTCTCTTAATTTATTTTCCCCTTATTTTTTAGATTCCTCATAGAAATGAAATTTTTACATTTTTCTGTCTCTAACTTATGTAACATAGCATCCTCCAGGTAAATCTATATTGTCTCAATTGGCAGTGTCTCCTTTTTAAGGCTGAATAGTATTCCATTGCACACATATAACCATCTTAACTTACTCATGCATTAATGGCCATTTACATTTTTTCTTGTATCTTGGCTATTGTAAATAATGCTGTGATGAACATGGAAGTGAAGATGTATCAATGAGATGCTCGTATCACTTCCTTTGAGTGTCTACCCAGCAGAAGGATTGCTGGGTCACTTTGACTTAATTTGTATATTTCTCCCTCTAATTTCTACCATCAACCCTACTATCTGTTTATTCTTGAGTGTCTGTGTCCCTCAGCTCCAATTTGTGCTAATGTCATTGCCACACACTGGCCACCGCTCCCTTCACTCTCATCCCAGGTGCTCTCAGTGTCTCTTTCCTGTGCAAGCTGCCCTGTCTCCTGACCTCTGCTTCCTCTTTCCTGGTTTACCTTACTGAGATTATTGTCTGATAGGAAAGAAATATAAAAGCTTTCTCCATTCTGCTAGTATGATAGAAGATTTTTCTTAATTTCATGTTTGAAAATATGTTTAATTCTTGCCAGCTAGAATTAGAAATAATTCCTGATCTTGTTACGTGTAGTATAAACACCTTATAAACTTCTTATAAACATCTTAATTTGGTGCAAATATCTTTCAGAAAAAATTAAAATTTTGTTATCTTTGGAATCCCAAAATTCAGGTTTTAAATGTTAAGACCTAAATCTATTTTCCCAACTTACAGTCTTCTTATGTGTTAGAACTTGACCTCATTTTTGTTTTACTTTTATGTCTAAGATAGAAAAGGCCCCATCTATCTGAAGAAGTATCCTTTAGCTTTATGAAAGTACTTTCCTCCATCCAGGTAGAATCATCAGTCAAAGAAAAAGTAGATCAGAGAAAAACTTTCACCCACCATTGGCAAGCTTTCTATTTTTCTGAGCCATGGACTTGATCTTGCACTATTCCACGACTGATTGTGTTCTGGAGCGAACCTCTGGTGGATCAAGTGCTACAACTAAAGGGCTGTTGTTTCTTCTATGGTTCTCTGTGCTTTTATTTTTTACTTCTTCTCACTCATGATGCTGCTGAGTTTGGCTACATTTTCATTCCTTACATCTATGATAATACTCTGCTTTGTCTGCGTAAGTGGAGTTAGGTGAGACTCACCTAATTCTACTTAATAATTAAAGTTTATTGCATTTTATTAGAATATTTTTTTCTTCATTCAGTAACTTGTTTCTCATCTCTCCTCTCACCCTTGGTAGTTATGGTGACTTTTTGGAGAAAAGTTATGGAAATTTATTCCTTTGGACATTCCCATGTACCTCCTTTTGATAACAAATTTTGGGGAAAAAAGACAGTAATATTCTAAAAAATTCACAGATTTCAGAGAGATACATCTTTTGCAAATTGGAAAATGACCAAGAGATGGAAAGAGGGGGACAAAGTGAGAAGAGGAAATAAAAAGAACTGAGATGTGTTCCGTTCATGTATCAACTCCCACGATGAGTACAATCATTATGTACTAATAAAAAATAAAAATTTAAAGAACTGCAAATAAAAAATTAACAGATTGGCAATAGATTTTTTTTTTTTTTTGCCTTTTATCACCAGAATCAATTACTGAATCCAGACTCAAGGACAAATTAGCTGTGAAGAACTCCACATGCTCAAAAGAATAAAATTATGGAGGGAGGAAAAAAACTAACTCAGAGTTTATCAGGAGACAATCAGACTGGTTCTGCTACCTTCACCTGTTACCTTAGATCTCCCTAACCCTAGTGTGAACACATTGGAAATGAGGTAAGAAGTAAGGAAAGGGAGGGGTCCTGAGATATTGGCTGTATTCAGAAGGAAAGGTTGCAGAGTGAGGGTGGACAAAATCCCAGAGAATCATTTACAGACTTCAGAGATGTCAATAAACAAGGTTTTATTTATTTATTGTTTTTGCAAAAGTTCACTTTGGGTTCCTGTGCAAGATGACCACCTTAGCAAGAAGCTATGAGGTTTTGTGTTGGGGCACAGAAGAAAAAGAGGAAATGGAAAGTTCTTAGTAGTAATGAAGATGTTTACATAAGGCACCTGAAGAATTCCACTGTGCTTTCAATGAAATTAAAAGCATTTGTCTGTCATGGAGAGAAAATAAATAGCCAGTCAGGGCTCGCTACAGATGCAACAACAGCCAGGAGAAGACCACCATGTCAATTAAGAGAAGTCTATCCTTTCCCTTCTTTCCAACTGTTCTCCCAAGATCCAACTCCCAAAGAGATATTGATTAAGAAGGGTGGGGGCAGGGATAGGAGGGTAGGCTGGACTGCCTCCCTGCTTAATTAAATCCAGCGGTTTCTAGGAAATCAAGAGACAATAATTAAATTGGGATATAAAAATAGATGTTTTAAACTAGGTTCAACTAAAAATAACTTTGTAATAACTGAAAATGATCAAAGAATTATGAGATCTACGTGAAATTGCTTTAGAGGGAAATTCTGCTTTGCCTAGTTGAACCGCCAAGCAAGGAGAAAATAATCCACATTGACCATGAGCATATTCTACGTATTTATATTGCTAATAGAAATCAGTATATGATAAAATAACTAGAAAGCAATGAGAAAATTGTAATTAAGTCATAAGAAAGTAATATAAATAAGTTGTGGGTTTATTTAGAGTAATGAAAGTAGGAGAATGCAGATGTCAAAGAGATGCTGAAGAATTTTAAGAATGTAAAATGATCAATAATGAAAAATTTCATGTCTCATGATGTTTAGAAATCAACTCTCTCAGCATAAAAGAAAGGAAGAAAGGTCAAACATTTTCATATTTTTTTCCTTCAAAACATTCAGCACCCTTCTATGTGACATGCTGATAACCCATGAGACAAAACAGACCCACTCCTGTTCTCCTGGAACCCATGTTCTTTCCCCCTAGATGCTGAGCAGAAAGAGCTGTTGGTGTCATTTAGCAAAGGCACAGAGTTCCAATGATGCATGGTCTTCCACGCAAGGGGAAAAGGGCACTGGCTGAGCAGGATGAGCTCGATGCTTTTAGCATCAGTCTCTAATTTCTTCAGAGTGTACTTAGCACTCTATGGGGAAGGACACGGCAAGGCCCAGAATCCCTGTGTAGCATGCCTAAACTCGTCAGTCATACAATCACTAAAGCAATGACAAGATCCCAGTGTGTCAGGTGCCAAGCCCTTTGTTTTCTCTGTCACTGGGCTGGTCTCCATGACATGACCACGCACAGACAAACTCAGTATGTGGAAAGAGTACCTTTAATTTATAATTTGGAGGTCAGAGCAATGTGGAGTCATCTTAGCTGTGTGCAAGCTGGGTGTGCTGGTGCATGCCCATAATCCCAGCCCTTGGAACGCTGACACAGGAGATCAATGCAGGTTCAAGGCCAGTCTGGGCTACTAAGTGAGCTCAAGACCAGTTTGAACTACATTGCAAGACTCTGTCTCATAAATTTTTTTTGTGGCTTAGTAAGCAAATCCTACATAATGCAGCACCACTTAGAATTTATCTTTCTTAATATAGATCCATAATAACATTGGCATGTATATAAGATATCCCAACTATAATCATGAGAGAACTCAGAAGAATTTTTGGGTTATTCAGATTTTTTTAGAATTCTTCATGTAACTGTTTTGACTTCAGGATTTTCAAAAAATTTACAGAAGTTAATTTCTTTTGTTGCATTATTGCACTATCTAGGAAGTTTACAACTGTCCTATAAACATGATAAGAAAAAGAAAGAGGAAGAAAAACAATAGTAATCTTTTCAAGGGTAAATATTGCTGTAATAAAATATGCAATTGTTTGTAGGATATTGTCAAGGAATATCATGATAAAGGCATAGTTGGAAAGTTTACATTCTGCCTTTTGCTTTGTACTAATTTATCTAATTATAAAGTGATGCCAAAGGAAGATGGTTATACAAGTAATTGCTATTCTTATCTATACATATTTTTTATAATTTAAATAAGATGTGCTCATTATGAAACATTTATTCATCAAGCATTTATAAAAAGCTACACTGTCCTATTTGCTATGTGAAATAAGAAATACATTAGGAGATTACAGCTAAGTAAAGCAGGTAACACACACACACACACACACACATTCTCTCTCTCTCACACACACACATTTCTTTCAGCCAAAAGAATCAAAGAATGCTTCATAAATAAGGTAGCACTTTAGAGGGGCTTAAAATTGGAGTTTGAAAACTGCAGAATGCCTTTAGTATTTCAGCTGAGATAAACTTTTTTCTCTTTTGATAAATCTATGTAATTTATTATGTTAATGATTTCTTAGTTACAAGCCCTCTTTATAGTCCATCAAGGAAAAAATGCATTAAAAAATATGATGCCAAATTTAGTTTGCTTGTGCTTTGTTTGCCACCAGTATTTCTCGCATACTTATCTATGTATGTTGTGGGAGACCCAGTGTGTTTTCTTTCTATGCACCAACTCTATCAAACTTTACTACCAGCTACCATTAAACTATATAGATTGTATAGCCTCTTACCCCTTCCAGTGTGCTGGAAGAACTTCCAGAAGAATGGATCTTCAGTCCCTTGGAAAATATGAATAAATTTTCTGATAAATTTACCACGCTTTGGATCCATTTTTAGGGTAAGTTTTAGATTGTGCTTTCAGTTCCTCCCATGGCTATGAGCACATCAACAGCTCTGTTCATGCTTAATGCTTCTTCTCAAGTTAACTGTGCTAATTAATGTCTTCCAGAACTATATTCACTTTATTTGAGATTTTAAATTTTGTTTACATAGAACATTATGTAAGTTTTTAAGTTTTTAATAGATTTCTGTCACTGTAATTTCACTTTTTTTTTTAATTTACTGCTTTCTTCATAGTTGATTTTTAAAAAAATTCTTGGCTTATTTGTTTTCACCAGGAGGGTTAATCATTAAGACTAACAGGACTAGAAGGCACAGACAGGTAGGAAAAGAGATACTAATTGCTTATAATAAAGAAATAGTAGAAAAGGGGGAGGTCATAAGATTTTTGTTAAATATTTTTGATAGCAGCAAGCAGGGGAAGAAAGTTAAGACTGGGTTCTGAACTACATGACCTTGATAAAACCATAACTATTTTTAAAACAATACTTTGCTTTTTCCTTTTAAAATACTACTTACTATATAGTAACAGACACATACATTTATGAAATACATTCGGTATGGGATTAGGCTTATCTTTATCCAGGAAGGGACACTGAAAATGGAAACACGCATGTACTGACTATGACGGATACGTGAAGGGAGCTGACTGTAAGCAGTTTTTTACCTGTTACTCACCCTGCATCAACAGGGAGTGATACAAGTCTCATTTTTACCCAAGGTGATTTCATTAGTAAATGCAAAAAAAAAAAAAAAACCCTAAAACTTCTAAATCTTTAAAAAATGAGTAATAAAAAGGCTTCAAATTTCTCTTTTCAAATATATTGGATGATATTTTTTTCCTGGCTAATCTTAATAAAATTGTAGCTCCACCAGAATATTTATCATATACTTCAGTGTTTTTAACCAAACTAATTGAAATTATGGTTATTAAAGATCTGGAGCCTCAATTATGCAGCACCTCAAGGCAGCATTGTAATTCTCCTTTTATGTTCGCCAAGTGGCAATGTTAAACATCGGGACCGTCTCCTTATTGAAATGAGCACAGCATTTCATGAGGAAGCCTCCATTATTTATATTGTTGGCCCTCTCCTCTCCTATCAGCCGGCTCAAGTACAATGAGATCCTGAAACAAATGAGCTTATTAAGATCATGCTTAGACATATCGTTTTTCAAATCACACTCTACAAGACAGATATGCTGGCAAAGCTGTAATAAATGTCAAGGCTGAAGGCATCCACCATTCTTTTCAGCAGCCCGATGGCTGGGCTAGAAAAGCTTTTCATAAATTTCAGTGCACACCTGTCAAGTGGCAGGTATGATAGTCTGCTATCGCGGAAGAGCCTGAGCTGTGATTCCTAGGCTGGCAGCAGTGTCATCGTTTTCAGTGCAATCATGTGCTTTTCTCTGTTTGTGACCACTGAAATCTATGTGATCACGCCGAGAATCTGTACGTCTTGGCAAATCTGCCAGCAGTACTCATCACATCGAGATTATAGTAGATCGGATGCCATGAGGTGTTATTTCCCATTTGTTAACACAATGGGGTTTCATGGCTATGACAACTGAAACACATTCATTTGTTTACGGGGGTTTTATCCTTGTTGTGGGAACAAAACCCATTCCATCTTCCCTAAAGCCCTTCAGTCTTTCACCATCCATCTCCCACCCGAAGCAACTGCATTGTTAATTATACCACATTTTTCATAGACAAAAGAGGAGAGGGAGAAGTACTTATTTTGTTTTAAGAAGATAATTTTGTGAGCTAGAAGTAGACTTTGCAATTCCAATTATATGAAATAAAGTTACATTTCACATATACCTGCATACACACTTAGGACATTTGTGACAGCGGTCTCATTAAACTGTTTGTAAAATACTACAAAAGAGGAAGGAAAATTTAGAGATAAGTGAGTCAAGGGTCTTTCCTTTTCTTCTCTGTGTAGTATAGTAGTGCTTGGATTTCTATGAAGATAATATATTCATGCATTCCTTTATAATAAAAAGAGAATTTCAAAACAAAGAAACCTAAGCGTTGAGATCAAGAAGAGAATAGAGAACTATAAGGCTTCCATGATGGCGACATATATTTACCCAGTGCTTTCATACACATTGTATCTCTAGGTACAGAAACCACATGGGATGATTAGATCAGATATTAACATGCCATTTACGTAGCTGAAATCTGAGACCTAATAAGATTCAGCGATGTGCTTCAGTTCCCAGTTAAAGTTTAAACTGAGACCGAAACCCAGGTCTTCTGATGTCTAGTGGAAGCTTTTACTGCCTCAAGCTCTCCACCCCAACTATTTCATTATTATCTGCTCTGAAAGCTACAACATACTATTTCTTCCATTTTTAAATTTTTTCTGACATGTACTTACTATATATTTATTTCAAGTTACCAGTACAGTTTTATATTAATAAAATAGACCAATTATATTGTAGAATGATTCAGATGGAAACAAAAATTTAGATCCTGGAATACAAACAAAAATTTCTATAAGCTTCCCATTGAAGAAAAAAAATAACTGTAATTATGTTTAGCACAGTAACATTTTCGCTCAAATTTATGGTAAAGGCCAGGCCTCTGGTTTGTTAACTAATGGATATCTGCCATTTAAATATCATTTGAAAAAAATAGCTGTTTGTGGAAATATTAGTTTCTCTTAATGTCATGGTTTAGCTGATAGAATTAATAGCAATTCCATTGTTAAGCATAGGCATATTTTTAAAAAAATCTTCTACCTGCAAACTAATAATTACTCAGAAAAAAAGCTGAATATGAGAACTTTTGGAAACCACTTGCTTTCCCTCCCCTTTTTTATCCTCATGGCTCTGCCCTTTTGTTATAGTACAATGACTTATAATTATTTTCCTCTTGAACCTCTTCTGTAGAAATGTTTTAGAGAAAAAAAAATATTGAGAAAAGGCTCTTAGCTCACATTTATATTGATAGTTTTAGAACTAAAACAATTATCACATAGTGAAATCTCCATTAAAAAAAAAAGACTACACACATACTTACAATCACCATACTGAAAACCCTTGAAATCACACCTGAAATGATGGGCCTGTATTCTGGTATTCCTGAGTTCTGTGCTTCTGGCACTCTTTGGAATGAGGTGGAGTTAGGAAAGAAATAGTTAAGGGAATTGAAAATCTCCAAACAAAATGATCTATGACACCAAATAAATGTTAGACACCAGGGTCTCACATGTCTTACAAAAACAACTAGCTGACCTCCATCCCTATGACTGTTTGTAGCTGTCTGTTTGAGCTTACCCCACAAGGCAAAGCATAGGCCAATCCTCGATCCTTTGGGGCTGCTTAACTATGCCTCTGAACTGCAAATGTGGACTGTCTCTTAGAGTATGCTCAGTTCACAGTTTACTCTGATAGGTACTTACTACATGAGCTCTGAGTGAAGAAAAGCACTTCGTGACTTTGGAAGTACACCTCTGAAGTTTCACGAGTGACCACTCTGAAACAAGAACTGCAAACTTCAGCTCATTCTCAGAGGAGCCCATTCCCATGGAGAGGGGTGGCCAGACATTTCTCCAGTCCCTGTTGACTGGAGAATTCATCCCCTGAAGACAGCTGTGATTTCTGCCTTATGTATCTTTTCAGGCCCCTGGATCTGCATTGCAGTTGCCCTTCTGGGGTTTCTTGACTTACTGGATGGAAGAGCTACAGGGTCTTAGCTTCTGTTTCTGGAGCTTAGAGGCAAGAGATACAAAGTCATCAATTTGAGCATGCAGTTAGCATTTTGATATTTGTCCTTATTTGCATCATGTTTCTCCCTCTCTCTCTGATAACTGAAAAGATTTATTTAATATATGCCCAATATAAATCCAACAGATTTATATGAATTCAATCACTTAAACCTCAAAACAACTCTGTGAAAAAGGTCCTATAATGTTTCATGTTAGGAAGGAAAAACAATCAAGGGCTGGAAAACCATGTCCAAGGAATTTGTCTAGGAAAAGAAATGTATCGCTTTACAGTCGATAGTCTTAGCTACTATGTCATGCCATCTCATTCTCTGCCTGCCATTCGTCTTCCTCTTGTCTTTGCATCTGGAACTTTCAGTAGCATCTAAAAGTTCTAAGTTGCCCAGCTTCTTATACAATTTCAGGTATTGAAAAATAAATTCCTTGAATTGAGCTGCTTATTCTAAAATTTAACACCATTACAGTTGTTTAAAAACATAGAAACAACTAATAGCTGGCCTTGTTATTGTGACTTTCCCCCTAAAGCTTAGACTTAAGTGTCATCGCCCAAGCCAAATGTTTTATGAAAAAGAGGTGCATTTTAAAAATCATCTTTCACTTCAGGGTGCTAAAAAGTAGGAGGCAAATCTGACCTTCTTAGTACCCCTGTCGGAAATGTTCCAGTGCTCTGTGTGCATGTAACTTTCCCTCCAATCTTAAAGATATTCCTTAACAAGAGATTAAGAAGGATTGTGAATAAGACACAAAGGGCAGTCCCTGTGATTCTACCCCCAGAAACCGACATACTGTCCCAGAGAAAGCATGTGTGTATGTTGATTATAGAAAAAAGGTTTGATGGAATCTGGCATTTAAGTGAATCCAAGCCACCACTTGCTTCCACGTGAAATGAATGCTTTCATTACTATCTTACTTTGCTGCATGTCAGTCAGGAATTGTCCTCCTCCCTTTTCTTCCCTGTACCTCAGTGTCAGGCCCCACTCTAGGTCCTAAAAATACAGAGACAGTATCTATGGTATTTTCCCTACTTTCTGGGATTTCAATTCATTTTTATAGCAATTTCAACACCTGGAGACACAGGGCTACCAGGGGCCATCCTTATGTTCATGTTTTATCTTGTCGATTCTCCAGGTTCTAATTTTAAGTTATAATAATCTTCACATTGTTCTCTCTCACTGCTGTCTCTGTGGCCTTGAAAACAAATACATTTTACCTAAACTGTTGATCAAAAATTGTAAGTATGTGAATGGAGCAATGGAGACTATCAATCCAAAGGAAATGCTCATTAGTTTTGACAGGGAAATCATTAATACTTGAATAGTTTCAGGGAAAGCAATCAGACTCCTGATTAATTCAAACACAAGTCTGCTGGCTGCCTGTGGAATCCTAAACCAAATGGGCTTTTCCTGATCCTGCTCTGTTTCTACAAGGTAAAGATTCAAAGAAGAAATAGGACCTATAAATAGCTCCCTCACTGCAGCCCTTGATAGTTGAGAAATTTAAGCAGATGAAATGTAGCTCAGTGGGTTCATTTCTCTGATGTTCTTGCAATAAAGACTGGGCTGATTGGCTTTTTAAATTTTTTGGAGTTCTGTTGTATTCCACTTGATAAGAAGCTATAATTTTCACTTGAAGGTATGAAATGATTATTTTTCATCTGCAAAACATAACCACAGTTTTTGTTAGTGAATTGTAAACAAGCCAATGCTCCCCTAACTGCTTTACCAGAGGTTTTTCTCACACCCATCAAGCTATCTATTGGCTGCAGGTTCAGCATCCTCCACTGAAGATAAGCAACATTACTCATGGACACGGTTCTGCTTTATGTGCACCCCAAGCCTTGGTTCGGTTGGTATTTGGCTGAGCTTGTACAGAAAAATAATATGGAAATCTGAGGTACCACCATTCCTTTACAGGCAGCTAGGCGAGCAATCTACCATTTAAAAAAGGCAAAAAGAGAAAAGAAAAACAATTGCTATGTATTGAACCAACTAACACAATAAATGCCCAGTGAGTGTTACATTCCATCAACACCATCACTGACACTGTGACAGAAAGAACTGTGTTAATAAGTCACATTCTTTCTGTAAATTAATTTTCACAGATATGTCAGTTAGGATCTGCTGTTATTTCTATGCTAGCGAATAAGGACATGGAGGCTCAAAAAGACTGAATGTCTTGGTCTTCAGCCAGTTCATTCAACCAGTCGGCTGTCCAATCAGGGACTTTGGACTGTCTGATTCCAAAGCTTAATGACAGTCTGGACAGACTGCTATTGAGATTGAGATGCTAACTCAGTATAAGCCATTAGTCTCATTGCATGGAAGGAAAGTCAATTTGCAGTCACCTCTGGGTTAAATAATATATTCAGTCCTTATTTGCTTCTTGTGGCAGGTTACAATAAGGTCACACACATACATCATGTTTATTCTTTTTAATAGAAAAGGAATAACTTTTATATTAAACTAACTTTATTTTTTAAATTTAATATCTCCTGGGCATCCATTCATGTTAGCACATACTGATCCAACATATTCTTTCTTGTAATTGCTTAATGTTCCATGACAAGGATAAATTACCTGTATTTGAATATTATTGTTTTAGAGGGTTTCCAGGTTTTGAACTGACAAACAATGCTGCTACACTTATACATACACATGTATGCATAGACATTTGCAAATATATCAAGTGTATCTGTATATGTGTGTCAGAATGTGTGTGCATATGTGTGTGAGAGAGTGGAGAGACATAGAGACAGACTGAAGACTTTACTGGTAGATTCTAAAAGTAGAAGAGTAGAAACAGGCCAAGTAGATGTAAACAAAACAACTTTTTCTAAGCTGTTTTGCTATTTTTCACATCTACCAACAATGCATGAAAGTATCTGTTTTTCCATCTATTCTTTAGATCTGGCTGTTGTTGCTATTGCTGTTTTTAGTTTTTGTCCATCTGATGAGTAGAAAATATTACTTCAATATTATTTCATTTCACATGTCCTGACTTTCAAAGATGTAAAAATATTAAGCCATAAATATCTGCAGTTTACTTCCTATTAAATGTTCATTATATTATTTGCTTTTCTATTGGCTTGTTTTATTTACTGTACCCTGGAAGCTCATTGTATGAAGACCTCTGAAGACCTGTTATTCTACTTGGAAGCTAAGAATTAGTCTGTTCTAGCTTCCTGGACACTGGCCAAAGACAAAAGATGCCTGGGTCAGAGACTAAAGGGACCATTTTTCATACCACTGGAAGCATTATGGGCATTACTCTGGCTTCATTCTTTGGGGTTTAAAGTCTTACAAAGCTGTCACACATGGATCCATGTGATGCCAGTACATATAGCAACTTGTGCTTTAGGAAAACAAAACAAGTAAACAAGCACACAAAAACTCAAAATCCTAGTTTTTGTGCTGGGAAGTAATTATTCCTGTCCTTTGCTTCAGACATTATCTGTAACTCTCAAGGCTGTTTGCTATCAATACCTCTTGAAGAAAAATTCCAGAACAAAGGAAACTCAATGTCTCACTTACAAGATATCCAGAAACAAAGAATGACAGAGAATCATCTCCCAGCTGTTAGGGACATACTCCATTAATCTAGAATATTGTATACATTTTTCACAATCACTATTATAATAGTGTTTATATTTTTTCCTTGTGTTCTTTCCTGGTATGGCCCTTAGTTATATATAACATAGTTTTAGATATATATATATATATATATATATATATATATGCATATGGAAGTTTAATAAAATATGGAAATCATTTTCCCCACTTTAGGCATAAGTTATTGCTTTATTCCTTGTCAAAGTGAAAATAAGTATTGCCTAATTGCTGTTATATGAAAGTGTATATCTTTCATTATTTCTGTTGGAATTTTTCCCTGACAAAAGAGGAATAAAAGGCATAGAAAGGAAAGCCCATGGGACTTTTCCCAATTAAAAATTGAAAGCTCTTAACTCTAATCTATCGATGTAATTGTTGTTAATTCAAGGAATCAGCCAATAAAGGACCCCTACTGAAGAAGGCATAGGTGTGGTGGTCACTCTGTGTTTGGTGAGACTTTAAGGTTCTACAACTTAACAAGTGCAGAAAGGGGTGATGTTTTTCATACAAGAATACAGAACTAAAATCTCTATTGCTATGGTCTATCCCAGATATATAAATTTCATAGTAAATATGGTGTCTCTTCTAAAGAATGTGGAAGAAAACATTAAAGTCAATCACAATGTGAAATTTTTGCCTTCCTAGGCCATAGTGTTTCTTTTTAGGTTCATATGTAGGTTTAGTAACTGATGGAGAAGATTTCACAGCCTCTGCCCTTCCTGCCTGCAGGTTGTGTTGAGCTTCAGTTTAGGATGAATGGCATCCTGTATACTACATCACTGGCTGCCAAAATGATTGCACCAGATCCAGCAAGATTGCCTCCCTCGGTGCTGTGGAGTTGGGGCTGGACGTGGAGACCACCACGATCCATCCTGTCAAGTGCCCTTCTCTGATCCCTCACATGTTAAAACAGGAAATCTATGCTAACTGACTTTGGAAGACAAAGAAGTCAGGCATAGAGTTGTAGAAGTATCAGAATATGGAGACTGACCTTAGGAATGTGCATAGATTATGATGCACAGTCAGACAGCCCAGTTTCTCCTAGTTTGTCTTTCTGACTTTTTATATATGTACCCATTTCCTTATAAGTATATACTTATATTATGGTTCTTCATTATCTTCAAGGCATCTGTTTTATGACCTCAAGGACACCAAATTCTGTACATGTCCTCGTTTCTTATATAAAATGACACAATGCCTTAGTTACTTTTTCTTGTTGCTGTGACAAAATAACCAACACTCAAATTTAAAGGGGGAGAGGTTTATTTTAGTTCAGAGTTTTCAGAGATTTCAGGCCATAATTGACAGGCCCTAAGGTGAGGCGGCTTGGCAGAGGGGCGTCTCAGAGGAAAACCAGCTCGTGGAGATTAGAAGACAGCAAGAGCAAACAAGAGAAAACATAAGCCTCTTGCTGTCCTTTATATTTCATGCTGGCTACTGGAATTAGGGCAGTGCCAAACCAGTCAGCAGATTAATTTAGTAATCACACACTCTTAATCCCAGCACTGCTTACTCTAGATCCAGCCACCACTGGAAAAGCCCCACCTATGGCTGCATGAGGCTTTGGGGGACATCTAGACCCAGCCATAAGATGCAGTATTTGTATATAACCAATACCTATCTTCCTGTATGCTTTACATCATCTCCAGATTATTCATAACACCTCATACAATGCAATTATGTAAATAGTTGTTTAGGGATAAAAAAAAGGAAAAATAAACTATTTGCAAGTTTGGTGATGAAGCAAATCACAGACTAACTGCACTATACCCAGATGAGACACTAGGTGAGAAAACTCCACCATGCTGGAGATAGACCAAAGCCTGTGACATGGCAGGAGGCCGCAGCAGGCTGTGCTTGTGCATTGCTCCATTGGAGTGAATTCAGCATAGTATTTTCATATAGCAAAGTGAAGTTTTGGTTTGGGAAACTTTCTGGAAATTTTTTCTGGTATATTTGATCCACAGCTGAGCAAATACAAAGCCTGTAGATGAGATGGGCTGCCTCTAGATGTAAAATCTCACTCCTTTTTTCTCTGAGTTGTCCCATCACTGCATTAATGTTTCACAGTTAGTTTGAAAAATCAGTAATAGCAGTTGAGTGCCATATTCATATCACATTGTGTAAACCACTGATACATATTGCTACAATATCCCCAACCCAATGGAGATTACAGTATTCTTATCAAAATAAAACAAGGACACAGATTCTCAAATACAAGTTAGAATAAACTTAGTGACCTGCGTGAATCAACTGAAGATAATTTTAAAAAGAAATGCTTCAGAGGGAGTTGCATTTACAATGATTCCTGAGAGATAGAATTTGTGTATAAATTAGATATGAGAATGCATTCCAGTCAGGTGAAGGAGCAAAGTCCAGGAAGTGGGAGTGAAACATGGAATATGAAATAACCCCATTTAGTTGTAATATGCATTAGAATTAATGTGGGTAATATGCATTAGAATTAAAGCAGAGTAATTCTTCTCATCTAGAAAAGCACTGAGGCTATGCCTTGACATCTTTTCCTCCCTTCCCCAGGCTGACACTAATACAGTTGTCAGTGGGAGCTGTTATCCTCAAGAGAATAGACTGAACAAGGAAGTGATTCTGGAAAGTTAATCTGAAAGAAGGTAGACTACATTACAGAAGAAACCAAACACTACTGAGAGGTCACCAGAGGTTACCAAAGTCAACAAGACTATAGTATGTTTCAAACAGAAAAGCTTGTTATGGGTCTCACTGCTGAGAATAAAACACATGTTGGAAATGAGCAGGTGTAGGGAGGAAGAGAATGACAGAGCTTTGAGGATCTTGTGACTGTAGCATTCTAAAAAGTAACTTCTTTCTGTAGAACATTATCACATTGACTTATGCAGGTTCTCTTCTTTCTCTGCTTTAAGATGGTGAGTATATTTATTCAGAACGGTCCTCATATCCTCCCCCTCTGCTCGCCATGTTTGCCTGTGGCCATCAGGAGCATGTACCATCTTATCCAGAAAGATGATCCAATGTCATAGAATAACACAAAACATCACCTCATTCTTTTGGCATACCTCTTTTTGGATGTTTTGGCACACCTCACAGTCCTATAAAAGACAATCATACAATCTACATTTTGCCTGTAAAATGTCAACAAGGTTCTGACAGTCATCATCAGAGACACGATGTGAATCAAAAGTCACAGCAATCAATTTCCATGCCAGAAAAGGGGATCATACTCTACTTGAGAAGTAGATCTACTTGGTATCAATTGTGAGGTGTTTAAAATTTTGCCATTGAAGATGTCGGATTTGCTCAAAATTTCAGTATATTCTTGAAGTATTGTCATGTTGGGAGTAGCCCTTCTGGTCTAGGAACTAAGATTCCTGGTGGACTCCATATCATAACTGAGTTTTAAATATTCTTTGGGGTCATTTTGAATATAAAATGAAGAAAAATATATAAAAAATCTGTAAGATAAAAGCTTTATGTACATGAAAACACTTACAGAATTATTATTATAGATTCCATACTTCCTGTGGCACTAAAATCCCACAGCTGGCAGGAATCTAAGGAAGGCTGTTAGAAATGGGTTTTTATTTGAGAATTTCTGAGGCATTTAGATATTCTCTATGACTGATTCACTACTTACCAGCAGGACAACTACTGTTCAGAGGAGAGAAAAGCAATTTTCACTACACAAGAAACTGGGACATAAAATTGTTAGAACAAAAAAACAAAGAACATCTCAAAGTGTTTGTCAGTCATGAAGTCAGAATTCAGAGACCTATTTAAACAAAGAATACAAAGTTACAAATATATAATTGGGTTGAAAATGAACATTTATTTAGAATGAAGAAAAGAATCACAAAAAATATAAATTTTAAAAGAGAAAAGTACAAACATGAATTTCAGGAAAGTAACATAATAAAAATTGATTAAATACCTGATACAATATGGAGACATTTTTCCATAAAATATTTACCTCCATCTTTTGTTACCTCTTCATATGACCATAATTTTATAATAACGTTTCCTACACAGAGAGAATAATGACAAGGCAGTCACTCTTGCAGCATAGTTGATTGAAATGTGGTTTTATTATTGATAATTGAGTTGTATAAAGCATGGCTCCTTACATTTAGATACTTTCACCCTTTGTCATGCTGCCTCAGGTTTGCACTCTCATCCCAGGAATTATAATAAATTCCATTATCTCTTAAAATATGGTATGCATAATACATTTGTAATTGTGTGTATTCATTACTGAGAATATTCCTGACAGGAGAGAACTTCTGTTTAGATTTGATGTCAATGAGGATAGAATCTTCTGCTTAAAATTTTACTCATCTACTGCTTTAAAAACTTTGTTACAGACTGCGTCTGGCTCTGTACATTTCCAGCCCCATTTCTTCTCATTTCCTCTTGCCTTTATCTGGTGGTAGGACCTGTTCACATCAGATGTCACCGCTACTCTGCACTTTCCTGTGCGACACCATGTGGATAAGCAACTTCCTAAGTGCAAATTTTACCTTGAATCATGAATATGACTGCATAAGTGAGAAGTATATCTCCCAAGCTTCAAGCAATAAAAATCTATGGCCACCCACTCAAATGTGTCTTCAGCTCTATTCCCCTCATCTGCATTTGTCAGATTCCCAAAGGTACACAAATGCTATCCTCCTGCAAGGGATGGCTTTGGGAGCAGGCCAGTGAAAACAAACTGTAATCTTAAGGGGGAGCAGTTAAAACACCTTTCTCTGCCAACATAAAGCTATGTGTCTGTGTGAACACATTGCTACAAACATCTCTGGTCCTTAAAAGTTGTCCAAGGCAATGAGGACCCTGAAATTTAGATTCAATTAGTCTCATGACTCTACATTAATGATATATGAAGCCAAGTGGTAAATATTGACTTCATCTACATTTCTATGTATGCCCCAGGTGAAGAAGGTCAGGTGTAGATTAGTGACAGCTAGGTTATACTTCTTCAAGCTGGATAAAGAATAATCAGGATGTGAGGTCAAGAGATTCAACAAAAGGAATTTATCCAGGAAATTAGCATGACAGAATTAGAATTTTAAATGAAAAGAACTAGAAGGAGTATCAGAGACAAAAGATAACAATAACAAGATAAAGAATAAACAGTTTAGGTTCCCTGGATGAAACCACTAAAACAGCCATACCTAAAAGCACTTTCTCCATTGGATTTAGGTGTTCAAACACCCAAACATTTTATAAACTCACTCAGCAGAAGATACAAAATATAAGAACCACCTATTCCAGAACTATAAAAAGAGAAGTTTGGTATCAGCATAGCTAAATGATGCAGAATCACCAGCTCACAAAAACAATTATGGAAGGGAAAGGACTCTTGGCATGTGGATGCCACAAATCTATATGGTAAACAAACACCTTTATGTGCATTGTTTATGTCCATAAACAATGCTGCTCCATAAAATGATAAAAGTTCTCTGAAAGGAATGTAGATGGATTTGAAGCAAGGTCCTCGGGAACTTTCAAAGCAGCTTTGAGCAACTGTTGCAGTTCTCAAGTTCAGAAATATGAAAATCTCAACATGAGCACAACCTCAAATTCAAACCTTTCCCTTCCCCCCGACCTATGTTTCTTGAAGAATAATTCTTTTTTAAAAATTTTATTTAAAGAGAAAAAAAAAGCAAAACAGAAAAAGGGAAGAAACAATACAGAATTTCAAAGAAAAAAACAGTAAGAAATCACTAGTTGATAAATTACATATTGTCTTCTAGATATAGTTGTTCAAGTTACAAAATTAAAGCATACAAGGTAGACATTCAAACAGCGAGGCTGCAAACAGTTCCGTTCAGTGATCCAATAAAAACCCAGCAACATGGTGATCAATCCTACACACTTAAACATACATGCAGTTATATCATTTAGAGCACTTTCTTTTCCTCCTTTTGCTTTTCAAGTCCATTATCTGTTTAGTTATATCATCTTTCAGCTTGCTCAGTGCCTTACTGATCTGTTTTGTTGTTATTTACTTTTTTTATTTATTTTAAATGTTATTATTTTGAAGATAGCAGAATACAACAGAACAAGACAGGACAAAACCAACTGAGAGAGTGCAGTGAAAGTGGTACAGAAACCCTCAACAGGTTACTGGCATAACAGTAATAGGTACCATAGTATATCCCATTATTTTCACAACAGTTGTTCTTTCAATAAAGTATAGCCAAATCAAAGGAAATACAGGACATTCTAGAACTTATCAAAACAGAACATTGAATAGAGCAACATCATCAATCAGAACAAAGCAAAACAGTGACAACATTTGCCTTCAAAGAGATGATAGAAGGAATTCCTCCCTATTTACTACATTGCATATGGTCAATCTCTCAAGAGATGTCTAGATCTCTGGCTCACTTGCTAATGGGGGGGTGCTGCTGCTGGTGGTGGTGGGTTGATTCTTAGCCCACTTGCTAGTAGGCTATTGGGAGCCACTGAGTGATAGCCATGGGGTGCTTACCGAGAGGGCGGGCAAATTGCCTCTGTGTGCTGTGCCTTGAGTCCCTCCATGGTCGGAGCTCTGGGGCTGCTGGTTCTCCTCCCAGCTCAGGCCAGGGGCCCCTACTGGGAAGGTAGGCAAACTGCCTTTGTGTGCTGCGCCTGAGTCCCTCCACAGTTAGAGCTCTGCGGATTCTGGTTCTCCAAGAATAATTCTTTACTCAGAAGCAATTCAAGCTTGTTGCTCCTCACTACTGCTCCTTCTTCTCATCTCCCCTGCATTTTGTCTGATGCCCCCTAATACTGGGCATCTCTATGGCTCTCTTGTTCATTCTGGTCTCTCCAGAGTGAAGATTTCTTTGACTCAACCAGTACCTTAATTCAGTCTGCAACATTTCTGAAATATTACTTTGGTTGAATGCCTATATTGAAAAGGAATTCTGAGATTGCTCTTTTTACTAATCATTCGAATCATCTTCCTTATCAAAAATCAAAATGTGGGTGCTGGGGATTTAGCTCAGCTGCATAAGTGCTTGCCTTGCAAGCACGCGGTCATGAGTTTGATCCCTGGTACCGATTAAAAAAAAAATCATGTGTTTCTAGAAATAGGGCCTTCCGTCTTGTTGTTCTGACTTCTGAATGTAGATTCTAGCCATGTGAACCCTTTCCACCTGAGAGGTTTGGCTATATTCTAATTGCTGAGTACTTTTCTTTGAGTCTTACTTAAGGTTTCCAGGATTAAGATACTATATAAATGTCAGATAGGAACTGACTGTCTCTATTACAGTTTTGGTGTAACATTTTCATAATCATAACATTATTTGATGAAACTCCAAAATTTTACTCAGAATAATAACATGAATCTCAAATGTATCAACCAATTCTTTGGGTAATTTTTGTCCATTATTTTATTCGAATAATGATTCTCAAACCAGGGTGATTCTTCCTCACCTTACCTGCAAGGAACTTCTGGCAATGTTTCTAAATGCTGATTGCTGTCATGCCTGGGAGAGGAATGCCATGGCCAGGTAGTGGGCAAATGCCAGGACATTGCTAAGCAACCTACACTGCCAGAGGAGTTCCGTCCCATGCCCTCATCCCCCCAGCAAAAGATTATCCAGTTTAAATGTCATATTTCAAGATTAAAACTCTTTGCTTGAGAAATATCCAAGATATCAACCTAGAAAATCGGCACAATAATGACTTACTATTCATTATCCTTGGAGTTTCTTTCCAAAAAGCTGAAATTTCCATATCATATTTTATCTGAAAAATTGCTTATGTACTTTTAAAAATTAGGACCAACATTTAAATTGATACTAGTGACTTGGAAAATTATCTGGAGAGAAAAAGAAAGTGCTAGCTATTAAGAAAAAAACTATATATATATATATATATATATATATATATATATCAGCCAAAAACAATCAATCACTTTTTTCTTCTAAAACAAGTATCAGTGGATGAAAGTGGATAAGGTTATATTAATCAACCTTCCATATATATTTTAACTCCACTTCAGTAAAATAAGCATCAATATAAATATGTTTGACTCACATATTAACTGAAGGTGAAGCCAGAGTAGTTTTAAAACATTATTATTCCTTTGAGTTTAAAATCATTTATGACACATTTAATCTGTCATGCACCCTGTTGGATGTTAATGATCTCTAGATAAAAAGACATGATTGCTGACCTTGACTAAAAGACAGTAAGGGAGAAAGAAAAACAAACTGTTAACTCAGAGCTCTGGTTTACCTTCTTAAGAAATTAAAGAACAGGCAAAGTCCTTCTTTTTTCTCCTGCCACTGAATCTTCCAATACATCTGTGTCTGTGATCTATAGACTGTGCTTCCAATGCGGGCTCAGTGGATTCACTGTCCATGGTCTCATGGGCCAACCTCACCTCCAGCATACTTGGTCTGTTCCTGCCCACTCACAGGTTTTGCTCAGGTAATTTCTCTCTCCCCTTTCTCCTTCATTGTCATCTTCTCTTCCTCCTCTGTGTCACTGATGTCATCACAAAAGCATGTAGCAATGTCTGTCATATGTATCCCCCAGACCCATGTCTATCACCGTTCCTTTCCATTTTCATTTCTTCCTCTTACTTCACATCTTCAGCATGATTTTCTCCCCCTTAGCACTCTTTTCACTTTTCAATCTTCTCTTTAGCCCTAGAAATTGTTTTGTCATATTGTCTTGATGGTTTTCCTTACCTATCTATAACTCCTTCTCAATCTCCTCTACATAATCTTCCTGATTTCCCAAACTTGAGATAATTTCGCTTCCTTTGCATTTACTTAAGAATGTTTTATGAGTGAATATATGGTCTGTTTTGGAGAAAGTCCTATGTGCAGCTGACAAGAATGTATATTCTGATGTGGTGGGGTGGAGCACTCTGTAAACATCCACTAATTCTGTTCGCTCACAGGTATGATTCAGTTCTGTTATTTCTTTGCTGACTTTTTGTCTAGTTAATCTATCTCTTTGTGACAGTAGGGTGTTAAGGTCTTCTACTACAATTGTGTTGTTGTGCATTTGGTTTTTCATGTCCACTAGTGTTTGTCTTATATAGTTGGGTGCTCCTGATTTGGTGCATATATATTTATAATTGTTAGTTCTTCCTCTTACAGTTCCACTTACAAGTATGTAGTGGCCTTCTTTGTCTCTTTTAATCATTTAGGTTGAAGTTCACATTGTCTGCAAACAGAATAGCTACCCCTGCTTTTTTCTGGGTTCCTGTTGCATGGAATACTGTTTTCCATTCTTTGACTTTTAATCTATGAGTTTCTTTTTGAGTCAGATGTGTTTCTTGTATATAGCATATTGTGGGATCCTGTTTCTTGATCCATTCTGTCAACCTGTTTCTTTTAATAGGTGAATTGAACCCATTTATGTTTATGGATATCACTGATATATACTGGCTTGACTTTGCCATGCTGTGTTCCTGTTACTGGTTTCCTGCTTTTCTCCATTGTTTAATTTCTTGTCCAGCCTGATGGTTTTTTTCTGTTGTTGTTTTGGAGATTGTGGTCACTTTTATCACTATCTAGCATGTCTTTCAGTACTCTTTCTAGGGTTGGTTTGGTGGACATGAATTTCTTCAGATACTTCATGGAAGTATCTTGTTTTTCCATTAAATTTGAAAGAGAGTTTTGCTGGGTAAATCAGTCTGGGTTGAAAATTTTTTATCTTTTAGGGCTTGAAATACTTCACTCCAAGTTCATCTTAACCTGAAGGTTTGTGCTGCAAAGTTCTGCCATGATTCTAGTAGGCTTTCCTTGATAGGTGAGTTGTGTCTTTTCCATAACACCTTTTAGTATTCTGTTTTTATGTTGTATGTCTGGGATCTTAATTATTATATGACTGGGTGTAGATTCATGTTAGTTGTGACTGTTTGGCATTCTATATGCCTCAATTATTTTTATATCAGTTTTTCCCCCATGTTTGGAAAATTTTCTGCTATTACTTCTGTAAATAGTTTAGTTATGTCATTTGCATTGACTCCTGCATCTTCACTCATGCCTATTAGTCTTATATTGTTTCTCTTGGTATCATCTTGAAGCTGCCAGATTGTCATTTCATGATGCTTTGTTGTTTTTATAAGTTCTACCCTTTCATGATCACTATCTGTGATCCTGTCCTCAAGGTCTAAAATTCTATCCTCAGCTTCATTTAAATGGTTTTGCCAGCTTTCAATACAATTTTTTTGTTTCTGGCATATTTCTTTGAATTTGTTTCATGGACTCTGCTGGTTTTCTACATTGTTCATACAAAGTTTCAGTCAATTTCCCATGCTCCTGTATGTTTTTATCTATTTCTTCTTTAGCTATGTTGAGCAACTCATTTACTAAGAGTGTGCCAGGCACAGGCATGGCAGTGGTTCAAGCCTTGTTGGGCATGGTGGTCCTCCTTTGGGCCAGCTCATGGGGAGAAAACCTGATTTCCCAAACTTGAAATACTATACTATCTTCACTTTCAGATGATTCTGTCCACACCAATGATCTTCCACATATTTTTGTGCTAATGGCTCCAGAATTTAGATCTTATAGAATGTTCAATGGGCATTTCAATGTAATGAAATCCAAACCTGAGATCCTGACTTCTCTAGCCCTTGTCACAGACCTCTATGGGTCTCCAACAGAGCAAGAATCACCCTAAAACCTTCAATTCCTTAGGTTAAAAACTCAGGGTTGTCCTTAATTCTTTTCTATGTCTTATAACTTTATTCTCAATCCATTAAACAAATTCTGTTAAATCTAAATTCAAATAACTGACAACATGAGCTATCTTGCCTGTACCACCCCAATCCAAGCCATCGTCCCTCTTGAACTCATCTCCTGTTCCCCCAGGAAGTGTTATGGTTTTGCTGTGGTGAATCAATAAGCAACTCTCCACAGAGTAGTTAGAGTAAGAGTTTTTTTTTTAGCACTGTGCAGTTTTATTAACCATTCAACTACAGTAGCATCTGGTAAGATTGGGACAAAATTGGGATTGAAAAATGAACAGATATTCAGGATCTAACAATCTGAAAGAAGTCACTACATACTTTTTTCAAAAACATGTTTTCACAGAGCCAATACGGTACCAGCCATTAACTCAGTACATTAAGTGTACTGAAGTAGAAAAGATGCAACAAGAAAAACAGCTACATTAGAAAGACCAACACTTTAGAAAAAGAGTAAAACACTTTTAGTTTCTCCCCTTTAGCCCCTAAAACAACATCTTACAGTTTGGATCTACCTATACAGTCCTACATCAGCTTCTAGAATATTGTCAGGAGGGAAAAAAATAAAATGACACTGGCCAGTACAGTCTTTGGATATTTAGAAAGGAGAGGGGGAGAAAGTCAGTTCTCAGAACAAATTAGCTTCAGTTTCATCAGCAGGATCTTTGGATTCTTTGTTCTTCCGTACTTCTTCAATATGTTTATCCTTCTCTCACAAACACTCCAGTTTGGCAGCCATTTGTGCCTCTCGGATATCTTCATTAGCTTCCATTTTGTGGGTCAGTTTCTCTTCCACCATTTTACTGAAGTTGTTGTTCTCTTCGATTGCTTTTTGAAGCACTTCTTTCTCATGCTCTCGTTTCTCAGCAAGCTGCTTCAAGACTTCAGCTTCGTGGGACTTGCGTCTTTCTTCTGCAGCTTCTAATTTCTTCTGAATTTCCTACAGGGAAAGATCCTTCTTTTTTGGAGGGGAAAGAGGGAAATCTGGGACAGATTCTTTTGACTGAGGGTTGAGAATCAGCTCAAAAGCCTGGCCAGAAGCACACTTCTCCAGTTTTT
This sequence comes from Hydrochoerus hydrochaeris, assembly GCA_004027455.1. Classification (NCBI taxonomy): domain Eukaryota; kingdom Metazoa; phylum Chordata; class Mammalia; order Rodentia; family Hydrochaeridae; genus Hydrochoerus; species Hydrochoerus hydrochaeris. Next base: position 476,494 of record PVLA01000553.1, read on the forward strand.
TCACCTGAATATCGGAAGAAGCCATGGTGAATAGAAAACAAGAGACTGGCAGTGTATCCTACACAATCCACTGGTAAGGAAAGCCCTGCTCGGTCCGAGCCTCCTGGCCACACTCTGAACACCCCAGAGTAAGATTTTTAAAATGGAAATTAGTTTATATCCTCTTGCTTTTGGACTCTTCCAGTACTTTCCTAACATGCTAAGTCTTTGTTGTCCACTGTGACTCTTGAGTATCTTCCTGTTCCCATTTCCTGCCATTTTTCTTTTTGCTGTGCTATTTTGATGGGCATTTTTAAAGGGACAAAGACTGCAATCTCAGTATCTTTATAATTTTTTAACTATTACCTAAAAGGTAGTCAAAGTTTCATCCTCTCATTTCATCATGTCTCTGCTCTAATGCTATCACCTCGGAGATGATGATCTCCATAATAGCAATTTTCCTCTGTCCCCCTTTCTTGTTATAATTAATTTACTTGTGAATTTGTTTGCCCAACTATCCCATACAGTAAACTCTATGACCATAGGATTGTGTTTTGTTCTCACTTCTATTCTCAGTTTCAACAACTGTTTTTGCTTGTTTGTTTATTTGTTCTGTTTTGAGACAGAGTCTCACTATGTGGCTCAGGCTGGCCTCAGACTCTTAGTGGTCCTCCTCCTCAGCCTCTCAACTCATCAAGAAAGCACATGTGATGTACAGGGATTACAATTATGCACCACCATGCCCAGCACCAACAACCATTATTGAAATGGCATAGTTTCTCAGTAAATATTTGCTAGACTACTGAATGAACTGGTCCCCATACTGACTTCACTAGAATTCTTTTGACATATAAGCTTTCCTCATTTGTCTATTTACTAGCCTTCTACTTTTGAAAACAGTGTATCTATATTTACAATTAATTAAAATAATTTATTCATATTACCATCTATCTTCAAGCAGATAGTGCCCCAAGGTAAGAACATACAATATATGCCATCATGAGTAAAATACAAGGCACATCAATTAAATCAAAACAAAAAGTAAAGCAATTATATTTATGCCATATTATGTAAAATACTCATATAATTTTAATACTTTAAATAGCAACCACAAACATGTTTACAAAAGTTTGTGTGTTTTTTCAAAATTTTTTCTGTTTATTATTACAAGTTTGCTATGCATACTGATTGCATTTATTCTGGGAAACTGGTATATGTATATAACATACCTTAATTATTTTTATTTCCCCCTTGCCCTCTCTTTTCTCCCTCTTTGTTCATCTCTAGTTTTCCTTCCCATTTATGGAAGGTTTAGCTCCCTATTTCGTATTATGTATATATTGCTTTGCTCTTTAAGTTATTTACACTTCAGGTTTCTCTCATAAGAGAAATGATGCAATATTTAAGCTTGTATGTCTGATTTATTTACTTTAACACTATGGTGTGACAGTGCATCCATTTCCCTACAAATGACTCAAAATTAACTTTCTTTATGGCTGAGTAGTAGTTCATTGTGCATATCACACTTCTTCACTCATTTGTTCATGAATGTACAGGCGACTTCTAAGATCTATTATGAATTGCACTACTGTAAACGAGGGTATTTCCTATATCACTGTGACATCATGCATTTAACCCTTTTGGGAAGATACCAAGCAGGGTAAAACTTAAATCAAATGAGATTTATATTTCAGTTTTGGGGAATGTCCATGCTAATTTCTGTAGTGGTTGTACTAACTCATTCCCATCAACAATATAAAAGTGTTCTTTTAGCCTCACAAGCATTTGTTATTTCATATATTAATAATAGCCATTCTTTCTGGAGCAATGTAGAATCTGAATGTTGTTTTAATTTGAATTTTTCTAATGGCCAGAGATTTTGAATATTTTTCCAGGTATGTATTGGCAATTAATATTCTTCTTCTATGAATTGTTTATTGATTTCACTTACCCATTTTTTTGTTGAGTCTTGTGTGTTCTTTGGTGGAGGGGTCTAATATTTTTTAGTTCTTTATGTATACTAGATATTAGTCCTCTGAATATTAGCTAGCAAAACTTTTTTCTTTTTTGTAGGTTGTCTCTTCATTCTGTTGGTTGTTTTTCTTGCCAATCAGAAACTTTTTAATTTATATAGTCCCATTTGTTGATTCTTAATTTTTTTTTCCTCTTGTACAATTGGGCTTCTGTTAAAAAAGTCTTTACTTATGCCTGTGTCTTCAAGAGTTTTATGTATCTTTCAGTAGATTGTTTCTGTTTTGATATCCAAATCTTTGATCCATTTTAATTTTACTTTAGTACATGGTGAAAGATATGAGTCTAATTTTAATCTTCCGTATGTGTCAATTTTGTATTTCTATTTCAAAAGAAATAGAATGAATTCTAATCAGTGATTGGTTTTCTTTGGCACAGTAGAGAAATAAAGACAGGAAAAAAGAAAAAGGAAAAGGCCTTTACTGCGGGCATGGGAGGGCTGCAGAACAGTGAAAGATTGCTCTGAGGCAGGTAAAGAAGTGCTTGGCTCTTATTAGGTTTGACAGGGGATGGAGTTTGAAGGGGCAGGCGGAATAATATATTGACAGCTGATTGGGGGAACCTTGGCACACGAAAAGTGGGAATTTCAATTTCTTGCTTGGAGGAAAAGCTCAGAAGTCAATATTGACGTGACACGCCATCGCTGTAGGGCCCAGTGCCATGTTGGGCAGGTACCATGCTGATTTTCATATGGGTGAAACCCATCAAGAGGAAAACAAGCACATAGCAACAGTATGTGGAAAGACAAAGGGCCATTTTGGGAAGGAAAGGGTCCAGATATACTGGTTGCCCACCAGAGCAACTGATACATATAATCCTATGACTATACATAATTTCAAATGCAAGAGAAAACACATTTCTCCATAGGCATGTAAAGAGAGCCAAATTATTCATGAGAAGCCTTGATGAGAGTGAGTTGAGAGACCACACAGCTTACTCGTATGTCAGAGGAAAGCTCATTAATGATTCTTGTTGTATATGAGGTTAGTCATATCTATGTATTTCTTTAGAAATTTATTAGGAATAACAAGAGGGAGGAAAGATTTAAATCATTATGTTTCTCTGAATTGAAGGATATGTTTGTGGACATGTTATGAAAATATTTATGACATAAAAATATGTGATTCATTAATGGCTTATTCCTTTTTGTTGAATAAATTTATTATTTTAAAATTTTTCTATTATAGTTAATAACCAAATGGAAATAAGAAATTTTAAACTGTAAATAGTAAACATAAAGCAGGTTTTATTTATTTTCAATTTTTATTTTAGTTTTTAGAATGTAGGTGACTGTGCATCTTATATAACATTCAAAGCAGCACTGAAAAGCATGTCATTCTCATCTTTTTTCTCCATCATCCCCAAGTCAATATACCACAAGTCAAATCATTCTCAATAGGTTGTCTTTAGAATTAATGGTGATTTTTGTGTCAGAGATTTATGATTATTTATCTGAATTTATTCATCTTCCATAGATTCTGTTTTGTCTTTTGTTTCTTTGGTCCTCAAAGGCATTCTAATGCCAATACTATCTTTAAAAAAAAAAAAAACCCTTTTTAAAAATACTGTAATAGTTGAGTTATTTAGCTTGAAAGTAGGCAGTCAGGACAGCCTAAAGAGAGTCAGATAAAAGAAAATAGCACATATTGAGTTAACAGCTACTTCTAGCAGCTAGTTAACATTAAAAATGTAAAAGAAAGCACAAGAAAAATAAAAGGTACAAATTTAGAACAAGAACATAAACATAAAGATCTTTCCTCCCAGGAAAAAGTATGCTAGTTAGTTGACAGCTCCTCCCTAACAGCTGGGCTGCAGAAACTTAGACATAAAGAGAAAGTGGGGTACAACTAAGTAACTGATTGCTTTTTTTTTTTTTTTAACTCCACAAACCTCCTCCTCTTGTCTGCAGAAGGCCAAAAGAAAGAAAACACTTCAGACTGCCACTGGGAATCCTCTCCTGGGTGATACCCACCAACAGCTCTTTCTTTTTCTTTTATTATTTGTAGTGCACACTCCCGTAACTTCCTCCTGTTGCACATGATTTTCATTTTTCAGTTTCATAAGACAAAGAGCTTGGATTTGGGTTTATGCAAAATTAACCGTTTCAATTACTCCCATAGTTTTATTTTTCATTCTTACCCTGATGAAACATCTATAATTTATTTTTAATGAAAGACATGAGACCATAATACTAACTTATTTTCTTAGACACATTTGTCCTAATATTAATCATTAAAAATTTTATTTGTTTCTCCATATTGTAAATGTCATTTCTGCTATCTACTAAATTCTTGTGTGTACTTTATTTTTGATTTTGTAAAAGATCTCTTAAGCAATATTTAAACATAGAATTTACTGCATTGTGACAGAATTTCCATAAATTTTTAATACTTTTTCAATGAAATTTCTGTAGATTGAAGTGATACGGGTGAATGAAACGCCCAACCTACTATGTCCATGAGTTCCTGTTGTCTAAAATCAAAGAATGAATTTTAGAAACAACAGAGGTGAAGAGTAGAATATATTTATTAAGAGAAAGCTTCTGTCTGAAGAGACAGAAGGGGGTCCCGAGCGAGTTGCCCCAGAGTCTGTCTTTTTCCTGGATTTTTATGAGTAAGACCATGGGTTCAAGGTGGGGGAAGACTGGGAACTCGCAAGGCAGATGGGCATAAGGTGGGACATAACTATAGTTAGCCAATAAGATCAATAGTTCAGGTAGAATTGATTACATTTGGGACAAATGGGAAAGCAAGTCATTTAGAAAGGGAGCATTCTTGGGGTTGTGACCTTTACCCTAGAGGAATGGGATAGTGGCTCCAGGGTGAGAGGGAGCTAATTAGATTATCAGTCTCCAGGATGTATATGCATTTGTTTGATCCTTTGTCTTGAGATCTGGCACAGCAAGCGATGTGTCTCCTCCAAGGTCATCAGACATCTAGCCCTCTGTGCCAGCTTCTTTGAGGGCCTAACCCTGTCTGACTGCCTATAATATTTCTATAATGTTACAGGCTTGGCTGCCTATAACATTAGCACTTCCAGAATGGTGAAGTAGAGCTTTCCAAAAACCTACTCTTCCATAAAAATCAGTGAAAATAATAGGAACAAAATCACAAAAATCAGTTCTTTTGAAACTCTAGAAATTAAACAAAAAATTTCAAAAACCTAAGGACAATTTATTTTTTTAAATTTCTGCATCTTCATAAAATCAATGAGTTTTATGATAATTTAACTTGTCCTGCTTCCATCCTACCCTTTCATGTTATTTTTGAAAAGGAGGTGGCCACTGTATTGGACAGGATGGATTTGGAAGTCTCCAAGAAGCCCCATTCCCAATGAATTGTTGTAACTTAATCTGTCTGAGGGATCCTTGAAATCCTTCTTCAGGGAAAGTGTCTGTTTACCCCGACTTGGGACTTTGGTCTGTAAGAACATTCCTTTCTTCAGATTGTTTAGACCAATCAGGATGCATCATTCAACACATGACTGAGGTGTAACAGTTGGGGTCAACAATAGTATAACTCAAAAATATAAAGGGAAAAATTAGGAAGGAGGCCTCTAAAAGGGCTTTAGAAATCTCTGACATTTTCCTCAGAATCTAGAAGACCACACACTCAGGCAGGACTGTGCACACGCCTAGAGCTGTGTATATAGTCAGATTTGAAAAGACCCTAAGTACTGACCTTTGGCTCTGAACATTTAGGAAGTGAAAGTCAAGGCCTTCTGTAAACTATCAGAACATTGAAGGCATTCCCCAGAGGTACACAAAGTCTGAGTTACTGATTCAAAAGATAGAAGGAAATTTCTGCCCAATCATCAGCTGACCACTGTTGTAAGAAAAACAGAGATTTCAGTGAATTCTCGTGACAAAGGACACAGAGTTCAAAACAAAACCGTAATTAAAAAAGAGAAGTAATTTCCAGAGTTTCCACATTTATTATTTAATATAACCAGATTTCAACAAAAAGTCATAAAACATGTATTAAAATATCAAGGTATAGCCCAGAAAGAGAAAAACAATGTTCATAGAGTTTATCTGTGAGGAAACCCAATTGTTGGTCTTAATTGAGAAAGACGTTAGTCAGCTATGATATGTACAAAGGCATAAAGGCAACCATGTCTGAAGAACTAAGGGAAATAGGAGACAGACATCTTACCATATGCAAAATATTTTTAAAAGAATGAAATACAAACTGTAGAGCTGAAAACTGCAATCACTGAAATGAAAATTTACTAAAAAAAAAGATCACTAGTACATGTGAACTGGCATAAGAATGACTCATCAAACTTAAAATTAATCAATTGAAAATGGCTAATTTGGGGTATGAAAAGAAATGAAAAATGAACAAAGTTTCAGACTTATGGTACCAGACTTATGAGTCCAGGCAGGGAGATGGGGAGAGAGAGAGAGAGAGAGAGGGAAAGAGAGATAGAGAGAGAGACAGAAAGAGAGAAAGAGAGAGAGAGAGAAGACTATTTGAAGAAATAAAGACATATTTCACAGTTGACAAAAAAACTTTAATCTCTATGTTTAAAACTTTAGTCTGCATATTAAATAATTCTGTTTTCCACACCTAGACACATCCTAGTTAAAAGTTTGAAAGCCAAGATTACAAAGGAAAAAGTTAAGTGCATCACTATGTGCAACAGGGCAACAACATTAACAGCTGATTTCCCATCTTAAATGATGGAACTGAAAAATCATTATGATAAAATTTTAAAGTGCTAAACTCGAGTATTCTATATCCAGAAAAACTACTCTTTAAAAATTGAGATATTTTTGACTAAACTAAAGTTGAAAGAGTTCATTGCTATTGGACTTGCCTTACAAGAAATAATACAGGGAGTACTTCAGTCTAAAATAAAAAGTGCAACAATTATAAAACTGTTGGTGCTCATAATAAAGAAGTAATACATAAAAATATATAATGTACAAAGATTACAATAATAGAAAAAAAAGAAATGAATGTAAATATACAGGAACAAAGTTTCTGTGTGAATTTCTTAATAAACTGACATTAATTTGAACTATATCATTATAAGTGAACATGTGTATTGTAACACCCAGGGAACCACTAAAACAATAAAAAAAACCTCAAGAAATATAAAGAAACAATATGGGAATTAGACTGATAAAAAAGGAAATATCTCACTGAAAACAGTGTTTTAAACACTCTTAAAAGAATAAAGGCTAACTAAAGTGGAAAAAGACATATGGTCTATAGGCAGCAAAGAGCAAATTTGAAGACATAAATCATATCAGTGGTTACTTTGAGTAAGCACTCTAAGAAAAGAGACAATATTATAAAAGTAAATCACAAATTTACTTAACTATATACTACCCACACAGGATGTATTTAAAATATGCAAATAAATGGAAAGTAAAAAAGATGGCAGAAGATACAGTCTTTCAGTTCTAACAAAACTAGATTGGCAAACATTAACCAAGAGAGATAAAGGGGTTATCTTAACTTCAGACAACATGGGTTTTAAGCAAAAATTGTTACCACACACAAACAAGGACATTTTATAGTAATAAAAGTATCAGCTTATTAGGAAGACATAATTATAATCAAATAAACACCTAACAACAAAGCTTTAAAATATACAAATAGAAAGCTGAAGGAATAGAAGGGAGAAATAGACAACTAAATGGTAATAGACTTTAGCATCTGAACTTCGGTAAGCCTTCTACTATGTAATTTTGAATGAAGCAATAAAGAAATAAATTTGAACAACACTACAAACCAAACAATCTTAATAGTTATGTATGAAATATTGTGCCCTAGAACAGCAAATGGATAGATCATTTATAAGGACACAAAACAAGTCTCAATAAATTTTAAAATGTCTAAAATCATTCAAATTATGTTTTCTGATAATCATGAATCAATAGAAATCAATAACCAAAGGAAATTTTAGGAATTAAATACTCACTCCCAAATAAATAATGGCTGAAAAAAAATCACAAGGAAAATTAAGAAACATTTACAGATGAATGTAGAGAAAAAGCCAGCATGCCAAAACACACAGGATAAAGCTAAAGTGATGATTAATGTAAAATGTATGTTTTAAATGCTTATATTAAAAAGAATAAACATGTAAACTAAAGTATGGACATTGTATGGTGGTCCTGTTTCTGTACTTCCATCCAGACTCACTTTACTCATATTCACTGTTATACATAAACCAGCCTTCCGTTTTGTTTATTAGTCCTTCATTTGAGTTAGCATTAGTAATTATGGCTACATCTTTATTAACTTTCATACTGACTACTGCATTGAGCACATATTCATCAGATCATTTTCAGGATTTTAGCCAGCCCATGCTAGTTTTGCTAACCAAAATTAAAGCAAAAAACTTTTTAAATGATTGTTAAAATTGTTCATCTGTGAAGGTGCATAAGGCCGATGTGTGCTTGAACTCATTCTTTTTATGAAAAACCACTTTTGGGTTACTGATACCCTTCCTGTTACTTTTGTTAGAACTGAAGACTATTTCAATACATACAGCTGTTGTCTCCACTGTATTTCACTTGAAACAAATGAGGACTTTTTAGCTTTGTTGGATAATTATTTTATGCTAGATTCTCAAATATTTTTAGTAGTGAATATCTAGAAATTGTATCTTATCTTTTTATTTCTATAGCTCAAATTCTCATGTTCTGTTTCTTAGATTAAAATTAGAATACTTTCAGTTATTCAAACATAAAACATTTCTTGAATTTCTATGCTGAGTCCACTTAAGAGTATAGCTGATATGATAATCATTCTAGTCCTATATACCACGTATATCACTATGGTAAAAGTGTGACTGAAAAATAGTCATACACTTGCTATTTTTTCTCATTGCTAGGGTTTGAATCCAAGGCCTCATTCATGATAGGCAAGTGAGTTTCCCCTGAGGTACATTCTCAGACTTGCATAATTGTGTTTTTAGGCTTTGAATCTGTAGCAATTCTGATCTGCATTTTTGTTTTATGGATTAAAAAAAAAATAAAGTAACAACAGCACCAAGATTAGGGTGTTGGGCTATTAGGGTGATTTGAGTTTTGTCCAAATTTATTTACTGAAGAAATAATTTTGGAACATCTATTCTTTTCTATATTTTGGATATGAAAATACCAAAATCGTGATAATAAAAGGAGAATCATAAAGGAGAAACAGATGATTTTCAGTTGTGTTTGTCTTAACCTAAAGGAGCAGTGTGGAGTCAGATTCAACCAGCTAACTTTACGACTTGGGTTTATTGATTTAGGAACATCCACTGTTGCGTTTTGCATTATTCATATCTAATTATATTGCCTAAGAATAACTGCTTCATCATTTGTTGTAAATAGTACTTTTTCCCAGACCTACAGGAAATTTCTGTGGTGTATTATCTTTTAGTTACAACCAGAATTGCTGAAATACATCAACTGAAGAAAATTAAACAGAATAAAAATCTCAGATTAAGCAAAAATAGTAAAAGTAGAGCAAACTAACTCCAAAGCAAGCAGAACAAGGAAAAATACAAATAAGGACAGAAATAAAGAAAACATAAAAACAACAATGGTATCAACAAAACTGAAAGTTGTTTCTTTGAAAAGATCAACAAAATTGACTCAATTTTAAGGATCAGATGTAGCTCAGTGATAGGGCATTTGCCTACCAGGTGCAAGGCCTTGGGTTCAAACTCTCACATTTCAAAAATTCCTTTGACAAAATTAAAGTACAGTCATGAATAAAACAAAAAATGTGAATAATTAAAGTCACAAATGAAAGAGGAGGTATTACTACTGACTTTATAGATCCAAAAGACAATAAAGAATGGTAGGAAATTATATGGAAAAAATGACCAATATCATCAGTCACTAGGGAAATGCAAAATGTAAACATGTTAAGATACAGTCTTATATACAGTAGAATGACTGAAATTAAAAAGATAGAGTGTAGCAAATATACAAGGATATGGAGAAATTGGAACCCACACACACAGACATTGTTAAGTGGTGCGGTTACTTTGGAAAACAGTTCAGCAGTTATTTTAAAATGCTAAACACAGAATAAATTGATGCTGTTTCAATTTCACTCTGAGATATAGTTCCAACCTAACTGAATTAAAAATCTGTCCACATGAAAATGTGAACATGAAATATGCAGAGCACCATTATTCAAAATAACAAAAAAGTGGATGTAACCCAAATGTCAATTATGAATGGAAAAAACAAACAAACCAATAAAATAGCTGATGAATGACAAAACAAAATTGTGTCTATAAATGTCATTTAACCATGAAAAATTAAATACTGATACATGCTACAACGGGAGAACTTTGAAAACACTGTAAAAATAAAAGAAACCAAATGAAAATAATCACCATCTACAGCTTTTAATTCACATGAAGTTTTCACAGTGGGAAAATCAATAGAAATAGAAAGTAAACCAGTGGTTCCTTGAATCTTGTGGAAGGGAGAGTGGAAAACAACAGTCAGTGTGAAAGGGAGGTCTTTTGCGAGATGGTGATGCATTCTGCAATTAGGGTGCATGACAGGTGCATACCTGTGTGAATACCAGTGAGTTGTACACATCAATTCTATAGCATGTGAAATATTTTCAGGAAAACTGTTTTTGTATAATACAATCTATGAGACATTTGTAGTTTCAGATCTGTCTTGTTAAATGTGAGCATTTTTCTCTCACACACATTTATAGTTTCTGGGTACTTCAAACTGTAGATATCTGATTTTTCACACATTGATGAAAAGACAAACTCCTAGTATTATAAATCAGCAAGTCACGTCTATGTGAATGTATAGGTCCCTGAACTGTCTGAAAATTTGAGACTTTTCAGAGTTTAACTAACATTTGGGTATGGGTAATTCCGAGGGAGATTGACTGTATCTTTCTAACTAGGAAGATATTGACAAATGGTATCGATTTTTATCAGGTTAATGTAATTGTTTTGAAATTTAAGTATTTAAAAATTGTCACAGATATTTCTTTATATCATTTAGCATGTTCTATCAGATAGATGGCTACACGAACTAAAGGAAATTAGAATTAAACTATTTACGATGTTATTCTTTTCCTCACAAACTGGAAGATAGTATTATCACTTCTTCAGAGCAGGAAATTTATTAATCTATATAGGTCATGCTTATTTCCTCTTCCATAAATTTCTTATCTATTTCACACAGATACTTGTTGGGAAACCACTGGTATGAGAGAGCAAAAGAAGTGTGAATTTTCTTTTTTTTTTTTTTTCTTTTTGAGACAGGGTCTCGCTCTGCAGTTCAGGCTGGCCTTGAGCTCACTTTGTAGCCTTGGCTGGTCTCAAACTCGCAATGATCCTCCTGCCTCAGACTCCCGAGTGCTAGGATTACAGGCATGAGCCACCAGGTCTGGCTAGAAGTGTGAATTTTCTAGCATCTCTTTCTGTCAATATTTTCCTTTAATTTCTGCCTTGTTCCATAACAAGTTTGGAAGTTAAGTCATTTTCTAGTCAGTAGCTCTTTGTATCTTTTCACTGAATCAAGAAATAAGGAGATTCTCTAAGGAATAGCAGAATTGTGACTGGTCATTAAAAGGAATCAATTTTAGTCAGAAATACAACCTGTTCAGTGTGACAACTAGTAGAAGAGAACTTGATTATAAATACTATGATTGACATAGTACACACTGAAGAAAACCAGTTAAGTTGTCAAATTCAAATGAGCAATAGTAAATAACTATTTAATAAGAGCTTGTCATTCATATCATAAAATAAGCATCAGGCAGCATAATTATTTAAATTATTTTGATATTACCTATAAGGAAATAATATTAATTTTCCCAATTATTTCTTTATATACCACTATTAGAATCAAGATAATTAGTTTATGATATAAGTAGCAAAAATATAGACCTTATATTTTAGGTTATTTTCCAAAAGTTTTAATATATAAAGACAGAATACAATAGAATTGTTTTTTAAAAAGTCATGTATTTAAGAAAATATAATTAGGTGAAATTTTATAAAGGAAAATTGAAATGCAAAAAAGCATAAGTTTCAACACAAAGTTAACTACTTAAATCAAGTGATTCAAAAGATATGCCCCATCGTAAATTTTATTTACAAATAAATCAATTGATACATTTATTGAATATATTGATATTCTCGATCTTCAATTACTAACCTAAATTCTTATCTGTTCCAATAGGTCGGGCTGGGGATTTAACTCAGCGGCATAAGCACCTGCCTTGCAAGTGCATAGCTGTAAATTCAATCCCCTGTACAAAACAACAACAACAACAAAAACAATAACCAATAGGTAAAATTCTGTATTTTTATTTCAAAGAGTAAAATTCTGCATTTGATCTTTTGAGATGTTGAGAGTCAAAAAAGATATGATTGATTACCAAAAAGGAAATGTAAGCGATTTAAGCTGACATTGCAACATTAAAGTATGCTAACATATTTGGAAGCTACCACAACATTCACTGATTTGGTGTTTCTTTTTCCCAAGGGAAGAGCCCGTGGATTAGCTGACAGGAAAGGGTGGCCACCTGCCATTCTGCCTACGTTTAAAAAAAGACATCCAGAAGTGACCTGGGCAAAAATGTGAACACTGCAATAGGAGTCAAAATTTAGTCCCTCTAACTGCTGTATCTATTTTTAGCTTGCAAAGTGTCGTTAGTCTTTTTGTAATATTCATTTATTTTCTATGTTTAAAATTGGAATTTTTCACACAAGAAATTTTAGATAATTTGGCTTTTTATAGAAGCACATAACCCAGCAAACCCAGGCCAGGTCTTTACATATGGAAAAATCCAGCCCAAGAGAAGAAAGCATGGCTGTTTTTAGGTAACAAATATGCCAGAACTCCTCTTTTCAGTTTGTAACTTCTAGGATTTATGGTGCTTTTTGCTTCTTTGTTGATGTATATTATTTTCTTTTCTAAGTATGTAAGTTTGTGATCCACATCAAAACAATTTAAACATTTCAATTAAAAGAAATTTAGTTTTAAACATAAAATTTTAAACATTCAAATTAAGAAATTTTAAATTTTAAAACATAGGCTTTAGTTTTAGAAAGTTCAAATCATCCTAGAGTCTATCTTGAAAAGTTTTATTTTGATATATAGGTAATTACTTTGATCAGTTGACAGAAGTATTGTTACATATATCTAGTTAAGTTTTGCTTTCAAGTATGTGTGGAGAGAAAACTTTAAAATTCCAGCTACCTGTTAACAACTCTGCTACCTTCAATTTCTTAAGATTTTTCTACCATCTGGAGATAAATAAAGGTGATGCTTACACAACAAAATAGATATATTTAATACCATTAAAATGTACAACTAAAATATTAACATGTAAATTTACTGTTATATGTGTTTTAGTATAATAAGAAACAGATTTTTTTTTGGGGGGGGGGACCTGGAATTGAACTCAAGACCTTGTACTTGCCAGGCAGGAGCTTGTGCTGCTGAGCTACAACCCTGGCCCTTACAATAAGGAACTGAAAGAAAAACTGTATTACCATAAATAAGAGTTCAGGTGCAGTGATTTGAATAGGGTCCTCTTTTCTTATTTTGAGCTGCTACAGCAGAACACCATAGATTAGGTATTTCACACCACAAACATTTCTTTTTCACGGCTCCAGAGGCTGAGAAGTCTAAGGTCAAGGTGCTGACACATTTAGATGTGCTGAAGGTCCCTCTGCCTGGCAGTCCTGGCTGCCTTCTCACTGCTTCCTTACACGGAAAAGAGAGACTTTCCTTTAGGTACCCTCGAAGTGGGTTGGAGACTGATGGAGACAGGAATACCAGCTCTCTGGTCTTTTCATTCCTGTAGAAGAGCACTAATCCCATCATGTGGGCTCTATCCCCAAGACCTTCTTCAGACCTAGTCATCTCAAAAGACCCAACTTCTAATACCCAAGTACTATTTTACTGTTAGGGCTTTGGCATATGACTTCCGGCAGGAATGTAGGGACAAACAGTCCATCCATAGCATTCTGCCCATGAGCCCTCAAATTTATAGCAATCTCACATACAAAACACAGTGTAAACTCCAAAATCCTTAACTCGGTCCAGTAACAACTCTTAACTCTAAAGTCCAAACATTATCTAGTTCAGATTCGGTTGTGACTTACACTGTAACTCATTCTGAGTAAAAATTCCTCTCCAGTTGTAAAGCTGTGAAGCCACCTAAGTTATGTGCATCCGAAACACAGCAGTGGTACCTGCATAGGACAGATAGTCTCATTTCAAAAGGAAGAAATATGAGAAAGAAAAGAGTGCCAACAAGTCCTAAGCGAGTCCAAAGCATAGCAAAGCAAATTCCATCTTAAGGCTCAAGAGTATTTCTTTGTGGTTTAAGAATCCACCTTCTAAGCACTGGGGCAGCAGTCCCACTCCCAGAGCCTACTGGGGTGGCTTCCACCTTAGAACTAAGGCAATAGCCCCATCGAGGTGCTTCAGACGAGCAATGGCCCAGCACTTTGAAGCCAGGGTGGAAGCAGCCTGTCCTGCAAGCTTGTGTGTTCTGGACCTGTGTGACAGTGACAGCCCAGGCGACCTCTGAACAGCTTTGGCACCATTCTTCTCTATCTTGAAACAGCTTGTGCTTATAGCTTAGGGTCTAGCCAGTTTTATTTCCTCCTGTTTCATCTGGTTCTTTTAGGCCCAGGTGACTATTTCTCTATTATCCCATTTCTACACCTGGCTTCTTTTGAGGTAGCTGATTAGTTCAAGAGCTCATAATCACACAAACCTCTTTATCAAATGGTCAGTTAGCCATACCCTTCATATTTTCTGCATCATGGACAGGTTTGAGAATTTTCAAAATCTTTACATTCTGTCTTCTTTTTGAATAACGATTCTCTCTTGAAGTCAGTACTCTTCAACATTTTACTATGAGAAAGGAGCACTCACATTACTCTTTCGACACTTTGCTTAAAAAAATCCCCACTTAAATATCTAATTTTATGGCTAAAAATTTCTACCTTCCAAGCAACACTAGAACAATTGTACAGTTCTGTCCACTTCTCTACCACTTTGTAGTAAGAATAATTTTTTGCATTGTCCGACAACTTTTCATTTCTACCAGAGACTTCATCAGAATGGCTGTTAATACATCTATTCACCATATATCTGGTTATATCTGTGTTCTCTAAGAAGACAGACGCTTTCTTTGCAGCTTTCTTCTTTGCGTTTATAGGCTCTTTTTTCAGAATCATCATCAGTAGCCCCTTCACAGTAACACCAGCTTTTTCTAGCATTTACCTCAAAACTTTCCACCCTCCAGTTCCAAAGCCAGTTTAACATTTTTAAGCTTTTCTCAGAGCAACATCCCACCTGATACCAACGTTTGTTTTAGTCACTTCAGATTCCTCTAATAATACCATTGACTGAGCAGCTTAAGCAACAAACTTTTATGTCAGAGTTATCATAGACTGAAATGGCAAGATCAAGGTGCTGGCAGATTCTTGTGAGGACTCTTTCTTGGTTTGTAGATTCCTACTTTTCTTTATGTTTTCAAATAAGCCCATGGTGAGAGAGAGAGATTGGAGAGAAAGAGAAATGGAGACAGAGACAGACAGAGATGGAGAAAGAGACTTTTCTTCTTATAAGAGTTCTGATTCCATCTTGGGGCCTCTATCTCTATAACTTCATTTAAACCCAGTTACTTTCTAGAGACACAAACTCCAAATACCATTATATTTATATTTAACATTAGGAATTCAATTTATGAATTCTAGTAGATGGGATACACTGAGACATCACGACTCCCAAAAGCCACGTCTACAGAGAACCAAGAATATAACCTCATTTGGAAATGGGCATGAAGTGAATTATAGTGAGGTCCAAGAGGGCTAGAGTGAGCCCTCAACCCAATGACTACTGTCCATATAAGAAAAAGAGGACTTTTGGAGACATGAAGATGAACAGAAGTAAAGGCCATATGAAGACAGAGGCAGAGAGTGGAACAATGCAACTTCAAGCCAAGTAACACCAAAGATTCTGGAATTCTACCAAAAGGCAGGAAAAAGGAAAAAAGAATCCTTCCCCAAGATTCTCAGAGACAGTGTGGTCCCCTGAGGTATGATACCACTATGAATTTGTGGACTTTTAACTGAAAATAAGTTTCGTTGTTTTAAGTCACCAGTTAAACCAGCTTTAGAAAAATAATATAGGGCATGTACTTAATTTTTCTTTTCATATATATGATTTCTCTCTTCTATAAATTTTTATTTTTATTATGGGAAAATGCTTTTAAAATAGAGTATATGGCCTAATAACCAAATACCCAATTACGGATCATTATATCTTTTTCAGCTGATAAATTCTAATCTATATATTGGAAAGAAAAAAAATTCTACATTTAAATAGACTCTAAAATATTGATGAGTATCTGAAGCCTCAGTACTTTTAGTAGTTGTTTTTTACATTTATTAGATTTGGGGATAAACGAGAAATATCTCTCCCTTACAAAGATGAAATATCAGTAGAATATATTAATAAATAGATCAAAGTAAACTGAGCAGCTTGACAAAAGCAATAAACCACTTCTGGTAAAGTAGTCATGTTTGGTTTATATAATATTGATTTGGTTTTAGTAAGGAAAGATTTTTTTTCTCAGGTAGACATTGAGAGAATTCAATATGGAGCAAATAAAACAAAATATAGTTGGTTACAGGTTGGAAACAATCCAAATAATAAAATCTTGGAGCTGGAAGATTTAGGATTCATCTTCAAATAATTCAGGAGTCCTTTGAACAGCATTCCTGACAGGTGATCTTTTCTTTAACAGAATGAAATTTCCTAAGCACCCATTACTTGCCAAAGCTGTATCACTGTATCATGCAATGACCACCCCAAAACATAACTCTTTTCTGCAGAAAGCCTATTCTATTCCATTTCTTATCATTTAAGATGTCTGCTCTCTGAAGCAACTAGTTATTTTTATTCATCTTTCATAATTTCTTTCTTCCTTCCATCCACCTTTTATAACTAGCCTGGTTCAAAATTTGAAATTAAAGAATTTGGTGAAAGACAATAGCATTGTATCTGTTATAGTTTTTATTGAATGTACCCCCAAAGCCACATGTGGTTATAGGAGTGGTTTTTTTTAAGAGTAGAATGGATCTGGAATGTGTGATGCTGGAATTAAGGGTGTGTGACTATTCAATTAGGCCACTGATTGGCTTGCCATAGTTCTGAGCCTGCATATTTAGAAGGCCCTCCCTGGGTGTGCTCTAAGGGCATGTAGTCTGGATATAATAAAAGAGACAGAAAGAAGATCACTTGTTGCCTTCTGACTTTTGCTTGTCCTGCTTTGCCCTGTGATTCCCCTCTGCCATGCCACCCTACCCTGGAGCCAGCTGATTATGGACTGAAACCTCTGAAAACTGTGAGCCAAATAAACCTTCCCTCCTTTACCTTTGGGTGTCAGATATTTTGTCTCAGCAAGGAGAAAAGTAACCAAGATACTGTCTTTTCTGTTCTTGAACACCTTTACTAAAATAAAAGAACATTTCCCCTCCTTTCCTAGGAAAGAAGACGTACTTCACATACTTTTTATGTGGAACTCACCTGTGCCTTTCTGGGACTCTCACTGATTGGTTCCAGTTCTTCTTCCCAGAGCACAGTGTTTCCACACTAGCGTTATCAAGCATCTGAAAATAACTGTCACCTTTAGTCTCTGCCTTACCGGGGTCACCATCCCTGGTTTTGAGATCCTTAATTATTCACCCTTCATTTCTCTGAAAAAGTCTGAATTGATATATGTCTCCATCCATTATCTGGTCCCTGAAACTCAATACATTACAGATGTGATGGCCACTCAGAGCAGCGTTAATCTGGCCACTGTGGTGAAAATCACATTAATCATAATCAAAAGGCAATATCACATTTCCTATTGATTGGTCAATTGAAATCCTGGCATAGTTTTTACTAGAATCTCTTTTAACTCTTCCATCCTATAAGCAAGTTGATGTTGTTTTTCTTTTAAAATCTAAAATATAACTACAAACCAGAACTTTAAATCTTGCCTAACATTATTGCATTAGGTTTGACCTATTAGGTTAGATTTTTAAGACTTTTTAAAATACTAATATTTTTATCCAAATAGCATCCCTTAGAGACTTACATTATTTAAAAATTAAATATGATTTCACTGTTTTCTCTTAATTGAAAACTTAAATCTTTTAAGTATAAACTTATGGAGTTCCTTAAATATTAATCACGTTGACAGTGGTGTTGATGGTGTGTGAAATATTGTTCTAAATCTTTTACTTGGATTATCACATCTAACCCTAATAAAACCCCTATGAAAAAATGATTATTGAAATCTTCTTTTTAGATAAAGTCACAGCTGGTAAGTGGTGAAGAGAGGGCTGATTACGAGCCAGTGCAGCTACTTCTGTTGTTTCAGGGTATGTCCCAGTGGACTAGTCAGTGGCTTGTATCACCAGTTGTGAAGTGACTTGTTTAAATCTAAAATGCTATCATTTCTCAAACTTTTGGCTAAGATCAAGTACAAATATAAAGTGGCCTGCCAAGTGACATGTCTTCAGAGGTGGGTCTTTTGAAAGGTAATTGGGTCATGGGAACATGGTACTCATCCATGATCCACTGATTAGTTCTTAACTGAATGTGCTATGAGGTTGAAAGAGGTGGGTTGCTGGGGTGTGACCTGGAAGGGCACATTCTTCTGCTAGGATCCTTCGTGTGCTCTCTCTTTTCCTGCTTCCTGGCTGCAAGGAGTTGTACAGCTTTGCTCTTTCATATCATTCCAAAATGCTGTTTCTACTTTGGAGTCAGCTGACTATGAATGGACTGAATCCTCTGTGAATCAAATACACCTCTTGTCCCTTGAGTTTTGAGTAGGGCTATTTTTGTCCCAGCTACAGGAAAGTGAATAATACATGAAGTCTTTTTAAGATATCCCCTGAGTGATACCAAGATTTAATTCCAGCTCCCTGCCTTGAGTTTCTTTTTAACCAGATCCCATTCAGGATGCCCACGATGGATGAAGGAAAAGTCAAGCAAGTGACAATATAGCTTCCCATGTATGCTTTGCCAGAGATGCTTTACTTTTATATCACGGGGCATTGTATATATACATATTTGATATTAAATTAGATTATTTTTAATAATAAGCTGTTGTAATTTTGAAAGTACTAAAGTATGAATGAAACTATAGCAAATAACTAAATCTAACATGGATCACTCCTCCAATAAATACATTTTATTTATTGACATTGGATACATTACTTAAAACAACTCCCTGAAATTATAAGCAACATAATCTCTATGTGAGATAAAGCGTTTTTCCCTTGCAAGTAGCATCTTGCATGGCTTTTATTAGATTCATACAGGCATACAAGAATTCAGCATTGTATACACTCACCTCTCTGATGAGGTATACACCTAAATTTGTCTATCTTTTCAAGGATATGAGGCACTAGGAAAAGTTTGTTTCTGAAATCAGATGAACTATGATTGTGATTTTCAAATTCAAGACTTTGAAATTGAATAAATTATCACTTCTGATACTCATTTCCACTTTTGTAAAATAGGACTGAGAATAGTACCTACCTTGAATTGAGAGAAAAATGAACTAATACATGCAAAGTATGGGGACCAACTTCACAGTAACAACATTTTGAAGTCTTCCTTAATAATATAAATTATTATAGAAAATTAGTAATTATTATGGTGTGTCAGAGTTTTCAAAGCTGAAAGATAAACAAGACACATCTTTCTTAAATAAAATGTCCTTGATTTGGTAAATTAACTTTATTTATAAGTTAAAACAAATTTGGCTAGAAAAAAATCAACTATCTGAATATTTAACACTAATGAGTGACTTATAAATTTGCTCATGAGGAAGACCTATTGGTACATCTCCTTTTATTGGAAAGTATTTTGGAAAGATGGAAGTAGAAATTTCCCAATTGGGCATTTAGTAATACTCTCAAAAAGAAAAAAAAAAAAGGAATAACTCCTTAAGTGTAATGAAAAAGAAACCAAGGTGAAAGTTGATCAATTTTGCCAATTTTTACACTTTATGTAGCACGTACTGCAGAAGACAAGTCCCTACGGAGTGCTCACATTTCTGCATGTTCTGGGAACAGAAGCGCAGCCAGACTTTTGTTCTGAAGGATCTGTTCAAGGACATTTATCCAGCAGGCAAAGATAATGCCTCTGCGAGGGCAAATATGGCATTGATTTACTTGGTGTTCTAAAACATTAGGATTTCCTAAGCTCAAGTCTTCTCTCTGATGACGCACCTCACTGCACAAGCAGCATCTGCTGTCACGATGCCCTTGGGAACTAGGGTTCAAAAAGCTAACTTTAGAAAACGCTGACATTCTGGTGACTGCTATGGCTGGAAGCAGCAAACTATCTGCTTTCTCTGATCCAGAAGTCTCATGTCCTGTGGTAAGATTCTGGAAATTATGGCAAGCTCAATTGTGAACTTACAAGTAGGGTAAAATTTTAGACTCTTCACGGTACTTGACCTATACGTGATAAATCAGTTTGAAGGGTAAATAACAAATGAGAAACAATATTTGCAACTATAGGAAAGATAATGCATTAATATCCTAATTACAAAGAGAATTTTTGCAACTCAGTAGGACAAAGATAAACTGGAACAAAACATGGGCTAAACATACAATCATGTAAGTATCTCCCAAGTAAATAAAAATATAAAATATGCATGTGAAAATATGCAATCCTTTTAATAATGAAAGAAAAATATATTTA
This sequence comes from Hydrochoerus hydrochaeris, assembly GCA_004027455.1. NCBI lineage: Eukaryota > Metazoa > Chordata > Mammalia > Rodentia > Hydrochaeridae > Hydrochoerus > Hydrochoerus hydrochaeris. The sequence continues at coordinate 497,237 of PVLA01000553.1, forward strand.
ACCACAGGAGAATTTAAACTAGGAAAAATATTAAGTAGTGTTAACACTGAACTTCATATAGATATTGGGAAATTTTCTTTGTCATAACTAGCTGGCAGGAGTGTAAATTGTAAGACATTTTTTAAAGTGAAATCTGCAATAGGTACAATAGTTCCTCAAAAAATGCACAAGTCTTTGATACTATCATACCATTTTAGAAGTATTTTTATAAAAACAATTAGATTTCATTTCTCATTATTCTGTGCTGTAAAAAACTATCTTTTTAAAGACAAATGGTTAGTTATGATATAGTAATTGAATATTATATAATGTATTAAAGTAATTTAAATTGGTATTTACTAAGAAGGGCAAGATATTTTTATACATCTTAAAGTGGAAAAAGAAACATTACAGAAATATTTATATAGTATTGTCTCAATTTTTATTAAGAAAAGAAAACTGTATCAGCATGTATAATTTCTCATAAGGAATTTGAAAATCTGTGATCAAAAATATCAACAGTGATATATCTAAAATACAGGATTCAAAGCAATTTTAATGGGATTTTGTTTGATGTATAATATTTCTGTGACTATTATGAACTTTTAACATTCTGAAATAAAAAATTAAGAATCTTGTCATGATTTGTTCTTTGTATCTATGTTGACTGTTATCTATCTCTATTTCCTTAGGAAGTATTGGCATGTCATGTATTAATAAAGATTCATTATTCATCCTTCTGTAGTAGTCAGTGTCTCTTAAATTAAATAGTCTCGTTTACTTCCTCTCCCATTTAAAAACAGCTAAGTCATGTTCTACTCCTTGGAATCACAGAGCACGAGTGGGCATCAATGCTATGTCTGAACCATTCCAATATCTTACTTCTCTTATCTATTGTTTTCATTTTGTCTTCAGTCCTGATTGGAACATATGACTTCCTCATCATCCTTGGTAATAGTTTGATTCCTAGGCTCTTCTCCATCCCAATCACCTATTTTCATCTTTCCTGGAGTTTTTGGTCCTTGCTTCTTCAACACTACAGAAAGTTCATCACTCAATATGGAGAATGACAAAGTACAAAAAACCTAATTTCTCCCATCTTTATGCTTCATTTCTATGAATGTAGGCCTTCATCTTTATGTACTGCAAAGGGATATTCATAAAAAATTAAATATTTTTAATTTTGAAATTGATTTTTTTCACTACCAGAACCTCACACATGTTAAGCAAAGACTCTGCATGGACCTACACCCTTAAGCCCTGTCAATTGATTTTTAAGTATTTGCATTTTAAAAATATAATTTGTGTAGTCATGTTTACATTTAGGACTTCACATTTCTCCCCTACATTTCATTTCATTAACTTTGGTCCTTATTCCAATAAGAGAGCAACAAGACTTCTTCCATATCTGGCAAATTTGGATAAATTTTGTCTGCCTGTAACTGTCCACCTTAGCATAGTTTGTACGCACATATGTCTTTACAGAATGCAGTCAAGAAGTTGATTGTCTTCCTTAGGGTATAGGTTGTCTTCTTGGGAGGATCCTAAGTGAAAGAAAGGCACTAGAGATTTTAAAAAGGGAGCCAGATCATTTTAACAACAAAGAGTCTCAAGTCTTTGAGGACACACAAACTCTGAGGTTCCTACTGTAGTCACCTGAAGTAAATCCACGGTGGAGAGCGCCTGGTTGTTCCAAGGAATCCGACTTCTCCAGTTGCTGCTATGGGAAAATGTGATTATGCTGGGTTCGAAAATCTAGGTTTGTGTATGAACTCCTTTAATTATCAAATAAATTCAGTTCATTTAAGAGTTTAACAAATTCTTTCTTCTAAATTAAATATAGTCACAAATTACCTTGTAGTCACAAATTACCTTAGCAATAGAGAGACTAACCCTGCCAAGACCGGAAGTGCGAGTCTCCCATGAACTCACCACTACTGACATGAGTTTGGATTGGTGGTTTCATGATTTTGCATTTATTGAAAGCTCATATAATTCTGAATACTTTATTGAGTGTCAATCAAATAATTCATATTGATATTCTATATTTTATGTTTTCAATGACATTATCAATTAACATTATCATTCTAATAGTGCCTAGAATAGAGAGCAGTATCAGGAAAATCAGATTTAGTGTTTCAAGTGTGAGTCCCTCTTAAAGTCCTCACAAAAATTCATTACAGCAGAGTTTAGCACTGAAAATGACTACTTGGTGTCTCATTATCACTGTGAAGGAAATTAGACTCACAAATCTCTTAGAACTTGGAGATATTTTAGTGCTTTAGGGATTTTTTAATAAACCTTCTTAGAAACTTCACTTTTGTTAAATATAACTAGCTATAACACCACTGACACAATGTCAAAATTCTATGAGCAAAATACACTCTCTCCTTTGACCTGTAGCAAATGTACAATTCTATTCCATGCTGACAGCTGATTCTCACAAGACCTCTGACATGCCAAACATAATCCATGACAGCTGATTCTAGCAAAAAGCAATCACTGCAAACAATTCCTTTTTACTGGTTTGAAAGAACCAAGAATGAAATATTATATATTTGATTAGGCCATGCATAGAGACAGGCTTTCATTAGATCCAAACTCGGAATGACTAGAAAATATCTACTTTGAAAATTGATGTACTACGTTGAAAATGCAGAAGAAAAATTTGACAACTTGAGTTACTATGCAAGTGTTCAAGTTTTTTTCCATCTCTTTCTTGTGTCCTTTCTTTCAGCCAAATGGATGTCTGGATAACTTGCAGGATCTCAAGTCAAAAGGCTGAGGATCTTATTCATGAATCTAGAGGTGACCCAGGAGTTTACATGTTTTGAGCACTTTGGTTGAATAAAGAAGCAAAACACCTTGAAAACTATATTTTTTAGAGATACTTCCTAACCCCATCTTTTCTCTAAAGTCTGCCTACATCAAAACAATTTGCATTCTCCAACCCCTTTTTTTGTATATTATATATTATTCCTATCACATTCAGAAAGTATAACAATTTAAAGAAGACTGAACAAAACATAGGCTCCATTCAGTCTGTTTAGTGACTAGTAATCCATATTTACCCTATCTCCACTTCTCATCCAAGAAACTAGCTCCAAAAGACACTGGAAAAACTTCAATTTTCCAACACAACACCATTTATATCAAAATATAAGGGTTCTTTGAATACTGCTCCTTCCTGCTGTGTAAGAGTGGCTCTATAGTCAGCCTGCACCTCAGTATTGTCAGCACCTGAGAGCACAATGAGTCCAAGATTCAGTCAATCTCCATCACCCGATGCAACATTGGCCAAGCCCCCAGAAAAGATGGCTCTAAAATTTGTCTGTGTGGATCAATGTTAGCTATCTCTGGAAGACTTTTTGGCCCTGTCCTATTAAACCAATTAAACAAGATCAGACATCATACATCGGTTTGTATCTTCAATTTGGGTTTCTCTGCTGGGTTGTTACAGACAGTCATGGACAGTGTTTCTTTCCATTGTGCATCAAGGGTCCTTCAGTTGGATTCATTCAAAGAAAATTAAGCAGTGGGAATAAGAACCATCAACTGCAAATGCTGGTTTATTTGACAGTAAGTAGAAAATAAAGAATCAATTTATGTGGGTAAGGATGAGTGTAAGAATGTGATAATGCCATTTTTTTTTACTTATATTTGATCCAACTGAGACATGAGCCACATTACGTTAGCAAGTACTTTAGCTTGCAGTACAGTTCTTTATAGCAAAAAGAAATTAGATTCAGTGAGGGCAAAACACTGTCCCTTTAATATTCTATTTTCCAGTCAAATATAAATTTTCTTACATTATTATTTAAATATATTGTGTCTTATCTTTTTTCCTTCATCTGTAGCATCTTGAAAACACACTTTTCATTTAACAGCATACGGAAGACAGTTAATAATTTCTCTCCTCCTGTGGGGGCATGAATGAAATTATACTTCTTTCTTTGGAGTTACATATGGCCATGTGACTGAGTTCTGAATGATCTAATCTGAGCCCTTTAAACCCTCTCCCTCACATAATCCTCTGATTGTGTCTCCCACATAGCAGCTAAACAAGAAAAACTGGAAGATCTGGGGGGAAACAGCCAGATATGGAAAATGGAGTACTCAAATTCTGCTTATGAAGAAATGTCCAAATTGCTGCCAAAAAAGGGACAGTAAGGTTGCACTATAGAATAAGAAATAAACTCACATAATCCCCCTAAAATTCTGAGGATTTTTAAAAATATGAACATTCAGTTTACATTATACTTAACACTCATCTCAATTACAATTACAGATAATTTAGGTTTCATTTATGTATATATTTATTTACCTCCCTAAATAATCTAGAAGCTCCTTAAAAGTTAAACCCATGCTTTTCTTTACTTCCTAGAAAGTCTTCTAGGACATAGTCTTACTAGGCACAATGCCTAGAAAGTAGCAGGTATTCAATAAATCCTGTTCAGTGTATGAATACAGAAGAAATGTACAAACAAATTAAAATAAAATCTTACTGAGTTGAATCATAGAAGCAAGAAAAGTAACCCAAAAGTAAATTTTAGAAAATGCTTTCCATTTTTTTATTTTGCCTCTCTTTCTCTGATCCAAAACACTTTAGAAATACTTGGCAGCAAAGATTGGTGGGTTTTATAAGTAAATTAATCCATTTGTATCATGACTGCCTAACAAATGGCTTGTGATACTTTTATTCCCATGTTATGTCTATGTAACTATTTCTTCCTTTATGGAATGTGATGGTGTTGGTGTGTGACAGTCTAGCAGACAGTCAGTGTGATACCTGTATTGGCACCATTTGAATGGTGTTAATTCTGCCTAATTTGTTCTAATAGCCAGTAACTTCCCCCCAGCCAGACAGTCCAGATGTCACCTAATACAACTTGCATCTTTATATTAGCCCTTGTATAGATCAGATTAGATCAACAATCCCAGCACAAAATGCTGAAAGGTGATCTCCCTTTGTCTTTTCTGACTACAAAGCTAAATCAATGCCAGCAGGTGCTTTTACATGTTATTGCACTTACTGTTAGCACCAAAATAGACAATTTTTTTTTCAAAATAGACAATCTTAACAGGATTATAAGAATCAGAGTGATGTTTAAAGTATGTATTCTCCCAAGACAACAGGATTTATTGCACCTATTGCCTAAGATATACATTCTCCAACAAATACACTATATCACTTAGAGTTTCATATAAACACAGGACATTTATATCAAACAAAAAATAATGAGGAACAAACTTAGAACACAAACATAATCCAAGTCATCACATAAAAAATGAGCTATCAGCTAACTTTCAGATCTATATATTAAATGTTCATAGATAGCCATAACTTTTACTTAGTCAGATTTTCTCTACCCAATGATAAGCTACCCTGGCAACACCCATTCAGCAGGACTGCATTACGTGTAGTAATAGTACACCATAGACAGTTTTCATGGACCTTTACCCATACATATTAACACGTTTTGGTGCCCCAGGGGACCTTGTTTTGTGCATGATATGGTAGATTAAAGCAGGTCACAAATTCTTGACCGTCCTCACTAAAACGTGAAGTATACTTATCCTATCATTTAGTCTAGACTGGCCTGTGATTATTTTGATGAGTGTATATAGTAGAAAATGATACTGTTCTAGCAACTTTTTATTGGTCTCTTAGAGACTTAAACTTCCATGTAATAAGTTGGACAACCATCCTGGAGAAACATTATATAAGAAGTTCTGTAACTATGAAGGGAAAAAGAGGGACCCAATGAACCCATTCTTAAGACTATCACCATCAAAGTATCAGGCATTTGGGCCAATCTGTCTTATTCCCATCAGTGTGGCCAGGATAGCAGATGGACATCACCAAGGGGTCCCACATGTCATTTTATGAAGGAGAATCACCTAGCCAAGAAGTCCTGCTACACAAAATTTTTATGTATAACACAATTGTTTTTGTTCAAACAACAACATTGGTGGCTATTTTAATGCAGTAATGTAATAAGTAACTAAAAAGAGTTTGGTGGCATGACCAAGCATCCAATGACCCATCTGAAGAAGAGAAATGAAAATTGAGGTAGACACTTACACACTGCAAGGATAAGTCCCATGAAGGCTTGGCTCACAGAATTATAATCCCTGCAACACTCAGCTTAGTCACCATTCCTCAGCTTCTTCTGCCTGGCCTAGGGGATTTTTTTCCAAAGGCCATAAAATTAAATTAGAATTCATTGCTTAAGTGTAATGATTTCCCACTGTTTATGTGGGTTATCATTTACAACCAACTGGCATTTAATCAAACCGCTATTTTTATTTTAGGACCAGAGGCCACAGCGTTGTGTATTTTCTCTTCTTCCCTGTTGAGCGAAGCAGCTTCATCCAAACTGTGAAGGGATATCAAATTGTTTACGAAAAGCCAGCGTGAAGTATTGTTTTCAAACATATTTATGATTTCACACCAACTTAGGAAGGATTTAGTTCATTTTGTTGATTGACATATAATCTTACATTTACATATATAATAATAACAAACTCTCCAGGAGAAAAAGGAAGAATTAAAGGGACATAATCACATTCTGGTACAAATTTACTTATAAAATTAGTCCTGCACCAGTTCTGATTCTAGTGGGAATAAGGCATGGAGTACATGCCTTATCATCCTACCTAAAGGAGTGACGTCTGCTCTGCACAAGTTGAACCTTATCTCATCCGTGCACTCATTCTTGCCCTTTACCTGGCCTAAAAGTTCCTCCTGTCTTCCTTACTTTTTCTTGAAAGCAGGACTCATTCCATATTGTAACGTTTGTCCACTGCATTTGTTCAACCTGAACATCTACTTCTTCTACTTCTGAAAACTGCTGCTCTCTTTCCATGGAAGCCAAGTTCCCTCTTTACCCCAATTCCAAACATCTGCACATCCACAGGAAAATGAAACACATGGGAACCAGACACCTTTGTTGTCTTAGACTAGGCATTCACATCAGTCCTAACTTCTTCCCTGTCACATCAATGTGCAAAACATTCACCTCTGAATAACCACAGCTATTCTTGTTTAAAATTAACATGCAATACAGTTATATGCATTTTTTGCTAATGAATTGGAGATGCTGAAAGCAAGTGCCGTATCCTTTCATTGCAATATGAAGCACAACGGCTTCTTTACATGTAGTAGGTATTTGGTAAGTGGTGTTAAATCCTGTAACATCTGTCAAAATATTAAAATAAACAGAGAGCTGCAGAAACTTTTCTCTTCCCTTTGATAAATTATAATGACAGTGCAAATGCAAATTAGGCAATGCGCTAGTTGGTTACTATGAAAATCACATACGCAATCTCTCTTCTACCATGGTCTTGTGATGGTGCTTGATGCTTGGAGAAGGGCAAATTTCTGCCTATTGACTAACAGTTTCATAATTTTAGGTTTGCAACATCTGTGTGATTTGAGCCATGGCATAACCAATTTCATCTAATAAGTTGTATCTGATTAGCTCTATTAATTAATTTATCTGAAAGAATTTATTGGCTTCAAAATCTCTTCAGAGTTTATATGACAATTTTTTTAAAATAATAAATCTCTATGGCATTTTAGGTGAATTACTAAATTTAATAACAAGTACAGTAAGTAGGGCATTTACATATATGTTCAATCTCAGTGCAAGCAAATGTACACTTTTTTATATGTGCTAGTAGCTATCATGGTCTTGCCACAGCTGTTAGAAATTACAGGTTTTCAGTGGCAAGCATCAGCCATCACTATAATTATTATTATTTTATCAAAAACAATCTCAGGGAGTATTTTAGACTGACAAAAGCCTTCTAGGTCTTTGTTTATTCACTCCACCATATAGTCTGCCCTCCATGCCAACTGAGTTAAAGTTCTCTTCCTCCTGATTTAAAACCTGTTATTAGAGAAAGCAAAGGTTCCCATCTTTAACACAAAGTAAGATTGGTACTTGGATAGGGAGAGCACCAGTCTCGGGATGTAAATAAAAGAGCACAACCTGAGAAGCCTTATTCAGCGAGGCTTTCGGCAGCATTCCCAGAGAGGGATTGCAGTTTACTCTGTAAGGAAGTAAGGCAGTGGGCAGACACCATGGGGGAATGAATTGACAACCTCAAACACAAGGCTGACAGCTTGAGGAGGCCGTGCTTACTGTCTAAACCACAGTCACAGCAAAAGCTGCTCCCTCTGTGGCCTGGATATTTCACTTCTGATAATGTGAGATTACTGCCATGGAAAGTCTTCATGGCACAAAGGGACATTTCTCTCCTCTGAACTCTCCAATAGGCCTGTGAAGAAGTGATCTGGCACAGGCAGGGTTCTCAGTGATACAATGCCCAGGAGAAACAAGACAGGGCACAAAGACTTCATGAAGAACAACTGCTGGACAGAGACTCGTCAGCTCGGGGTGGGTTATTGGAGTGAGGTATTTTTAGCAGTGCAAGTGGTAAATATAACCAGCTGCAAGGGTCTCTTACTGTGCATTACACATTGATATCATACACACACTTCTGGTGCCCAGTGAATCCAATAGCATGATAGGGTAATGGGAGAGGTTTCATTTCTCCAGAATTATTTAGGAAAATAGAGATGTTTCACAGCAGCTCATTGAGTCAAACAGGAAAAATGAAGAAGGAAAAAAAAGCTCTAAAACCCTTTAGCCTGTATTCTTAGAAAAAAACTTTAAATATTTCTCTTAATGGTCTGATGTGAAGTCTCTCAGGAGCTAATGCTACAGAATAAGAATGATAATCCCTTAAGGCTGCAGTGTAGTATATTTAATCTTATAATGTGAAGCTGCATGCCATTATCTGGCTCAAAATTCATGAATAACAAGTTAAGTGCTAGGTGAGCTCTTGAAATGTGAAGCTCCTTTTCAATATAAATTAGCTAGTCTTTTCAGGAGCATTTAGAGTTTTAATATTAAAATGCAAGCATGTTTTGAATGATGAGATTTTATTTATGTATCTAACACTGCAGAATAAATAACCCATGCATGCCACACACTGAAATCCATTCATTTGTCAAACTTTAACAGTTTCAGCTGATTATATTAAAATATAATGTACTCCATACATTTCAAGTTTATACTTGCTACTAGTATTTGTTCTTTATAATGGCTCTCTACTTCGAAGGTTTTATTTTAGGTTCAATTGCTACATGAGCCAAATCTGCTTCTACTTAGAAACCACAAACTTGCCCAGAGGTTGGAGAAGGATGGTTTCCAGGAAAATCAGAGTTTAACTTCATTAATTTCAAGAAAGTAGGGGGAAATATTTTAATGTATGTTTTCAAGGCCAAATGGAAGGGCTATTCCGTAAGGTCATTCATGAATATTTAACCCAGTCAAATTTGTACCTTTTATTTCCACAGTCTAGTAGTCACAGCATTAATTTCCCCTGCAAATTAACCTATAGACTTTTCTCCAAATGGCCTGATTCTAAAACTAGCAATCTTTTGCCTTCTGTATTTTTTTTTAATTTAAAAATCTGTGAAAAGGCTTTGGAAAGTAAAATTCACACAGCATAATGGCAGGTATGTATAGCTTTCTCTTTGTTTCAGAAAAATACTCCAGCAAATTGAAAATAAATCAAAATTTCTAAAAAGCATCTATAAAAAAAGAATGGGGGGCACTGACACCTTCAAAAGTAAAATCTGAAATAGAAAACATTTCACAGGAAAAAGTAGCATAAGCTTTAAAGACCCTGCAGTCAGCAATGAGGAGTTAAACTGTGTATTACTCAATTTATATAAAGAAAGATGCAGCAAATATCTAAAATGCCTCAAGATATAAAATGGTTATTGTTGGCAGTTTGATGAGATTCAAACTCTGTGGAGAGGAATTGCAAAGCCAATTTGTTATATCAAGGTAAATCTGAAATAAGTGTTCAAATTTGCCCGGAGCACAAGAAGCAAAAATCAGATGGCTCCCCTCTCTGATGCAGTCAGAGGACAAGCACAGTGCATCATTTCCCCAAATTGCCCTCTGCAGAGATGATTACCATCCACAACACGGTCCTGTGCATAAAAGGGCATGCTCACATCACAGCTGCTTCACATTTACCTAAGTCCTAACCCTGAACCTAAAGGAGACGGAAACATCACTACTCGACAGAAACAGGACAGGAACGCCATGCTCACAACACAACAAGGTACAGCAAAAGACGTGTGTTCTTTTCATCAGTGATTTTATTTCTCTACTGAAATATGCTTTCAACAGAAGAAATGTATTTGGGGGGCAATTGAGAAAACTTAGATTGCTTCAGTTGTTAAATGACATTGTGAAACTACTGTTAATTTTTAGGGGTTACAAAATACTGTCATTATATATGCTAATACACTTAAACCTAGGAAATTGTGCTGAAGTGATCAAGGATAGATCTTGGTAAAAAAAATAGGGAGCAGGAAAGGAAAGAAGATAAAGCAAATACAGGAAAATGTTAATTTTTGTGAAGTTTTCACAATTTTCAAAATGTCAAAAATAACAGTATTGTGCAAATAGAAAAAATGTGATAATGGACATTCTGGCTCTATATTTTATAATAATTTATAATTCTAAATTATTTATTTTTAAAGAGCATATGAGATAAATTTAGCATAAAATGTGGTTTCTGGAATATACCTATCTATTGACCATAATAGGTTTAAATTCAGTATATATCTTTTCTGACTTATACCTATTATGATTTAGAACTAAAATGCCCCTCCCACAAAGTTCCATTTTCAGAGACGGGGTCTGGTCACAAGGATTGGGTCACGGAAGGCATGACTTGGAAGTGTCACACAGGTCCTCTTCCTCTCTGCTTCCTGGCCACCATGAAGTGAGCAACTTTCATCCCATGCCATTTCTGCATTGAATCCTGCCAACTATGGACTGAACCAAAATGAAACTGTAAGCCAAAATAAACCTCTCTTCCTTTAAGTTATAGGTATTGGGTATTATATGTCTCAGCAATGGGAAAATCAATGCAATACAGTTTGATGCACCATGTTAACCATTTGCACTGCCTGTAGCCATTGCAAACTGCTTTAACTATGCCTCAAGATGGTAGCTATTGGCAGTTTCTAAAAAAGAAAACAACCTCAGTACAGAATGGTTAGTGAAGAAGAGGCAGTCTCTGCTGCAATTAGTACTGTAACTTAATTGATTTCCATCACTTCTATTTATATTTGCCTCTCTCTTGGCCAGTACTGTAAGAAGATTAGGCTAAAGCTGATGAGTCAGGATCTAATCTTGTAGGAACAGAGTCCATTTACCCTCACTAGCCATGGTAGCTACAACTGTTCATTTATGTGATCACCAATCAAATAAGCAAGAGGAGGCACTCTACTGAACCTCTAAGGTTCCAGTTATACTCTGTCTTCTCCCATCGTGATGAAACTACTCTAGTTCTTCATGGTAATCAGGATCCATTACCACTGCCAGTAGTTGTATGGTAGCTTGGTTTATTTTTGCTAGGTTATTTACCAGCTTGAAAATGCAAAAGTGATCATGTGGTAGTTGAGGCTTCAAGTTCACTGCATTTGCTGTGTCTTCTAGTGGCTTTCACTCTCCATCTTGAGAATCAAGATTTCTGTATCAGAAAAATCTCAAGTATCAGAAGGAGAAGCTCAAGTTTGTAGCATGGCTTATTGGGACAGATGGTGAAAAGGCCAATTATATGTCCATCTTTTGGTTCCAGGACCAAATTCCCTTGTCCTCAGAGTCTAGCTGCTGTGGTAAAGGGTTCTTTTAGGGGTAGACTGAGGGCTAATGATCATTCATACTGTAGCGGCATTGCAGTGATCTTCCTCCAGGACCCTACCTTTGCTTTCATTAATGAGCTGTGACTATGAGAACTCTGTCCTACTTGGAAGCTGGTAGAGTATAACATTTTCCCACCTCTGTGTAGGGATTGATAGCAACCTTATGTTTGCCAGCTCTTGTTGATTTTTACTACAAGTCAAGCAAAATTCTTGTCAATAGCTCCTCTGTTTCATCCACAGGAGCACAATTAGTCATGGACATGGGTCCCTGCAAGTGAGGGCATTCTAGTTACCATGCTGGCTTTGCTGTCTATCATATTACTCTGCTGCCCTCAGGTAAGTTCTGCTGACTGATCCTCTGCTCTTTAAGAATATACATCCTATTGATACTAAAAACACAGTTAAATGGTAGTATCTCCTCTCACCAATGACTTGATGTGGGAGGATGACAACCTCAGGGAGTATTTCTGTCAAAAATGCAAGTCCTCACCAGTACCTAACTCAATGTGTTAATGAAGGAAGGTTCTTCAGTCCTGCCAAGGAGAACAGGAAGCTGTTAAGTTCCCCTTTTCACACAGTAAACCCAACCTAACATTTCTCTCCCCAAGCCTTCAAATCCATTTCTTAATACTCTGCAGGGCATTCCTAGCATCTCCACCTCATTAACTGCAGGGCATTGTTGTGTATGAGCTTCAAGGAGCCATTCTAGCAGCATATTAGGGCCAGCTCTCCATGTCCTTGCCAAGATGTTAAATTGTAAGTCACAGGAGAGTTGCTCTCATGCCAACACGTTCTTCCTTTACCAGCTTTATATTCTCTCTTGGGTGCAGTTCCCCCAAGATTATCCCTGCATGTGCTTGCCCTGTGCCCCTGGGCACATATTAGCTAGATCTTACAGTTCTTACAGTGAGAATACTATTTCCTCCTAGGTTGTGCTATTATCTGATCCCGGTTAATGATCTTGAATCAAGGAAAGAGGTGGGGAGCCAATGTTAAGAGACTAGGCATCATTTGTCAGGCTGCTACCACAGTTCTCCAAGCAAAAGAAACAGCTCACTTCTAGAAAAAGAAAAGAAACTACCTGTTCTAACTGAGACAGTATAGAAAATCTGATAAATAGCAGTTCTTAGGTTATCTATCCAAATGTCCTTATTTCAGACCCCAAAATCTGGGTCTTTGTGTGACAGAACTTGAACTTTGGCATGAAAGTGACAGAAGTTATTCACTGATCCTAGCTTCGCTGCTCTTTACTTCAGGGAATTCAGGTCTCTTAACTTACAGTGAAGGTTTCTGATAATCACGGTGTGCCTTGAATTCATAGTTGGATAACTTGAGCCTATCAGCTTCTTTTTACAAGGCTTTTAAATGTATTAACAAAAGCCAGCTAACTTCATAATCCTTTTAACTATCATAATCTGGATACCGCTAAAGTATTATCTAAAGCATAAGCCACTCCCTCACCTTCTTTGCATGCTCCATTCCAGTGTTCTTGTTAACTCTTCTTGTCAACCGCACAGTCCTTTGGCTTTCAGACTGCAAGTCATCCTAATTTGAGATTTTCCTATGATGGTAGGCTTCCCAGGACCATTTCTGGTGCAAACCATTTTGTTTGGATCCTTCATAAAAGTAGACATGGAAACTAGTATCTTCACGTAAGTTAAGTATAAGAAGTGATTCCAAGGAACTAGCGAGAACTGAACGGAAAGAATAAACAAGGAAGGAGGAAATAGCAATTTACGCATAACTAAGCTGGTTGAGATAAATAATTCAAATGCTGCAGAATTTTCTGCCCAAGATCTGGAAGAAAAGATCATTCATTAACTATATACTGAAACCCCTGGCTCAAGGTCTACCCCTCAAGCAGCAATTCCCACACATGCTGCATATTAGAATCACCTGGAGAACTTTTAAGACTATGCTGTGTCAATTAAATGATAATGCCCAGGGGAGAAGTCAGTTTTGTTTTTGTTTTTTTTAAGATCCTCAAGTGACTCTGATGCATAATACAGTTTGTAAACAACTTCTCCTAGGAGATTTAGGAAATACTAACCCCAGTTCAAGGTATGAGCTTATTACAGTACGATTAAGCAGGTTTCCACAGGAAGTTCCAGTCATTAGTGACAGAAAAGCTCCCAAAGAAAACAACAAGTACAGGGGGCATTTAAGGGAGGAGTTATCAGATTACATGTGTATACAACCAGCTTCTAGGAGAAAGACCATGAACTGGTAGGGGAGAGTACAGGTATCCCATAGACTGATGAAGGTAGGTTTTGGCTCTGAGGTAATTTGCCAGTCTACTACCAGGGATTCAGTGAAGGGAAGAAGCCCACAGTAAGTGACAATACATACGGTCATATGTGACAGGGAAAGGAAATCCTTCTCAACAAACTGGCTTACCCACTAAAGAGAAAAGCAGAACAAGTGGTGGACAACACAACACGGCAATTATTATTCAAACCAGCAATAGACTCTTCCCCATGTAGGACTCATTTAATCTTCAGAAAGCAAATCTGAGCTAATAAAGAATTGAAAGCATCATCATGGAGCAGTCCTTCTAATAAACCTGACATTAAAAGACTAGAAAATGACAAGAAGAATGTGCATTCAGAGGCCTTTAAATAGCTTGGACTTATCCAACAATGTTAAATCTATGCTAAAACAAAGCAAGAAAAGAATGGGCTAGGTTAGAAAAAGAAATAGCTTTATAAACTGCACATCTAGACATTGACTGATATATACTTAAGTAGTGATTGAGTCACAGAGGTTGTGTCTATCCATAATTTATAAAAATAATAATCAAAAGAATAAAGAGTTTGATTCTAGTAGGATGATATAGCACCCTGTAGCCCACCCTCCCTCTAATTAAAGCACACACACATACACAGACACACACACACACACACACACAAGCAAAACCAACTCCACAACCAGCTACTGGGTAAGAATTCTGGAAATAAATGGAAGAAGATAGATTTTCAGGGAAGTCAGAAAATTAAAGAAGGAAACAATTTGCAATCTTTTTTTTTTTCTGTCCAAACTTTTCCCCAAGGGCAGCCCTCACTTTGCAGACTGATATGTCACTGTGGGCTTTGAGCACTGTGATAGAAATCTCATCTTTTTGGCCAAAACAATATAGAAAAGAGTCTCTGCTGGATGGATAGTTTGGTACAGAGGTTCTGAAGGAAGGAAAGCTCCAAAAGAAGAAGGCCTAACACTATGTATAAATCCATGCAAGACTCTACCCAAGATCTCCGTAACACACACAATAGAGATCTTTACTGAAACGTAAATGGTACCCTACAGAATGTAACACAAATGGATCTTATAAGATGAGCCTAGCCAGGCTGATTGCTACAAAGAAAACAACAATATTTTCCAGAGGATCATGCAAAGGGTGAAATCCAAAATCACTTGAAGTAAAAAGCAAGAAAACGTGACTAAACTTCAAGGGAAAAGGTAATCAAGAGATAACAACCCCAAGACAGCCTAGATTTGAGAAACTTCAGTCAATCTTTCAAGCAGCTGTTATAACTAAATTCCATGAGATAAAGGAAACACATTATGTATGGAAAGAAAGGCATTGTCAGAACACAATAGAGATTTTGAAACAGAAGTACAATGACAAAATGTTTCTAAAACTCCTACGATAAACAAAACAGTTTTAGAATTATGAACAAGGGCAAAGGACTTACTACCTGAGCTCAAGAGCTGGTGTAGAGCTGAGATAATCTAGACAGTTTGATATTTTGGAAGATCTGTTTGTATAGATTAGTGGAAGAGTAAAGGGAGAGGAAAAATGACTGTATGCAGATATGGATTAATTTGCAATGAAAGAGTCAAATTAAGTCAATGGAGAAAGAGGAGGAGGATACTTTCGAACCAGTGATTCTGGATAAACTGAATATCCAAAAAAATAGGGGTGATACATTACTTACTTTACACAATAAACTTAACATAGTTATAGGCTCTAAACATAAAATTTTAAACTGTAAATCTATGGAAAATGATTCTTTCCTGAAGTACATGGGGATTTTTAAAATACTGAAAACAACATGTAACAGAAAAATTGTTAGATTTCATCAAAATTAAAATATTGTACTAAATAAAAGAAAGGTATTGTTTTATCCCCTTAGCTGGATCTCAGGTATATGCTGAGGTATATACCTGAGAAAGGTATTGTTTTATCCCCTTAGCTGGATCTCAGGTATATGCTGAGGGACAGAAGCCTATCTTAAAGGTTCCTGCATCATATGAGAGCCTTAAAGGACAAATCTACAGTCATGGAAAACATATTAGCAATAGCCTAGGGTTGAGAGAGACAAGGATTGACCATACACTGAGAGCAGAAGGGAGTTCTTTTGGATAATAGACCTATTCTTTTTCTTGAATAACAGTTTCAGGAATCCGTAATTTTAAGAGCTATAGAACCATACTTGCAGAAACAAGTCATATTTACTATGTAGTAATTATTAAATAAAAAACTGTCTCTTAGGGTGACTACTCAAATAAAGACCCCATGCCATTCCCAGTGTTTATGCATAAGAATGTCCCCCTTCCCTATACTATGGTCAACATTGATAGAAATTTTTAATTATTTTCCAACCTGAGAAGTGAAAGTTGAACCTTAACACTTTGATTTGTGTCACTTTAATTCTAGCATTGTTGTCTTTTTATGTGCTGATTGCCAATGTATTTTTCTGTACTGTTTGTTTAGAGGGAAGATATGTGTGTCCTGAGTGCCTGGGTAAAGTTCTCTAGTTAACTGCCTGTCTCTTCCTCACTTCCCCTATTGTTAAAAAAAATCACATTACCTCCTTACAAAATAAGGAAATGAAAAACATTAAGTCATTTAATTTGACAGGATTGTAAGAAACATTGATGGGGTAATTGGAAATAAAATTATAAAATACTCTTAAAAAACAAAAGATCACAGATGAATGTCAGCATTAAGTCTCTGAAGTCTAAATGAAATAAATAAATAAATAAATACATAAAGTGAAGGTATAGGTTTAGTGTCGTTTTTAAAGGACGTGGATAATCAACAGAAGTGGATAACAGAGGTCTTCATGCCCTTGATTAAGTTAGCAATCCTCAGTTACCACAAATGTCTCCCCATTTGGTATTGGCACTGGGATGCTAAGTTCCAAGAGGTAAGAGACCTATTGCTAAGAGTCCCCTCTGCTACTGTGAACATGAGCTAAACCTTTAGCAAGATTAGAGCTCCTTTCTCATATTCTTCTCTTATAATATGCAGAATATTGTTTTATTTTTGTTCCTCAGTTTAGAATTTTTTAAAATTTTTCCTGCTAATTAGTACATATTTGCTGCACAAAATAATGACATTCAGTTTAAGGACTTGGTCACTGTACTTAACACATCTTAATTTTTTTTTACTTCCCTATAACTTCTCATCCTTCCCTGCTCCCTCCATCTCTAGCTCTCTAGATGCTCTTTTCCTTTGCAAAAGATCTACCTTCCTGTTTCCTATTATCTATCGTTTATGTTTTTCATTATATCATTTATACTTTGAATTTCTCACCTGAGAATCCACCAAATACTTAAGCATGTTTGTCTGATTTATTTCACCTAACATTATGGTCTCAACGTGAATCCATTTTCCCACAAATGACTCCAGAAATTCTCTATGGCCGAGTAGCAGTCCATTGTGTATATATGCCACATTTTCCTTTTTTTTTCCCCATTAATCTGTTGATGGATAAATAGGCTGCTTCTATGATTTAGTTATTGTGAGTTGTGATACAATGAACATAAGTATGCATGCATCACTGCAATGTGATATTTTAAACTCTTACAAGAAATCTTGAAGGGGGATTGCTAAGTATCTATTGTTAGTTTTTTTAGGAATC
This sequence comes from Hydrochoerus hydrochaeris, assembly GCA_004027455.1. NCBI lineage: Eukaryota > Metazoa > Chordata > Mammalia > Rodentia > Hydrochaeridae > Hydrochoerus > Hydrochoerus hydrochaeris. Next base: position 514,826 of record PVLA01000553.1, read on the forward strand.
TCTGTACTGTTTTACACAATGGTTGTGCTAGTTTATATTTCTACAACGTATAAAATGATTCCATTTTCCCTGCAGACTTGCTAGCATTTATTCTTTGATATCTTGATGATATTCATTCTTTCTGGAGTAAGATGGAATCTCAGTGTTGTCTTCAATATTGTATTTGAAAGTTTTTCTTGAGAAAAAAAATACTACAATATCACTCTCCTACCTCTCTTTAGCAGCCCTGGTAATCAAACCCAGGGGCACATCACCACTGAGCTACCTTCTCAGCCCTTTTTATTTTGAGATAGGGTATCATTCATTTGCCTACCCCTAACTTGAACTTAAACTCCTCTGGCTTCAGCTTTCTTAGCTGGGAATACAGGTGTGACCATCTTGCTTGTCCACTTCACTCTTTGATCACAGCATTTCAACCACTGTTCTTTGTCAATCTTAGGTAAAGAACCTGCTTTATACTCTTCTTTTTAAAATGTAATTGGGGTTTTGGAATCCTTGGAGTCTACTAAATTGGAGTAGCCAGTTGAACTAGCTTACTGATTGAAGTAGCTGAGTTAATCTTTCTTACTTCTTCATGGGAAGAATGCAGCAGGTAGAAGCCACCTAACAATAAATTTTATATGCATTGCTAGCTGTGACTGCTGATCTAATTCTAAATCAAAATAAAAAATTTTCCTCACAACTATAATCATATTAAACCATAGAACAAACAAAATGAAACAAACTATCCTTAGTTAAAACAGTAAAGCACTAACAAGACATATTTTCATCTTTAAAATTATGTTTAATAATATGATTAAATATACATTCTCTCTGTATCTATGTAAATTTGAATAATTAAATGTTTGGAGAACATTCAACCTAAATATTTATTCAGGAAGTGAGTTACTTGTAGTTTGTATAAACAACTTATTTAGGCATAATGTTCATTTCAAAGTAGTAAAGTAATGATATAAAATTCTTCGGAACTGAATTCTTCAATCCTCTATAATGTTTGTCATTTTAAATTATATTACTTTCTCCCACTCTGTATACATTTCTAATGAAGAGTTTAAATGCATGCATCCATCTGTCTCTTTTCCAAGCAAAAACTACTCAAAGAAAACAAAGTCCTCTGTGATCCATTAGTTTGTATATTAAGTAAAACGGCATTCTGAGGAAGACGCACATTGGAACAGTTGATGTATAAAGTAGCCTCTACCATATTTGACAGAAATATGAGCACTAGACTATTTATAAAACTACATTATTCAAAAAGAATAATTATATATTTTTGCTAGAAAACTGTCAGAAATTAGATTCACATCCAGGCATTAAACTCAAAGGATGTTCCATAAAAGAAGGTGCATATAAGATGAGGATTTAAAAGATAACCACAGATGAGTTTCTGTTATTGTAAAGAGTGTCCTGAAAACCCAGCTCTCTGCCAAGGGTGTCACTTTCCCCTTCAGGTGAGAGTGACATGCACACATTGCACTGAATAGTTTTTTGCTTTCCTCACAGTGTCTTCCACAAAGCAGGACTGCTATTGGGAATTATTGTAGACATTTTGTATGATAAAAAAACTTGGAAAACAAGAAACATCTTCAATTTGGACCCATATATTTTACATATGACCCAAATATCACTAACAGGCAGAAGAAAATCTTTTACTAGGGTCAAAAACATTTGAGTAGAGTATTGTCTTATGTTGACAACTTCATGTTAGTAGCTATGACTCCTTCTAAAAGCTACCTTTACATGTCAATCTTTTTCTAAGTGCCATAGATATAGTTTCTCATTCAGTAACATCAAATTTTCTTAATTTTTAAAGCCCATGTCTATAACTTGGAAGCATCTCTAATTTTAAAAAACACTCAAAAATTTACTTCTTTCTTGATCTTCTAGATGTAGTACCTCATAACATTCATTATTAGAGTTTTAATTGTTCAGCAACAGCAATTATACTTAGTGCTATATTCATCAAAATATGGAATGCTTGTGTTACTCAAATATGCAGTTTATATTATTATTGAAATTTATTAATGCAATTTCAGACTTCTAGCCCACCCAGAACAAGTCCAGGAAATGTAAATATAGAATAACTTGAAAGTTACACAACTGAAATTTCTCAAATGATGGTAACTAAAGTAAAGAAACATCTCCATGAGGCTATAAAGGAAATCAGATCAGAAATAATATTTCAGGTAAAAAAAAAAAAAGAAATCACAAACATAATGAAAGAATTACTGAGACATAGATTAAAAAAGAGGAGGATAGGAAAATTATGGAAACCTTGAATGAACAATATAAGAAAAAACTAGGATGAATGAAGTAGATTCAAAGAGATATCCAGGAAATTAAAAATTCCTTTGAAAACTGATAAAACTGCTTGAATGAAATTGAAGATAAATTGTCAGACTTTGAAGAATGGATTGTAGCTAGTGATCATGAAAGGAAAGTTCTCTTAAAAATAACAAGGACCTAGGAAATAATAATTTAACAGATGCAAGATGATGCAAAGAAAAAATGTAAGACTGATAGGTGTCAATGAAAATCAAGAGTTGACACAAATGACCTAAAAAGACTATTCACAGAATTAATACCTAAATATTTCCAAAGCATGGGAAAAGAATCTCACATTCAGATAAGTGAGGCATATAGAACTCCAGTTAACCATAACCAACATAAATCTACACCCAGACATATAATACTCAAGATCCCATAAATTCATCATAAGAACAGAATATTAAAGGCTGTTAAAGAAAAGAAAGAGATCACCTGAAAAGGAAGGTCTGTAGAATTATGGCAGACTTTTTGACAGAAACCATCAAGTCAAGAAGAGCTTAGAGTGAAGTATTTCAAGTCCTGAAAGAAAACAAATTCCAACCCAAATTGATGTACTCTGCAAAACTATCTTTAAAAATTAATGGATAAATAAGATACTTCCATGACATAAAACTATTAAAGGAATTCATGACCACTAGGCCAACCCTATAAAGAGTACTGAAAGATACTCTTGAAAGAGATAAAAATGACCACAACTGATTGCAAGATGGCCGACTGAGCAGTGGCACGATAAGAGAGCCTCTCTGAGAAAAAAAAATAAAAACAATTCAGACACTGAAATCTGGCAACATGGAGAAAGCCAGACAAAAGGAGAGGAATTCTCATGACCCAGGAAGAAACTGAGGAAAAAGGAAAAGAAAAAAAAAAGAAGAAGCATGGACAGAGGGCTGGAACTGGGTAAGCCCTGATCGCTGTACCAGCATGTCTTAGAGTCAGGTGACTCACGATCGAGCTGAGATCGTGGCTCTGCTGAGAGCGGGGGTTGGTGAGCTCCAGACCCTCGGCTGGGGGAGGCCCTGCAGCAGGGAGTGGAAACAGCCAGTCGAACTGCATGAACTTTGGTGAGTGATGGTAACTGGATTCCCCAGATCAGGAGGACTGGCTGGGCAACATTTTGGAGTTGGGCAGGGCCTGCTTGAATCAAAACCCAAGGCGGCATCCACCTGTGATTCCTAGTCCGAAGCAGATTGGTGAGATCTGCTCAGGCAGGGCCAAGCCCCTGGTTGAAACCCAATAGCCAGGACAAGGCTTTTCTGGGCCAGTGGCATCCCCAGGGAACACACAAACTTGTTGAAGCATAAACTGGTTGACTGGCATTGGGGGAGGAGCCAGCTCTCAGTGTGCAACTTGCAGATCCACAGTGGACTGGGGGGTGGTACTTCCCTAGCAAGTGCACTGCAGAAAAAACTGTAAGCAAAAGGAAAGGCCCAGAGACGTCTACCACCCACCCATCTGAAGGGGGCTGGAAACATGACAAGACAGAGAAAGAGCAAAAGGTCCCCAACTGCAGAACCAGGGAAAGTGGGTCCAACAGAGGTAAATGCAGAGGAGGTTGAGAGCAGCAAACCTGTAATGTCAGAGACAGCCTCATTGGAAATAAAAAAATACCTCCATGACCTCATCATCAAATTTAAATCTGAAATTCTAACTCAGGTGAAGCAAGATATAAGAAGATTAATAAAAGAAGTCCTGGGTAATCCTCAAGTAGACACAAATGAAAGAATAGAGGAACCCAGAGAAAGGAGAGAAGCCTTTGATGAAGAACATAAACAAAACCTAGAATATATGAAATAATCCAATGGATTTACCAATCCATTCTTCAAAGTCTGACAAAATAGGAAACTAAAAACTTCATTGAAAGCATGCATAACCTTTTAACAGAAACTAAAGACAAACTTTCAAAATTTGAAGATAGATTTGCAAAGTATGATCATGAAAGGAAGGATCTCTTAAAAATAACAAGGAACCAGGAAGCAAGATACAAAGGCTAGAAGATGACAAGAAGATTTATAACCTAAGAATAAAATATGTGAATGAAGATGCAGCAACAAAAACAAATGAAATAAAAAGTTTATTCACAGAAATAATTAAGGAAAGCTTCCCAAACATAGGTAACGGAAGTGAAGTTCAGATAAATGAGGCATATAGAAATCCAGCCAGCTACAACCCAAACAGATCTACACCCAGACATATAATAATCAGGATCCCAGAAATCCATCACAAGAACAGAATATTAAAAGTGGTCAGAGAAAAGAAACAGATTACCTATAAAGGAAAACTCATCAAAATCACAGTAGACTTCTCAATGCAAACCATCAAATCAAGAAGAGCTTGGAGTGAAATATTCCAAGC
>PVLA01000554.1:0-88574 GCA_004027455.1 Hydrochoerus hydrochaeris
AAGCCTGCGGGTCACACAGCCAGAGGGACTCCGGACGGGTCACTGACGTCCATGGAATCGGCGCGCCATCTTGTGGCCAGCAGGGATATTGCAGCGAGGGGTTTCGGCACCTTATTCTTAAGATAATTGCAAACAGTAACGCGACCCTCTTGTGACTTTCCCAAGGAACCAAGTGACATCAAGCAGAGACAAAGCACCTACACTTCTCAGGAGAAACAATGGCTCGTGGAACGCCTTCCAAACATTAGAGGTATTCAGCCTTAATGTCGAGCCACCCGTTAGCTAACGCTGTGACCGGTTAACCCTGAGCATTTATTTACAGGGAGATATCGGGATATTCTGGGTTCTAACGTTCTCATGGGATTTGCAATAAAAGCTAATATGTACTGTGTGTTTATCCTCATAACATGTCAAAAGGGATAATATTTTCATCTGAAAGATGAGAAGATGAGAACAAAAGGAGTCAGCGGTTTGCCCATGGTCCTTCGCCCAGTTGGGCACGGCCTGGATTCAGATCCGGGGCGTCTGGCCTTGCAGTCCGTAGCCCTGGACAGCCCGGCCCGCAGAAAGCTCCGCCAGGAAGACGGGTGTCTGCAGGGGAACCCTGAGCTCAGACCTCTCCGCACTGGGTACTTTGAGCCTGTCTCGTTCATAATCACTTGGTTTAATCATGCTGTGTTTCAGAGCTGGCAGTTACACTAGAACTGCACCTATGCGGTGCCCAAACAGGTGACCAGGGAAGATACCTCAAATCACCCAGGCCGGCTGCTGTCAAAGTAGCAGCCTGCTAGAGAGCTCTGAAATCGTCCATCATAACCAGTCCTTAAAAAAGAAATAGAGAAGGTGGAAAGCCCGGGTTGGTTACACGTAGTCCACGCAGTATCTGTAAGCAAGCCTTTGTTTCAGTTTGTGTAAATTTCGTGTCTGTTCTATGTTGTTAAATGAGATATGTTTGTGGTGTAAATGTTTCCTGTGGTGGTCACCATCCAGGTACCTGAAAGATACTGATATGGGTCATAATCCTTGACCCACTGCAAAAAAAGACATAGAAATAAGTTTCACGGAAAGACTATGTATTACGGTTAGTTTGATGCTGCATTTTGTTTTGTTTTGCTGGGGCTCACACCCAGCGCCCCCATGTGCTAAACTTGAGGTCTACGGCTAAGCTCCACCCCCAGCCCTGACAGCCCTTCAGGTGAGGAGAATGATGTTCCAGGCAGCTGAGTTAGACTGAAACGGTTCAGGCGGCAGACAGGGCCCGGCCCTTGAAGGAGCCAGTGCAGAGGAGCAGATGCCTTGCAGCTGTGGGGGAGACAGACACCTCTGCTGCCGGCCAGATCTCAGGACAAAAGACAAATCAAATGCACTCACCTATGTCCTAAGGATAAGCATCAGGAATTGATATTCTAACTAGGTCTCTATCACCCTGAGGAAGCCAGGAGTCACCATCCCAACTCCCTAGAGGACAGCACGAGTCACTGCTCTGTATGCATGTCTGCTCGCTATGTGACCTGGTTCCCCATTTGTCCCCAATTTAATCAATTTTACCTGAGCAATTGATCTTACTGGCTGACCACAGTTCTGTCCCACCTCATGCCCGCCTGCCTTGCGAGTTCCCGTGTTTTTCCCACGTTGGACCTGCCTCACTTTGTGATTGACTCTATAAAAGTCCCTGGAAAAGACAGAGGCCCTGGCAACCTGCTTGGGACCCCGTCTGTGTCTCTCAGACAGGAGCTTTCTTCCTCTCAATAAATATATGCTGCTCTTAACCTCCACTGTTCCTAACATTCATTCCTTTAGAGAACACAAACTCATACTGGACACCTAGTAGGTTGGGAGTTTCTTTCCCCTGTATTAATATGAGGAGGCAATTGGATTTCTACCCAGTTACTTGATACTAAATGCCAAACACTGATGTGTTCTAGTAAGATATTAATGTGCCTTATTTAGGTAGAAGCGCTGCAACTTATGTGCTATGGTTTTTTTTGTTTGTTTGTTTTTGGTACAGGGGATTGAACTCAGGACCTCATGCTTGCAGGCAGGCACTTATGCCACTGGGCTAAATCCTCAGGCCCCATGCTGTGTGTTCTTGATCAATATATTTAACTTGTCTGGGTTCCAGCATCTTCCTAGTAAAATGAGACACAAGTTTTGAAAATTAGACATAATGTACAAGTGTTTTTTTTTACTGAACAACCAAACACATAATCTTTTATCAAACCAATGATCCTCATCTCTAGATCTAAACAAAGTGGTCTGGCAATAACCACATATTCCTTTCCCAACGGTATCTCTAGTCCAAGCTGTCTTCAGAAAGGATTGAAAGAACTTCTTTGGAAGGATTTGAATTTAAAGTACTTAAGCTAGAAAAAAAACCCCACAAAATGTTAGGGTATGAAAAGATGACACAGGTAATACAGTGGCACTGGGGTCCACAAACTTTGTTCTTTCCAGGACTCTGGTCGCAAACTGAACTGGTTGCGAACTGAATCAAATTCAGGGTCAGGTCCAGCGTTGGCCTCATGGGGAAACGGGATTCGCTTTGCTCCTAGAGCTCTACCCCCATCCGGAGCAGGCGGAGCGGGACCCTGCAGACTCAGGGTTGCTGCTCCAGAGCTGGTGTCGCTGGGCCACCGCCTGGCATGGAGCATGGTGTCCCCACAACCTCACCAAAAGAAACAGGGCCGGACTCAGACCCTGTGGGTGAGGAACAAGCAAGTGTGAGTGGTTACCCTGGAGACAGAGGAGAACTCGGGAGAGGGGCGACTCTCTGCATCGTCTGCCCCTTCCATCACTTAGCACTGTCACATCCAGCCCGGGGAAGCCCGAGGTGTCAGTGTGGGAACTGCCTGGCTTGCGTGGATTTGTCCATCTTCCGGCTTAGACAGGGACTAACCGCAGGGCCCATTCCCAGCTCTCCTCCACTTAGATGCCTGGAATAGATTCCTGATCTCATGGGAGAAAAGCCCCCTCGCCATTCTGAGTTGATTTTCTGGAACACACAGGTGAGATTGGCTGAACTGATTACATTTGATGTAGGGAAATAAATAAATATAAGTGAAATTTCTACTTCTGGGTTAGAGCACAAAACCCGTCCTGCTAAGCAATATTTAGAGACTAGCCCTGCATTCCCGAGTCCTTTCCCACTGCCCGGAGCTCTGCGCACTCCGTCTGCAGAGTCATAGTGGTTGTGTGTCCACTCACTGGACGGACTCTCAATGACGTTGTGCCCAGGCCAGCTCCCCAAGCAGCCTCCACACCCCAGGACGGCAGGCCCACAGGGGAATCTGCCGAGCCCTGGCCAGAGCAAAGCCCCCAGCGCGAGGGTTTGGTTACCTGAGCTTCCTCCATGGGACGCAGGTGATCGGGCAGGATCAGGAGCCTAGAACATGAGTCCTGTCTCTGGCAGCTGTGTGAGCACCAGTTACCACCTTCTAGACAAAGTCTTCCCCTTGTGAAACGGAGGAGGGAAGCCTGCTCATGGTGAGAGCTGGAAAATAAACATTCGATGACTACCGAGCCGGCCTTCCTTATTGCCCTTATTGTTCTGAACATCAAATAAGAGAACATGAACAAGGTCCTTGTCACACTTCAATGTGTGACTCAGGGCTGACTGCTGTTTCCATAGTGATAAATATCCTTCAACCTTTTAATTTACTCAACTTGTACTTGTTTTGCTAACCATGCCCATTCCCAAAAAAAGCTCAAGTTTCTACTAAATTCATGTATACTTCTGTCACCATTACATACAGCTCTAGCAAACAGCTCACTAAAAATTGAAAATGCATAATAAATTATTTATGTAAATAATTATTTAGAAACATTATAATCTGTTAGAATCACGTCTGCTTTGTAGAGTCCAGCAAATGAATTTTTGAATTTTATCATTATGAGTTCCTAGTCAATATATCTCAAGAGATTTTTATTAAAAAACTTTATATTTATGAAATAGAATTTTTCAGTGAAAAAACTTTCACCAATAAAAGAATAAATAATAATCAAAAGTTCCAGGGATACCACACAGAACAACCTATGAACATTCACTTACATGCAGGTGTTATATCTAATGTAATATCTACTGTAATCTTTTACACATACATGTGCATGAGAATAAAACTTACACACATAAAATCATATACCCAAAACTTGCTGTTAAAAATAAATGATCTCCTAAAGTAAAACTTCAAATTGTTCTACAGTGGTCTCGAAATCACAGGAATTCTCCAAGGCTTAACGTAGACCATCACCTTGGAGTCATCAGTAAGAAAACATTTAGTAATCAAATCCTGTTAGGGAGATTTCCAAGAAAGGACCTTAAAACAAGGCTTTAACTGTTAGGGTGGTGTTTTTTTCTTTTTTCTTTTTTCTTTTTTTCACAGTAGAGAAATAAAGGGAGAAAAAGAAAAAAGGCCTTTGCTGCTGGCTAAGAGGGTTGCAGCAGAATGCAAGATCCCTGTAAAGCTGACAAAGAAGCTATGGAGCTTTTATTGGATTTGACAGGGGGTGGAGTTTGAAGGGGCGGGCAGAATGACGTATTGACAGCTGATTGGGGAGATGCTGGTGCCTGCGTGAAAAGCAGGAAGTTCGACTCGGGTTTGGAAGAAGAAGGCGGAAGTCAGTATTGGAGGGAGGCGGTGTCACTCTAGGGCCGGGCGCCATCTTGGGCAAGGGCCACGCTGGGCCTGACAGAGCTCCATAGGGCCGGAACCCATCATTAACTACTCTCTGTGAGAGAACAAAGAAACATTAGGGCCATCTATGTAGACAGGAGGTGCTTTCATCTGCACACGTAAGGTGAAGGATTGATTAAAGATGCTTAGCAAAAGCATTTGAAACCATGGCCAGTGACTTTAATGCATTCCTAAATACCTGGCGGTACAGCCCATACACACAGCGAATACCTCAGCGGAATTGGTGGTGAACTAGAGCAGGTTGGCTATTTATATCTGCATTTATAGCCAAGCATTTTACCCTTGGACTCTCTTTTTTCCCTTGCTAAGCAGAACATCTGGACCCCTTGCTATGTTTCTTCTACGTTTGTATAAAAACGAGGTGCAATCTCGTTTTTATATAAGCCTAAGAACATAATTGCAAGATGGAATATTCCCCCTGTCCAAATTATGTAATAATTCCCAAAGCAATCATCATAGGTCCGGATACTCTCCGCTGTGTTCAATTAAATGCCCCATTACTTCCTTCTGCTGCCGTGGTGACGGGGAGCAGGTGGCTTCACACTAGTCTAGAGTTGGTCACGGCGCCTGGTGCCAGAGTGGACCATTCACAGTCACAGGGAGCGTCATTCATGGCCACCGTGCGGATGGGCACAGCTTGCATGATGAACGACGCTGCTCTGTATCATAGTCTCGCCCAAGATTCTCACCATCAACCCAGGACCCCAGGCAGAGAAAGTGCCAGCTCCACGGCGCCCCAGTTCCCCTGAGAAGAGACAAATGTCACGGAAAGAGTGTGCATTACGGTTAGTTTGATGCTGCATTTAGTTTGGCATTGCTGGGGCTCACACCCAGCACCCTCTATGTGCTAAGCAAGTGCTCTACCGCTAAGCTACACCCCCAGTCCAGGTAGCATTTTGGTGGGGTGGGGGGGAATGATATAAGGGGGCAATTGGATTTCCACTCAGTTCATGACGCTAAATGTTGAACACGGATGTGATTCCCTAGTGAAATAAAAGTGCCCTGGTTAAGTCACAGCTCTGTGACTTACTTACATGCTGTGTGTTCATGATCCATAGGTTTAACTTGAGTGCCAGTGTCTTCCTGGTAAAATGAGATAAAAGTTGTTTTGAAAATGAGAGATAGGGGCTGGGGATTTAGCTCAGCCGCATAGGCGCCTGCCTTGTAAGTATGCGGTCATGAGTTCGATCCCAGGTACCAATTAAAAAAAAGAGAGAGATAAAGTGCACATAGTATGTGCTCAGTAAATGGCAACTTGTGATGGTGGCGAATTCACACCGGTCCTTCTTGTCTTGGGTGAATGGCCCTGTGCCGTGTAGAGAACCATAGAGAGCCCTTCCTGGACCTCACTGAGGTCTGGGAAGTTTGTATGTGTAACCCCATAGGAAAGTTACTGGCCTTCTAGCAAGTTAATTCCAATCTACCGCTTCCAGTGCACCCATGGCCAGAATGAAGACACAGTGGCATATCTGTAGTTGTGGGAAGCCAAGTGGGCCCTAAGTCCAGCTAGGCTGACACTTAGCAGGAATTAACGCCTCTACCCAGGGCTGAACCCGGATTTTATTAACTGGGGAAGAGGGGAGCGACTTGGAGACAAGTGACCATGAGAAGTACGTGAGCCCTGGGCTGGGTAGGAGGCCTGAGACACCTCTGCAGTATGCAGAGAGAAGGACAGGCAGGAAGAGTAACTGCACAGCACATTTGAGGTCGCATCCAATGTTTTGGGGTCGGTGCTTCAGCTCTGCTGTGTAATCTTCTCTGCCCTGGAAGTCACAGCCTCTCATCTCGAGGCCCATCCCAGCCAACAGCGGGGAGCCTGGCTCTCCTTCCTTCCCACCCGGCTCCCGCATGTGCTGGGGAGCCATGGGGGTGGGGAAACACTGACTGTCGCTTGCTTCAAAGACTACACATCAGCACCTGGGCCAGACCCGTCTGCACTGTTTAAGGCCAGTGAGGGGACAAGGAAAAGTCCTGGGCGGCTCTGCACACATGGACACATGGAGAGAGGCCGGGTTTAGCCAAGATGGAGGCAATTGCTCCTCTCACAGAGAGTCGCCCAGGCGGTCCTCCCCAGAGAGCCGCACGGCCGAGGGAGGCTCCCTGGGCCGCAGCCCTAATAAGAAGCAGCAGTGTCTCAACAGGTGAGCAAGAACTGGTATAACTGTTCAAGCCCGTGGATCAACGCCTGCCCTTAGCTGTCTCAGCTCTCTCTTGCCAACCAAAGTTGCAATGCCAGTAGCTGATTCCAAATTTCTAATAACGCCTGCTGGATTCCGTAAATGGCTTCCTAATTGCCTCCTTCAGCTTGCTAATGTTTTCAGGGAAACTTTCTCACCCAGTGAGTAAATGAAGGCAAAGGTCATTTTAGATGTCAGCTGCTGATTCTACAGTGAACCTACTGGAAGGCAAGCTCAGTCTCCCAGCGCAGAGCACCCACAGGTGACCTCCTTGGCAGTGGCCGGAGTGTGGACAGCAGCTCAGCATTGGCCCTGCAGGGTCTGCTCAGCCAGGCACGGGGACCACGTTGAGTCACTGGTCCCCAGCTGTACTGTGGTAGGTGGCACCCTCCTCCCGCCCTGTGAGCTGAAATAAAAACTCTCCATGCAAGACTCCTGTTTTCAGCAAATGCAACGTTCACAGCAGGACATGAAGAGAATTATTCAAACACCAAACTCAGATCTACTTAATTCCTTAGCAGCGGGGGTAAAAGCTAAGGTGATGAATGCTGAACAGAAATCATTCTTTTGGATTTTCAAAGGAAAATATCAATGCTGCTGACAATCTCTCAGAGTTACAAAGACTATTTCCTTTTTATACTTTAAAAAACATCTAAAGTTCCTACAATACAAGCTCATACTACTAGTTATTTAATAAATAACATTATAAGCATTAAAATGATGAATGGAAGAAACAAGTTATGTTCTGTTATTAAGGTTGTATCCAAATAGGAAAACCAAGCAACCTTTTTGAGTAAGTTTGTAGACTAATTCAGCTCTTACAATATGATGGCTGAAAGAATCTACTTATAAAAATGCTGTATTACTGTTCAGCATGAAACTGCAAGGAAAGTGCACAAAATTTCTCATTTCTTTTTGGAGCACGAAATGGTTATTGCTTGTAATCAGCCATGGTCCCAGTCTTCAGTTAGGAGTTGCGTTACTTGCAGGGTAAATTTGCCGGGTTCTCTCAATGCTTCCAGAAAGTTCTAACTTCTCGCTAGTGGCCCAGTTGCTGAACTGGTGCATGTTCAAGAACTCTAACCTGGAAAGGGCCGCTTGGAAGAGCACTGTCACCTTGGGCAATCCCTACATAACGGCCAGTGCCGTTCTACACATTCCACTCCCACTTTCCTCGAAAGGTTTACGAAATCAGAAAGGAACTTCTGGAAGTTTAACATTTAGACAGAAACACGACAAGCACGCATTGCCTAGAACTGGATGTTTGTCAGTATGTTTACACTTCTGAAGCTTTCAGAGCTATGACATTTCAGATGCTATTGAAATCTCCTCTTCCTACATTACCATATTCAAATCCTTTCCACCCTCCCTACTGTGGTACATATTTTCCTATTCATTTCTTTGTACTTTTACATGCAAGAGGGTGGTTGAAATGTACAGTGAGTGTTTAAATTTTAAACATGTAGCCTAGTGAAAGGCACATTGTCACTGATGTCCCCTCATCCTTGCCACCTTCTGCATCGTTTCTGGGAGTCTTCTTTCTTGAGTGTCTTTACAAAGTGTGATCAGAACTCCACGTGCCGCTGCTGCCACCCAACTGAAAGGCAGCTCGTGAACACAGCACAGCGCCCTTGTCCGCCTCATTCACTGGATCTGCTGCTGTGAAACTGCCACAGGCGGCAGAGTTGGACTGAAATGTTACAGGCAGGCGGACAGGGCCGGGCCCTGGAGGGAGCCAGCACAGAGGAGCAGATACCTTGCCACTGTGGGGGAGACAGACCCCTCTGCTGCGGGCCAGACCTCAGGACAAAAGACAAGTCAAATGCACCCACATATGTCCTAAGGAAAACATCAGGAATTGATATTCTAACTAGGTCTCTATCACCCTGAGGAAGCCAGGAGTCACCATCCCAACTCCCTACAGGAAGAGCACTGCTCTCTAAGCATGCCCGCTTGCTGTGACTTGCTTCCCATTTGTCCCTAATTCTTTTTTTTTTTTTTTTTTGGTACCAGGGATCGAACTCACAACCCCATGCTTGCAAGGCAGGCGCTTATGTCGCTGAGCTAAATCCCCAGCCCCATTTGTCCCCAGTTCAATCAATCTTATCTGAGCAATTAATCTTACTGGTTGACCATAGCTCTGTCCCGCCTCATGCCCACCTCATGCCCACCTCATGCCCACCTTTCCAGTTCCCATGTTTTCTCCATCTTGGACCTGAATCACCGTGTGATTTTGCTCCATAAAATTCCCTAGAAAAGACAGTCTTTGTCAACCCACTCGGGGCCCCTTTTGTCTCTGAAACAGAGCTTTCTTTCTCTCTCTCAATAAATGTATTCTGCTCTTAACCTCTGTTGTTCCTAAAATTCATTCTTCAGTTTTAGAGAACACGAACCTGTAGTGGACATCTAGCAGGCTGGGAGCTCCGTTTCCCTGTATCACATTGCTGGCTCTGCCCCACAGTCAAAATGACCGTGAAAGGGAAACGTTTCAAACTGATTCAGGACATGAAACAAGCAGAACAGAACTAAAAACACTCCCAAAGAGGCTCACAGGTCTGCTTCAGAAAGTGGCAAGAGCAAGGACGGAGTCTTAACATCTTGGGATCCTAACGTGTAAAAGGCTTCGGTGCCTTTGATTTGTACACGCTAAAGCTCTGCGATGTGGTCAGAAGGCGTCGTCCACAGAATCTCCACCATTTGGAATTTGTGGGGCCTTTTATAACTGTTATGTGATCAGTCTTTATAAACTTCTCGTGTGTTCTCGGCAAGTGTTAGATCAAGTGTGCTACTTATTTTGTTCAGATGCCACTTGCATTTTAATTATTGGTCTGCTTCATACGTTTTAGAGAGAAATGCCTTAAAATCACTTGCCATAACTATAGATTTATGCATTTGTCCTCAATGTTGTGTTGATTCTTGCTTTCATCATTTCAAGGCTGCATGATAAATGTGTAAGTGCTTGAGTGCTGTGTACTCCTGGTTTGCTAGCATTTATCAGCATCAAATTTCTCAACCATATTTCATCTCAGATTAATAGTGCTAAGTCTTCTTTATCTTCGTTTTTAACTGTCCAGAAGATCTTTGAAACTAAACTTACTAGCTGTGTGATCTGGGAATATCTTTTTGGAAGAGTATGGAACTAAAGGTTTCCAACAATAATCTCTAATAATAACCTTTAGTAATACTCTGGATGAGTCATCCTAATTTCATTTTATCACTTGAAGGATCATCTCTTAACAACCTAAAAATCAACTTTACATTTGAGCTAAACGCTGGGTTTAGTCAGTATCTCTTATCCAGAGGCTGATTTGGCCTAAAATACTCCCTCATCACTGTCCAATATTTGCGGTTCTGCTTTGTTTTTAAGCATAAAAGCCTAGCAGTTCCTTTCATGGGTCAGACACACGTTGACAATCACCTGTCTCCAATCTCCTGAAGTCCAGTGTCACCGCGCCAGGCCCTTTGTCCAATAGGCCTCTTGTGCGGCCAGTTCCCCAGGGTGTGCCCTGCCCAGCTGTCCCTGGACTGTGACAGGTGGACCGGGGCAGACCACACGGAGGACCGACCGCACACTGGCTGTTACTCCTCACCCGGCGCAGGGTACAGGGCACTCAGGAGGCGCCAGCTGATGCCCTGTAAGGCGATCCCAGGAAGCCACTGAGAACTTATCGTTGCTATTTTAAAAATTTAAAACACATTAAAACTGGCATTTACCATGTTTTCTCCTGTGGTTTGGAGAATAGAGAAAGTCAGAGGAGGAGAGAAAGCGTTGTCAAGAAGCTCTGACCTGCACAAAGGAGCCAGTCTCTGCGGGTCCACGGATGGCAGAGCCCGGCCCCTGCACAGGGACCTGGCTTGGCAAGGACCTCGCTGTCACTCCGCACCTGGGGTCCAGCGTCAGCGCGAGGCCCTGCTGCTCCCAGGGGCTCGCTGTGTCCTGTGCTACCACCTCTCACCATTAGGTGGCAGCAACGGCAAGGGACTGCGGGGTCAAGGCCCAGGGTTACATGTTTGTATCTTTGTTTTTAAAATTAAGTTTTCCGATACGATTTAGAGACACATTTTTTTCTTGTAACGGGAATCGAACTCAGGGCCTCGCACTTGCCAGGCAGGCAGGCGCTGCTCTACCTGTACCCTACCTGTACCTCCCGGTCCTGTTCCTCAGCGCGAACTTGAACCGGAGCCTGACCTCTCTTGGGGCCTCTTTCTCCCATTCCCGCTTCCCCTTCTTAGCTACCAAACTTTGTTCCCGTTTCCCCCTTTTCTCATGTTTTTCTTTTCCCTTCCTTCCTTCTCCCTCCTTCCTCACCAGCTCCCCTTTCCTTTCAAACAAATTTTTCCTATTTCACAATATCTGTTGCACATTTTGGTTCTTAATTAAACTTTCTGTTCCTCACAGCAGAGAGTCGCTGTGATATTTACAGGTGTGTCCGGTTTATGTCACCTAAGAGTATGGTTTCAAGGTGCATCCATTTACCAAGAAGGGAAATAGCTGGGTCAAATGGGACCCCTAGTTTTAGTTTTTCAGGTCTCTCCACAATGATTTCTGCAGTGGTTGCACCAGTCCATCCTCCTCCCAACAGTGGAGAAGGGTCCTTTTTCCCCCGCAGTCCTGCCAGCATTTGAGAAAAGGACCGTACTCCCAAAATTGTTGTACAGATTTAATGTAATCCTGATAAAAAATTCCAACAGCTTATCTCACAGATTTAGAGAAAACATTCCTAAAACTGGAACCAGAAAAGATGTGGAATAGCAAAACCAGTCTGGGCAACAAAGGCAAGGTAGGGGGCATCACAGTCCCTGACTTGGAATTATACTACAAAGCTACAGTGATAAAAACAGCATGGTACTGGCATATAAAACAGACCAGAGGGTCAAAAACAAAACAAAAACCAGGTTTTGGCTTTTAGCCGCAGAGCAAGGCAGCACTGGGGAGGTGCAGTAGTTTCTACGGTAGACGGTGAGCGCATATCTCAGAGAAGGTAACAGTCTTTCCAAAGGGCTGGACACTCATTTCCTCTGTCAGCCAGCAGGCTTTGTGTACGAACTTGCACTCTCTGGGAAAAGAAAAAGAAAAAACCCAGAAACCCTCTCCAGAGACCTACAGAGCACAACGCTGCCAAGCTGAACTTCTGCTGTTAAATCACGAGCTTCTGAGCCTTGGAAGTGTGGAGAAATACTGCTGAAAACACAGCCTGCAGAGGATCACGCAGGCTGGGATGAGGGTGAGTCGGGCCATGAGCTTAGGCAACCACCGGTTCCCAGTGGTTTTTTTTTTTTTTAACCTAACTTTAACAAAATCCACAGCACCACCTGGGACTTAGGTTTGCTGACCCTGTACTCACCAGGAGAGGGAGGAGCTTTCCCAGGAGTAAAACTCAGCCCTGATAAAATGCTTTAAGGCCCCAGGGAGGAGAGGAAGTTCCATGCTAACACAGGAGGAAGAGAGCCAGGTCTGAGGGGCCACCGCCCCTGGCTCCTCGCGCTCTTTGGATGAAGGTAGAAATGGCACAAGTTGTCTCGAGAGGAGAAAGCGCCTCTAAGGGTCTGATGGGCCCGGGCTCCCATTAGGTCGTCTTACGTGATATCCCTAAGAGACCTGTGCTGTCACAGGCTGTGGCTCTGAGAGACGCAATGACATACACCCAGGGCCTCCGGCTGCCGGGCGCCAGGGGCAGTGGGCTCCGAGGCGAGCTCTGGGCCACAGGCCGGGCCACGGCTTCCCACACACATGCCAAGTGAGCCAGCCCACTGACACCAGACCCACGCTTGCCCAGGACCTCAGAGATGGATGTGAAGATTCCTTCCCTCTGCGTCCCCTGGCTGTGTGTGCTCTCGCCTCCCCGAAGATGTGCTATGATTTAGAAACACAAGAAGGGAAGACCATGCAAACCCCCAGCGGTCTCAGCTCGAGCTGCAGAAAGCAGCGCTGGGAAGCGGGTAGGAAACCTGAGGTGCCATGTGAGAGGCGGCTCTGAAGCCTCCAGCTTGTCCTCCCTTCTCTGCCTGCTTGGAGGGCAGGGCCAGGGGCCAGCTCAGGCCTGTGTTGTTCTGTCCTTTGCAAGGCTCCTGGGTAAGGGCGGAGGGCAGATCCAACAAGGACACCTCCCTCCCCACAACCCCAGCGAGCCTGGAGTCCGACCTGCATGGAGACAGCAGCAGGCGACCTCCCGGGTGGACAGTTTGAGGGCAGCAGCCTCCTTCCCTGCAGGCAGGCTCGGGAACCCCTGCCAGGTCTCCTGCTCCTCTGTTTAACACCACCTCGTTCTCCTCCCATCCCCCCAGCGCAAACCCGGCTCAGCTTGGCTCTCCAATGTGTGTTGATAGTGGCCAGACAGAAATGCTGATGTCAAAACAGAATTCGGGCTAAACAGACAAAGAAAAGGGCTAGCACTTCTGCAGTCCACTATTGTTAGAAACAGACAGCTGCTTTTGTTGGTGCGCATACCGAAAAATACCAGAAAACAGCCCCACTCCTCATTCCGGCTTCAGTAATTTTCAGGTGGACTTATTCTGTCTCCCCGCCCCCTCGAAGGTTTGAAGAGCGCACTCCTATACGATCATTCCTCTACCGTGGGTCGTTGATAGGAGTTCGTTAGGGAAACAAGATGTCATTATCACCAATTATAAAGTTAATCATTACTCTATAAAGCCGCCTAATAAGCCACATTCAGACTCACATAATTGTCCCTAAAGGCGTCTTTGTAGCTGGTTTCCAGCAACTTCCATCATCACCCTTGGTCAGGGGTCTCCAAGTTTTCTTGGATTCCTGACAGTTCTTGTTTCTACTGTCACACAAGATTTGTACGACATCTGTGAGCTGAAGAAAAGATGGGTCATTTGACTTACAGTGTACAAACAAGTGCAATATATATATATATATATATATATATATATATATATATATAATTTATTTATTTTTGATACCAGAGATTGAACTCCTGATCTTGAGCTTGCCAGGCAGGCAGTTACACCACTGAGCTAAATCTTGGACCCTAACAACTGTAAACACTGCCATGTGTTTTTGGCTTTGTTTTGGTTTCTTGTCTTTTTGAGACAGGGTCTCACTATGCAGTTCAGGCTGGCCTTGAACTCACTTTGTAGACCAGGCTGATCTCGAACTTGCAGTGATCCTCCTACCTCAGCCTCCCAAGTGCTGGGATTATAATGCCATGCATTTTTTATGGCTGTCACTTCACATTGCAACCTAGACATTCCTGTGCATCAGTGCCCTTAGGGAGGACCTTTCCCGGCCATGACTGTGGTCCACGGCATGTTGTGGACTTCTCCATTCAGTGGACTAGTCTCTCCTTGATAACCATTCGGGTTGGTTCTGCCTTTGGTTAAATGATGCTCTGCATGCGCCTTATTTACTCTTCCCTGGGGTCTTTGCAGTTCAGCTTATGATTTTCATTTTATCATGGAGGAAGAAAGACCTGCATCAGCCGTTCAGGACTTGGCCAGCACTGCAGGCTTGTTGGGGAGAAGGATTTCCTACTCCCAGGACTTCTGTCCTTAGAACAAGCCTGTGTAATTCCCTTTATCTCAGAGGTTGGGGCCCGGGCAGCACGTGCTTCGGGGGAGACTGCAAAGAAAAATTCAGCCTGAAGTTCAAGGCTGGAATTTGCAGCCTGCGTCAGCTGCAGGAAGAGGAGCCGGGGAACAGCTGGCCAGGCTGGCCCTGCGCGGAGAGCAATGTGGGGCGGCCACCGGCAGGCAGGGCTATTTCGGGCAGCAGGGTCTTCTCGGGGCCTGTTGGAAACACAGCGTCGCCCCTTTTACCCCAGATGGACCCCACGAGGATGCCCTTGGAAAGAGCGCCCCCCACTTTGCCCCCCTCACCCGCTTCCTCCTCTCTGCGTTATAGACGGGTGACAAGTTCCACGAAGTAAACCAAACAAAGCCAGTGCAGTTCGGGGGGCACAGAAATCATTCTGCAGTCATCCAAGAGGAGAAAGTAAGCAGAGAGTTGAAAGAAGGCCTAGAATTCTCACCAGAATCTTTCATTAATGTCCCCTTTCTCTTTCACTGCATTTTAAAAATTATTATTATTATTATTATTATTATTGGTACCAGGGATTGAACTCACCACCTAACACCTCACAGGCAGGCACTGTGCTGCTGAGCTATATCCCGGGCACTGCATTTTTTTTTTTTTTTTTTTGGAAAGAGAAAAAGTCAATTCCTACAGGAAATAAATCCTTGTTGCTCCGTTATTTTTCAAGGAGCATCTCCAGAGAGGGCTCTTCTCAGGGCGCTTCACCCTGACTCTGCTCATGTGCACCTGTCAGAGTAATCATGTTGGAAGAAGGACCCGAGATCTTTGGCATTGTAAGGCAGGAATCGCATGAGCAGTTCCATCTGGAGACCGAAGTCATATCCACTGCTCAGCCCTGACCAAGGCCTCGCCGGTACCCACTGCATTCTGGAGGGGTTTTCCAAGAGGATTTAAACAAAGGACCTTTCTTTTTCCTCCTTGGTAATCAGAATGCCCCATCCCCTGGGTAGTCCGGTTCATAAAGCATTTGTTGTGTCAGTGCTAAGCTTGAGACCAACAAATGAGCCACACGATCATGAATTTGGTGGTGGAGCGTTGGGTGGACCTCACGGGGCCTGACTTCAGCACAGGTGAGTGCCCCCTCTAGCTGGGGCCGTGAGGTTCCAGGAGCACCAGGGTGGGCATGTCTGCAAACACCGTGTACTCCCCTCGGGCCCCACCTTGTCACCATCCATAGCTGGCCAGGAGTCAGAGGGCAGAAGGGTCCCTCACTCGGCATGCAGGGATGAATTTTGTGCAGTGTCAGGGCTGGAGAAGGGCTCGCACCGATGCACATGCTCTGCTGTCTCAGCTACAGCAAGAGAGAGAAATTAAAGATAAAAGTGCTATCCAGATTATTGGCTGTGTCTTTAAAACTCGGTATGCTTTTATCCACTTTGGAAGGGGGATAACCGTGGTGACTAAACCCTAAGATCATTAAGGAGGACAGGATGTGGAATGCATGTTGCATACAGTAGGTGCGCTGTAAACGTTAAAAAGAATAATTAAGCACTGCTGCCCTGAAACTAAAGCTACCCTTTCTCGATACTATTCCTACAGTTCATCTGTCTTAGATACCTCTTCCTCATAAGGGACATAACTCTTGACATCCACAATGTAAGAGTCCCCAGCAAGGCCCCACCTCCTGAGGACAGACTGCCAACAAAACCCAGCCCCCTTCCAAAATCCCACCTCTGAGCACAGGAGGCTTTGGGGGGACATCCAGCCCTAAACCATAACATTGCACAGCTGGCCCCCAAAAGGCTTTGTGCATCTCTTCATGCAAACTGCATTTAGCCCATTTCTATCAGTTCCAGCACTGCTGAAAAGTGCAGGTTCAAAATTTTCCGAGACTTACGGCAGACCCTTTGCTATGAGCCCTGGTAAGATATGAAAAGATAGTCTAACTCTTTCAATGGACAAACGCACAGGGTAAATATTCCCATTCCAAAAGGGGGGAATAGGAGGACAGAGGCCAATGGGACCAAAGCAAGACTGAAACTTAGCATGGTCAGTGTTATACACTATAGCTCCATGTCTAGCACTGGGGGCAGATTGTGGGGACAAGATGCAAACCCCAAAGGGCTTGAGCAGCCTGTTTCCTATGGCTTTGTTGGCTGCACCCCAGATGGCTTCTCTCTTGGGATGGCTCTACTCACTGCCTGTGGGCTCCCTCAGCCAATGTTCCACCTTCCTGGCATCTCCAGTGTCCTGGGGTTTCCACCATGCCCTTCTTGTTTTTTTTTTTTTTTTTTTAATTTTTTATTTTATTGGCACATGTGTACAGTACATAATGATTACAGTCATTGTAGGAACCTGTTGCATGTACATACCTCATTTTAATTCTTTTTATGATCTTTTTCTCTTTCCCCTCCCCCCCATCCCTTATACTTCTGGCTCCTCTCTCAAAGCTTCACACACTGCCTCTCAGGAGCACACTGCCTGGCCTTCTTCTGAAATCTGGGTGGAAGCCTTTCTGACCTCAGAATGCTTACATTCTGCATGCCTGCAGATCAGCACCACACGAATGGTGCCAAGGTCTGTCACCAGGTCAAGCAGTAGCCAGGCTCCCTTGTACCATGGCTTCAGAGGCCAGAGTGCCCGGATGACCAAGCACTGAGAAACAAATCACAGTGAACAGATAGGAAGACCTACCTGGCTGGCTGGGGGCTCTCCTCCTCTCAAAAAAGCCTCTTTCACTTTTGGACCCTTGAGCCTGTGAAGGGAAGGGTCTTGCCAATTCTTGATTTCCTCTTAAGCCATTTTTCCTATGCCCTGCTCCAAAGTATTTGGCTTCTTTATACTCTTTTCAGCAGCTGAGAAATCAGCCAAAACTCTGCAGACTCTTCCTTGCTAGAAAAACTGAAAACTTTTCCAGTGGGAGTATTTACTCCTAATTTTCAGTACAGGCCTGACTATAAAAGCAGCAAGGAATATATATGTGACAGCCTGAACATTAGGCTGCCTTGAAACTTCCTCTGCAGATTAATTAGTTTGCACCCTTAATCTCAGCCTCTCTCGGGACATGAGCAACGTTTCTGATGGAGCATACGGCACATGCCTTCTAGACCAAATGTCACTGGAGTCTTTCTTTACAGCCAACACTTTCTCAACCTGGTGTTTGCTATCTGAGGTCTGACCAGAATTTCCCATCAGACTTGGCTGACAGAATTCTAGGGCCATTTTGGCAACCAGCACCTCCAAACCTTTCCAAATTCCTCCAGCAATCCAGTTCCAAAGATTTCTGAATCACATGGTCAGATAGCATCACAGGAAGGACCGTACTTCTGTGGAACCAAAATCTGTCTTAGTTGCTTTCTTGTTGCTGGGACACAACAGCCAACATCCACAAGTCACAGAAGAGGTGCATTTGGCTTATGTTTTAGTCCATGGTTAGCGGCCTACAAAGAAGCAAGAGCACGGCAGAGGGGGATAGCGCTGGAAGAGCTGCTCACCTCACAGTAGCCAGGAATTAGAGGAAGAAAGGAAGAGCTGAGGAGAGAGACCCCCCCTAGGCCATGCACCCTGTGACTCCTGCCTTCCAGCCGGCCCCCACCTTCTAACAGCTACACCGCCCCATAATCTAGTCATCTTTCTTTCTTTTTTTGG
Organism: Hydrochoerus hydrochaeris; assembly: GCA_004027455.1. Lineage (NCBI taxonomy): Eukaryota > Metazoa > Chordata > Mammalia > Rodentia > Hydrochaeridae > Hydrochoerus > Hydrochoerus hydrochaeris. Next base: position 18,015 of record PVLA01000554.1, read on the forward strand.
AGACAGGACCTCGCTATGCAGTTCAGGCTGGCCTTAAGCTCACAGTGACCCTCCCGCCTCAGCCTCCCTCCAGAGTCCAGGGATTACAGGCACGTGCCACCCTACCCAGCTCAATCACCTTTCAAAGGTCCTGCCTCTGAGTTTATGAGGCTTTTGGTGACCACTCAGACAGGAACCAGAGCGACATCTCTCTCCCTCAGTGTTTCACTTAATCAGTCCAGCAAATCTATAACGTAGCTGCTCCTCACACTTGGAGAAGAGTGGCTATGAGTTAACCGGATTTATGCAACTCATGCATCTAGGAGAAGCAGACAGGAGGCCGAGACTGAGTCACACCAAACGGCCTAAGCCAATCAGCACTTTTCATTTTTTCTGACGATGGGGATTGATTCAGAGGTGGAAACATCAGCCAGGAGACACAAGGAGGCTCTCACCATGCACCCTGGGAAACGACTTTTACTTTGCAGCGATGCATATAATCCAGAGAGGATGCAACTTCCTGTCCCATCCTAGGACGAGGAACACTAGCCAGCGCCGTGGAGAGAAACAGACAGAAAGAAGACGCATCTAGATGGCACAGAGCCATAAATCCAGCCGAAGCCGAGTTTCCTCCACTCGTGGGCTTTTTACAGGAGTCCATACATTCTCTGTAGTTTTTCTTTTTTTTTTTTCTAATGAAAATACATTTTTATTGTCTTTCCTGCACTCAGAGTTCAGCTGATCTCTTTCGAGACACACAGATAGTTGGTTATATGAGTCTAAATCTAAGTGAGCAGGCTGAGATGATCAGGATTTAGTGAAAATTGAATCCACAAGAAGGAAAAAGTTTACCGAAGGAGGAACAATTCTCCTAATCTTCATATTATTAAAATACTATAGAGTCAGGAATCTGGCAGCAAAATTATAGGTTGTCAGATCTAAGTCCTTCATTCAACAGGAAATGTGTGTCTCAAAGAGTCAGTAACTCAAAGAGTCAGTAACCACGTACAGTACCTGGTTTCTCCATGAACTCCTGCCTGCGTACCCCTCCTGCCTGCCTGCCTGCCTGCAAATCACCGGCAGTCCTGAGTTAGTGGGTCCAGCAAGTCAGTGAAGACGTATCGTATATTATAGTGAACAGAGAAAGATTTGCCTGCCTGCAAATCACCGGCAGTCCTGAGTTAGTGGGTCCAGCAAGTCAGTGAAGACGTATCGTATATTATAGTGAACAGAGAAAGGTAGGGCCACACAGCACAGCAAGGCTTTAGTCAACCACAGTGGACCACAGACCCGGCAGTGGTCCCGTGAGACTACATTGCCTGGTGACATGGTGGACAGCTCAGTTCACACCGGTACACTCTGTGGTGTCTGTACAATGACAAAATCGCCTCGTGAAGGATTTCCGGAATGTGTTTCCCACCTTAAACGACCCATGACTATGTAACACTGTGTGATTTTGTGGACACCGCGGTATTTTAAAGAATCTTTGTAATTTAATGTCCTGGACAATCCCGTAAAGTTGGTGTGACAAGTGTTATGGACACAAGACGGTCTTGACTTGGAGTTCTCGTGAATGACTTTCCCAGGGTCAAACACCGGTGGGCAGCAGAGGGAGAGCTGGACCCCGGATGTGCCCCTGTCTCCCCGGCCCCTTCTTCCTGTTGCTCTTGTCATGTGCAGACCTCTGTGAGCTCTGGTGTAGGTGGCCCAGCTCGCTGGCACTGGAGATGACTTCTGAAAAGCATATCATGTCTATTCTCTGCACTGTTCCCTTTTATCGGCTACAATTAACTGATAAATAAAATTAGATAAATTTAGGGTGAACAATATGTTTTAAAATATGTGAGCAAATGTATGTGCCATTGTTGCCCCCGCTTGGTGTGTTTGAAAATTTTTAGGTTTTTTTTCTTTTTTCTGGTTCTTTTTTTCCTTGAGATAAAATGGACTTGAAAACAAAATAAAATAAAATATGCGAGTGATATGGAATGCTAAAATCAAAGTAATTCACCTTTGCGCCTTGGCGCGTCTTCACGTTTACAATTTCCTTGTGACACCCCATTTCCAAGTGCGCAACAGCCGCGCTGCTCCGCTTGTGGCTCAGCCAGTGCGCAGACGGCGTCAGGGGAGCTGAGCTCCTTTCCTAGAGCTGCTGAAAATCACGTCCGCGAACGCCGAGGACTGCAGCGAGAGAGAGTTTATCTTCTAATTCGAAAGACCGGAGGTCTACAGCCAGGGCCACCCTGCGGGGAAGGCTCAGGGGAGAATTTGGTCCATGCCTTTTCCGGTTTCTGATGGGGTCACCTCCCACGAATCTCCACCTCCACCTCCACCTCCACCTCCACCTCCACCAGCCTTTCCATACTGCCCTCCTTCTCTGCATGTCTAGGTTCGCCTGCCGTTGAATTCGAGATTATTTCAGGAAACCCGGATGACCTCTTGGGTTCAATATACTTCACTTAATTACATCTGCAAACACCCTTCTCCAAATCAGATCACGTTGCCAGGTCACGGGGATTAGGACATGGACATACTGTTCAGGAAACCACTATTCTGGCCGCTGCAGGTGGCCTAAGAGAAGTTATTTATCCAAAAGTCAAGAGCTCAGCAGACAGTGTGAACCAAAGCTTTGTCCAAGTGATGAAAACACAGTCTCTTTCCCAAAGTCAGACTCTAACATATTTCCGAATGCTGCAGAGATCTAGGGCGTCGGTCCTCGGAGAGGAAGTCCTCCCGTCAGCTCCATCAGCCAGCCCTGGGGCCGGGGCTAGAGGTGAGGGTGTCCTCCCGGCAAGCCGCCACTGGCTGGCATGCTTGGGCACATGCCCTGTTTACACGATCCCCGCTGCCAAAGCCAGCCTGATGCCAAGAGGCAGACTTGAAAAGCCACTTTTGAAACAAGAGCTCGTGTTTATCTTTGAGCAGCGTAGTGAGTCCTCTGCAGGGCTCAGGCTCATGGAGACGTGGCCGGGGGCCCCACTGCTTTCCTCCTGCAGCACCGCTGGCTACAGATTGACCTGAGCTCGCTTCTAACTCCGGGGCAGTGTACGGGATGCATCCATAGCTACAGAGCGTTCATAAAAGCCAGTGACTGTGACGCTGCTACTGTCCGTGCCGTTGGAAGCAGGAAGGGAGGGAATGGACACCGGGGCTCAGATTGCTCTGTTTACCACAGATCCACTCTCCAGCCCTTTCTGCTCTGCTCCACAGCTCATGCCAGTGACCTTGGGAGGCTCTTTCTAAATGGCTTCCAATTGGCTGTGACCGCCTGAGGACTCGGGAGAAAGCTGTAAGAAGAAAAGAGGAAGGAATGCGAGCTGCACCATTTGTTTCCTAGTCACTCAATATTTGCAAAAGTGACCACGCCGCTGAGGTCTCTTTACCTCCTTCTGTTTCCAGTCCCATGAAATGCACCTTGTGCTCGCAGCTGCTGGCCTAGCGCTGTAGTTCTGGGTTTTTGAGCTGTCTTCCATGGCTCTGCACACAATTTCTTTGTTTAAAACAGTCCTATTATTAACATTTTCCTCAACATTTCCTACCAAGTCCTCCCGCTGGGACTCACACCACTGAAGCCCAGTCCTTTCCAGAGCCTTGCTAGGTGTTTGATTCCAGTGACAGTGACAGCCCTGTCTGCCCCGTGTGCCCCAGGGCCTGGGCAGGAGACACAGGAAGCTAGCGAGGAGGAGCCGGGGCTAAAACCACATCTGTCCAGCTCGGAGCCTTCAGAGTCTCAGCTATGTCTTCGCAACACTGAAGAAAGATCTTTAAAAATGTCCAGAGAATCAGAGTTCTAAGGCACAAAAAGGCCAGAATGGCTGAAATGCTTTACTCCAAGTTAAGCTTTATGAGGCCCCAACAAGAAGAGAGAAAGAAAGGCAGAGAGACAGAGAGAGAGGAGAGAGGAGAGAAGCTCAGAAGTTGCGACCACTGGAATTAACTGTGACTGCACAGGAGTCTCCTAAGGAAGATCGGGAGTAGATTTGTGTACAGGGCAGACCAGCCAGCGGCTTCCGACCTCCCTCTCCTCACTGTCCCTCTGACTCTGCGTCTCCCACACAACATCCTCCACCTCCCCACCAAATCAGACTTTCTCTCTCCCATAGCCCCCCAAAAGGACTCAGCCAGCATTGAGAGGAGCCAACCTTTTGTTTGCAGGGCCCTGTCTGCTAGGGAGTAGATGAGGTAGGGAGCCACTGCCTTAACTTGCCCCAGGTGAAGGAGAAAAGACAAAGGCCAGGGTTTGAAGAATGGTTATGTGTTTGCTGCCTGGCTTCTCCACCTCCACCCCCACTCACTGTAATATCTGTGGAGCCAGCAGCCTCTCACCCTGTTACTAAGACCCCACAGCCTAACATGGGACCCAGCACACCCGAAGAGCTCAATAAAAATATGTGGAATAAATAAACAGATGAACAAGGCCTTTTTGACTTCAAAGCCCAGGGTTGTGTCACTCTACTTTGTCCTGGACTGTCCAAGGTCCTCTGGGTGAGGTGTTGGTCTCAGGTTTCAGTTTCTTCCTTTGCACACCAAAGCACCTCCGTCCACCTAAGGAGTCATTTTTGACACTACACAGCACTACCCAGTGGGAAATGAAACTCCATTCTGGCTAGCAGCCAAACCCGTTCCTCTTAGAGATGACAAACCGTTTAACTTCCACCCCCAGTTAACCTGGGAACAGACTGAAAACCGTAAAGAAAGTCAGGCCACAACCATCCCTTACAATGTAAATTCCCATGAACACCTCACACCGTTTTTAACATCAGAATGGCTGTATTGGCACCCAAAGCCTAGTCAATGGACTAATTGTTTGCCTTATCCTGCACCAAAGGAGTGGTTTTGTCTGAACTTTCTCTTCTGTCATTGAGTCAATGAATTGCTTTGGCATCAGGTAGTTAGCTTTTATCCTGGGAAATAACCATCTTCCACTGGGAGCGCTTTGTGGTTGTGCTTTATCAGAGGCAGAGCATATGATAGCATTGTGGTGCTGTTTGCAGTTTGATAAATGCCAGCCCACAAGGCCCGAGGAGGTGTAAACACAATCGAGTCACACTCTAACCAGGGGATGGGCCTGAGATCTTGCATCCTACGGTCTTTTTTCAACCCCTCTTTATGAAATCTTCACCCTTCATTCTGCACAAGCCAAAGAAGGGACATGTTTCAATCTTGGGTGACCCTGACAGGTGAATGTCTTGGGTGACAGTCTTGGGGGAGCTTTAAACATTTTCCACGAGTTAGAAACTGAACTTTCTGTGTGTGGGGGGACCACATTAAAAAACAATTTCATAATTGCTTTTAAGTCAGTTTCAAAATACTGGGGTGCACCCGAGGGCCGTAGGAGAGTAGTTCCATGTTTCAACTTTCCTCCCCAAAGCTTCGGAATTATGGAATCTCAGGTTGGGAGGGACCAGAAATATCGGTGTCACACACGCGCCCACACACACACACACACACACACACACTGTACAACCAAGGGCTAAGTAATTATTTAATTTAATCCTTGTAAACCATTAAACAGTAGATACCATCTCCATTTTTAAAGGTTTTGAAACTGAAGTAAAAACATTAAGCAAAACTTTGCTGTTGGTCTGAATGATTCCCCATCGCCAGCGGGTTCCTACCACCCACGCAGAAGCCCTTGCTTGTGTGCAAGGCCAGGCTGCACACACACAACTCCACGCGGGTTTCCTGCTCCATGCAATGGGTGGGAAGTGTCTTCCTCCATGTCCTGTCTGCACCCCCTGGGCCTGGCCAGGGCGCCCCTGAATAACTGCAACCCCTCTTCCACATGACAGGTTTGTGAACCATTAAAGCTGGCTTCTGTCTCTTGGAGTCTCCTTTTTTGGGAGTAAATATCCTGAGACCTTTCAGCCACTTTACATATAACATGGCTTCATTGTTTTGTTACTGTCTTTTGAGGTGTGTTCCTTTTAAAATGTGGCACAGTCATATTCAAAACATTTTGGCTGTCATTTGACCTCTCTGAGAAGGCCCCAGATTTCACCGTGCTAAGTCCATTCATGCAACAAAGATGGAACCAAATCCCTGTCTCTCCACCAGTGTCACGGTCTCTGTGTCTGTGCTTTGTCTGAGTATCCACCTTGGCCCCAGGCTTGCCACCCTCCCACACAGTACCACGTCTTTATCTGTGCTTTTCTAAACGCTGAGCAAATCCTAAATGAGGTTCATCAGAGAAACCGCCACAACCCCACACCGTGCAACTCAGTCCAACTAAGCATTTTGCCTCCCTTCCCAAAGCCTCCTGGCCTGGGGCGTCCCTGTTCCCAAAGGGACTATGAACCCTCACAGGCCTGGCACACACAGTCGATATCCCGGGGGGGCTTCTTTTGTGGGAGTTGCCATCAGTGTTAATGAGCTACAGTCAATTTCACGCTCTCCACTCCCAAAGAGAGCGGCCAGGGACGGGAACCTCGCCTCCAGTGACCTCCTTGGGCTGGGACCTCAGGTGGCTGCTCCGAACCTTGGCCCAAAGCACCTGCTCCTCCACGTTGGGGCGGGAACATCCGCCTTGGAGGTTCCCTCAGGAAATGTGCGAGCGTGTTTGTCTTCGGGTTCAGCTGTGTGAGACATGGGTTTGGTTGACTTTCTGAAGTCTCTTTTTTCCGCCAGCTTCCCTGTGATCTCAGATTGCTCTGTGGTCCCTGCGTCTGGAAGGGTTACATCCTGTTTAGGGGTGTCTACAGAGCACATCTGCACTGCTTTGATGGGGGCAAGTGATTGAGTTTATCCTCCGGGTGTCTGCTGAGCTGTCGCCCTATTTGGGTCTTCCTCCTCGTCCTCTGTCACTGGTCCCCTGGGGTTTGGGCTCTGTCATCTCCATTCTCTACCACAGGGCTTCTCCTGGCCGACTTCCAAAGCACTCGGCGATGGCCTTTGTACCCATGCCCTGTGGAGCCCCACGAAACCCCTGGGCTGTCTACATCTCTTCCCTCATTTGGATTCTCCCCGGTCTCTGGCACAGCTGCACACTCGTTCCCACACACACCCTCTCTGACTCCCCCTGCATGCCTAGGCTTTTGAAATGAAACATTAAGCAGAGACTTGTTTCTCCTTTCCATGTGTCACTATTTCTTGAAATGATGAACCTCAGAGCCTTCTTTCTGTAACCTAAATAGTAGAAAGAAACATGAGCAATATAAGTCATTTAAATCGGTGTTCCAAAAAACACAATCTTTTGCAAGTATCAATCCAGGGCAGCCAGGAGGAGGGGAAGATGGCTCAAGTTCCTGCTCCCCCAGTGAGGCGGGGGGCAAGGGGGGCATGGGGAGCCTCGTGTTCTGCACCGGCCTCCGCGGTGACCTGCCTGCTAATGCCACCTCCCTCCCGCTGGCCTGCATTGGTATTCCTGCTCCTGCTCCAGGCTTGGTAGCAGTCTGCACACAGCGCTGCCCTGAGGCCCCAGAGAAACCGGCAGAATTAGTAAATATCATCGACTTTAGGATAAACACGTGCACACACACACACACACTCACACACGCACGCACAGCTGCAGTAAGCTGTCCACGTCCTGACCAGAGGCCCGCAATAAGATCTGGTGTGGACAGCGTAGGTGAGTGGGATTCTTACTCTCAAAAATTTAAACTGAGGACCAAGCAACAGAGTCAGATAATAATACCAGCAAACATTCACCGAGCATAGTGTGCTGCAGCCTCCCGACACTCCATGGACCTGTGTACTCCACCTGCTTCACCACGGCCTTTTAACGTGGATGTCGCTACTGCCCTGATTTCATAGGCAACAGACTGAGGTGAGCCTTACTTGGCTCATGTAGATAAGATGGAAAAAAGCACACAGGCAAGAAAGCACCGAGCTACACCTTGAGCCTGAGGACTCTGACCCAGAATCTGGGTTCTTAGCTGTATTTGTGGCAAGGAGAGAATGCAGGAAGAAAACCCTAATAGCGTTAGGGCCATGTTGTGAAGAATCAGAGAGTGTAGAGCACCACAAACGTGTGTAACAGTGGGAAAGGGAAATGGGAGCCTCTCATCAGCTCAGAGTTTTAGATCTCCCTGAAGAAGTGAGAGCAAAAGGCTAACCAGGAGCTAGTGGATTACCAGAGGCAGGAATAGCATGTGCAAAGGCCCTGGGGCTGCATAGATTACAGTCCCACGAGGACCTGAAAAGCCAGGATGGCCAGAGCATGTAGCTGCTCAGGGAGAACTGGAGGGTAATGATGAAGAGCAGAAGCTACGTCATGTCGGGCCTTGTAAAACTTGTGAAATCAAATTCCTCTGGTGATGGCCTTTCCCAGAAGAACCTCCTGCCCGAGCTGCCTGGTCCCTGGGTCCCCTGCTCAGGCCACCTGTTCCCCAGCCCCCACACTCTGGGAAGCCTATGTTGGCTTCTCATGTAAGGAGGATGTCAACCTATGGCATGGACAGAGGAGACCTGATGGAGGGGGTCCCCTCCCCTCCTTGGCATCCCTGTGGAGGAGGGGGTGTCTCACAGGCTGATGGACGTGGCTGCGGGGGCACCGCTACTCTGGTCAGTTAAGGGCGATACAGCGGAGCAGCCGATGAAACACCCTGCACTGTGGCTTGTGTCTGGGTGTCCCCCCAAAGCCTCAGGCATCACAGAGCTTTTTCAAGGTGGTTGAATCTGGAGTGTGTGACTGAGTCAGAGATTAAGAGGGCTGGGATTAAGGGTCGGTGATCGCTGGATCTGTCGCGGATTGGTTTGGCACCGCCCTAGTCCCAGGAGCCTGGACACAAGATGAGGGACAGAAAGAGGATGGTCTTGGCCCTTGCTGCTTTGCTGCCTTCTGCCCACCATGAGCTGGTTCTGTTCCAGGCTATCCGCCATTCACCCTGCCTTGGAGCCAGTGATGATGGACCGAAACCTGTACACCCTAAATAAACCTTTCCTCCTTTTTCAAGTTTTCCTTGACAACACTGGCTGTCAGGTATTTTGATTTGGCAACAAGAGAAAAGTAACTAAGACAGCCTGTGACCTTTTGAAGGGGCCAGGACTGACCTCAGACGTGTTTACATTAGTGTGTGCATTACTGAGTCACACTATTTCCATCTTAGTGTTTGTTTTTTTTCTTTTTTCTTTTTGAGACAGGGTCTCACTATGCAGTGCAGCCTGGCCTTGAGCTCACTTTGTAGCCCAGGCTGGTCTCAAACTCGCAACGATCCTCCTGCCTCAGCCTCCTGAGTGCTGGGATTACAGGCGTGCACCACCGTGCCCGGTGTTCAACTTAATATTTAATAAAAAAAGTTGAATAAGAAGATTTGTGTGTGGAAAACATCTAGGTTTCTTGATTCCATTGAAAGACTGGATCCCAGGACACCCTGGCCACGGTCAGCAGCAACTGCAGAGCGGCAATCCCCGTGGCTCACCGTGGTCCCCGCCCACCCTTGGGCCTTTGCTGTGCTTGTCCACTTCCTCTGTGTGCTGGGCCCGGCAGACAGTGAGGTCAGGAGGGCCACGCAGGGCCGGCCACAGGGGCAGGAGGTGGGCACTGTAGAACTCCCCTTGCCGCAGCTCCTGGGTGGTGCATTAGCGGTGACTCCCTGCCTGGGATGCCGGCGACCCTTCACGCAGTCCTGCTGGCCCGGCCCAGAGTTAACTTGGACCTAGAGGCTCCTAGATGCCTCGCCAGCCACCCTCTCTCCTCTACTACAAAACGCAGTGGTGACAGGCTCTTCTGGCCAAGCGCTTGTGTCTTTCGGTCATCAGGCGGCCCAGGAGGGTGGGTCTCTCCCATGTGGTAAGGTTGGGCCATTGCAGCCTGTGTATGAGCCCACCCATGCGCTGGTCTTGAGAAGGGGAGTGGTGGCTTGTAATCAAACAGCACGTACAAGGCGGGCGGGTGACGTGCACCTGCAATCCCAGCCCTCTGGGAGGCTGAGGCAGGAGAATCGCAAGCTTGAGTCCAGCCTGAGCAACTTAGTGACTTAGCAAGACTCTCTCGCAAAACAAAAAGCAGAGGGGAACTAGAGGTGCAGCTCCTATAAAGGCCTTGGCTTCCCAGGACCCAGGACCGAGAACAAACAAACAAAATACCTGAGAGGCCTTGAAAGGCTGGCAACGCGACGGTGGGGAAATCACATCATCTGCTGTCGCTTCCATTTCTTCACCCTCAGGACGCAGCTGATCTGTGGGCTCCCTGGGCACCCCAAGAAGGAGACCAGCAATGGGCGCCGCTTGTCTTTACCTTCTTAGGGTGCACAGCAGCTGACCCAGCTGTTTCCATCTTTACATCCTATTAACCCCACCCTGCCTTTGTCACCTAAGAACTTTTGTCACTGCTCTCAGTTCCCACTCCCTGAGGGGTCCCTGGTCCAAACCCTTCGTCCCGTTTGCCAGAGAGATGGTGCCGCCAACGGTGCTTCCTTCCCCAAGTTGCCACAGCTGTTCCTGTGCCGGATGACAGCCGCGTGCCGCCCTGTGATCTCAGAGCCCAGGCGTCCCGTCCCACCGCCATCTGGCCCCCGACTGCCAGGGGCTGCCTCCGCGCAGCTGCTTGGGTGTGACCGCCGCACGCCAGGGGGGCAGGGAGAAGCCACACTGCGGCAGAGAGCATCCACCCTGAGCCGCCTCCGGGTCACCTCTGGATAGAACAGATTGTCAGGGACCCAGCTCTTCTCGGGGACACTCACGGACAGCCCCTTCCCCGAACCCCCTCCAACCCAGCATGGTCAGTGCTGGTGGAGTGGTCCCTCCTGGCCACACGCTTGAGGCCCCTGCCATTGCCTAACATCCACGCAGAGCTGGCTTCTCTGTGGAGTAAACATGCGACTGTAAAGTTCCTGGGCCAGCACCCCTGCGCCTCGCTCTGTGCGGCACTGCACACCGGTGGGGGGAGGGCCCTAACCCCGGGAGCCCCAGCTTCTGTTCCAGGAGATTACTTAGGAGGCAGTTGCTTCTGCGCCCTGAGGAAGAGGAAGTGGGTGAAGTCAGTTTAGTGCATGGACAAAGTGAGCGCTTGGTGCCATGGAAACCAGGAGGGGTGTCAGACCCTGCTGTAAGCTGAGAGACAGGGCTCCCCACACTACACTCTGCAGCTCTCAGATGAATCGCTGCCTCTCTGCATTCTTGCTCTGTTTTAAGGTTATACGATGTGAAGGGCTCACTTGGTCCCACCCTTCTCTTCCGCCGGTGAGAACTGCTGAAAGACTTGCTGAAGCGTCAGGTGAGTGAGAGACGGACTGTCAGAGGTGACGCCCGTGACGCTGCCATGGAAACCCTGGCTTCCTCGTGCAAAGTCCTGGAACTGGCCACAGCTGGTCACAGGCAGCTGGGCGGTCCTCAGGTCCCTTCCCATGCAACGGAGCCTTTGCTGCTGAGATTCTACCAGGAGGAGGGCAATGCTTGGGCAGGGCAATGTCTGTATCTTGACTTCGGTCACCAATAAGATGTCACCTCTTCTCTCCTGCTCTGTGGAAACAGGGATAATGCTCCTCCTAAAGGGACATTTCCACGTGACGCTTCCACTTTCCAACCACGGGAACTCAGTCATGTCTTAAGCCGGGCTGAACTGTGTGATGCTTTGTGACGCAGGTAGCTGCAAGTCTGCCTCTTGTATGTGAAGTCATCCCTCCCCCACTCCCTGCCAAATCTTGCAGAGGCTCCTCAGCATCCACAGGTCCTCATAAGCACTCTTGGCTCTTTTCCGGCTCTCGGCTCTCTGTGTGGCTTTCACAGCACATGTGACTTCACTGAGCACTTCTTGCACTTCATTTCCTGTCTGTCAAGTCCCAGGCTCACTAGATCTTTTTCTTAGCTAACATCTCACATTGGCTACCCACATTGCTTCTCCCCAGGACTGTGTCTTTACCTCTGACTCTGCAAATCTAGGGTGACTGATCTAGCTCAGTTCTTCTGAGCTCTGACCAGAATCTGCCATACAGTACAGCCTAAGGTGTTCCAGTTCTACTTTTTCAGGTGGATCTCTAAACCTTTCCTAACTCTTTCCTTTCCCACAAACCAGTTCCAAAGACTCTCAGGCCACACAGTCAGGTAATGTCACAGCAATGACCCCACTTCTGGAAGCAAATTGAGGCCCCTGCCAGTTACTTTTCTTTTTCTAGACAAAATACTTGATGCCAAAAGTTAAGGGAGGAAAGATTCACTCAGCAAACAGTTTGTAGAGGTTTCAGCCTGGAACCTGGTACAGCCATTCTGGATCATGAGGCTCTGAAGTTGTCTTCTTGAATCAGTCTTTCACTTTTACAATTTTTAGGCTGCAAAGGAAGGAGACTTGCTGCTTCTTGTGATGCCTTCAAGCCATCTTTTCTCCTGTTCCTTCTCAGCAATCGAGAGCTCCTCTGCTCTATCTTTGCAGTCGACAGCTTTACTGGGGCTTCCTTTCTGGCCAAACTCCCATTTCAAATCATTCTGCTGGGACTTTCACCCTTTATTCTCAACATAGATTAGACTAAAAGCCCCCAAAACTAGCTTATTTCACTGCTTCAACATTATACTGCCTTGAAATTTCTTCTGCCGGATTAATTAGTCCATCACCCTTAATCTCAGTCTCAGGCAAAGTCTCTGGACATGAGCAAAATACAGACCAACTTTGTGCCAAGCCATAGCACCCATCATCTGGGGTCCAACAGTCAGTGCAGTCTTTCCTCCCAGCAGAAGATAGGTCAACACATCTGTCTTCAGGTGTGGGGTGCTCACACTGGCTGCCACATTGCCTGGTCAGCTGAGCATTAGAGCTGCTCTCACATGCAATGATTACAGAAGGAATCACAGAGTCTGAAATAGATTCTGGAAACAGCTTTGGGGTTTACATCTTGCCACCCATTGCTTCACATGCTGCACACGGAACTCCACGACCTAATGTTTGCCCTGCTGGATTTTGGACTTGCTCTGGTCCCAGTCCTTTGCATCCTCCTGTTTGTAACTTTTGGAATGGAAATGTCTACCTTGTGCCATTGAATGTTGGCAGTGTTGAACTTTGTTTTCACTTGTACAGAGACTCAAAGATGAGAGTTTGCCTTAAAACTCAGAGGAGACTTGGGCCTTGGACTTTTCAGCAATGCTGAAACTGTTTGAGATTTTGGTAACTCTTAGAGATGGAGTAAATGTCTTTTTCATAAAGGAATGTGCATGAGTCTTTGAGGGCCAGGTGGAATGTTATGGTTTGAGTCTAGATGGTCCCCCCAAAGCCTCATGCAGTCCTAGGCTTTTTCAGAAGAGGCTGAATCTAGGGTTTGTGATTGATTCAAGGTCCAATGCTGGGATTAAGGGTGTGAGTGCCACACCTGCCCAAGGCTGAGTACCCTGCACATCGTATAAGGGAAGAACAGAAGTTTGCTTTTCACTTTCTGTTTTTGCTTTTGCTGTATTCGGCTGCCTTAACTGCCCTTTGGAGCCAGCTGATTATGGATGGAAACCTCTATAAACTATGAGCTAAATAAATCTCTCCTCCCTTAAATTTAGACACTGGGTATTTTTTCCAGCAATGAGAAAAGTAACTTCTAAGACAACTTCTCTTACTGAGTGAATTCCAGAATCTCTCCTGTGCTCTGCATCTTAGCTGTCAGTGCCTAGAAACTGACTTGGACAAAGGCAAGAATGTGCTCCTGTATGAACTGCTCTCCACTTAGAACTAGGCTTGGAGGGAGAAAGAGACCTTTAGGCTCTCTATTATCTCAAAACAGCCAGCAGAGTGTAGCTTTCAGCAATCTTTTAAAGAAGATATTGTGTATTAGCTTTTGCAAAACAAAGATTACCTGATCTTCAAACCCTTAATACCAAGCAAAGTCTGGACACAAGTGATCTTCACCTGAGAAAACGAAGGAGCGAACAATCAACTGAAAAAAAAGTCTTGAAGAAATAACTGAGTGAAGCATAAATGAATGGTGTAAAAGACTCTTCGGCTCTTCTAGGTGCCCAAATACTGAGATAAGTGTCCAAGCCTTGGGTTGCACATTTAAGAACTAGACTTTCTGTGGAGCGTCGAGACCAGAGGGTCTTAACCCATATTGCCTTGACTCAAAAATCAGTGATAAATAAGTCAAAATGTCAAAGTACTAATTTGAGAAAGATTAACTTTTAGGACACAAAAATGCTTAGCCCAACCTCTGAGTAACCGTAGGCATGCCACGATATTTGTTGACGAGGTAAAAATATTTAGTCAATTCAACAAATATTTAATGAACCAGGCAGTGAACTCCACGTAGGGGTCACAGCTGTGAGAAATTCATTACCCTGCACCGTCGGGCAGCCTCTCCGGGGAAACCTGATTAAAATGGAAAAGTCTGCTTGTTGTGTACCGAGTTGCCAAAAACAGAACCCCAGGACCTTAATGGAATATTTCATCAAGCTATGACGGGCTGACGTTCAGGTCTCCCTGCCCTTTATGAGGTTGTCTGTCACTTGAAACAGAGCTGGCCCCAGGAATTGGATCACAGTGACAGTGTCCACCCCAGATGTGCTCTTGTCCAGGGACTTTCGGTTTCCAGCCCACCATGTTTCTTTGTCTCTGCACCCCTATACCCGCTGCCCAGAGCTTAGCAGCTGGGAGGCATCTTGTTTTTTATGAAAACCTATGAAACAGTGATTTATCCTCTAACAAGTGCGGGAAGGTTTATAAGGGTAATGGCGCTGGTCAAGTCTCAACTACCATCATCAGGAGAGACGTATCAGGCAGAAGGTTACCCAGACCAACCCAATGCAAGGAGGAACGCAAGGGAGTTGCGAATCATGAGGGACTGATGGTGATGAGGTGATACCGGGCTGTATTCACTAAGCATCAGTGTCTATGTCTTTGTGTGCATCTGTTTGCTAGAGATTCCATGACAGGACAGTCAGCAGGGAACCCCAAACAATTCATCGTCTTGCTACTCCTGAGGCTGGGAATTCCCAGTCAATGGCGCTTCCTTCTGAGGGCCGAAGGAAGAAGCTGCTCTGTGCTCTTCCCTGGCCTTTGGCAGCTTCCTGGGAAGGTGGTTCAGTGGAGCTTGTTTCCTGGCTTGCCTTCATCATCTCACGGGTTCTGCTGTGTGTGTGTGTGTGTGTGTGTGTTTCTGTATCCAAATTGCCCCCTTTAACAGCTACAGGTCATTTGAAGAGAAATTTTCTTTCTACCACTTTAGCAATTACTTTTACCAGTACATCTATTAATAGTTTCACTACTCTGATGGCTCTTACTAAAAACTATGTATGATTTTAGAAGGAAACGTATGTGCTCATTTTTTAAGGCACCCATCTGTAAGTCCTATTTAATTACCTAAACCATCTTTAGCTAACACCTAAATAAAAACAAACGCAAATAAATAAAACAAATTACCCTTTTTATAAGGGCCTTAGTCACATTGGGTTTAAACTAATGAGCTCATTTTAACTTTATCATCTCTGTAAAGATCTGGCTTCCAAGTAAAGGTACATCCCGAGGTGCTGGGAGGTAGAACCGGAAACTGTCTTTCTGGTAGACACGATTCAACCCGTGGTGTTTGTTTTTCCTGGGTGCTTTATAGACAATTTCTCAAGAAAAATTTAAAAACAATCAACCCAGGAAGTTGGAGGATGAGATGGGGAGATTATATTTTTTGCTTTCTACTTTCAAATGCTATTTCAAAACGCTAACCATGGCCATACAGTATTTTCTTGATTAAAGCAATACAGCTGTCCCTGCTTCATGGAAGCATTCTTTGAGGTGTTATTGGAAGCAGGTGACGGAGGGTCTGAAGGAAATGAAGGGCGGCCCAAGATTTGCATCTGAAACAAACATTGTGAAACAAATCTGGACTCTGTTTCCAGTGAACACAGTGCTCAGCCCCCCGCAGCACTGAGCTGTGAGTTGTCTGGACCCGGGCTGGTGGGGTTACTGTTTGGACACAGTGCTCAGTATGTTTTTGGTCATCATCCTGGGCAGAGAGCGTCGCCTGTGACCCATTTTTGAGTCACCAGAGCTTACTGGCAAATATCAAGCATCTTTTCTGGTCTTAAAAAGTGGATTAGCAAGGAATTTGCTGTCTCTGCTGCCATCCCTTAAAAGGGCTGCGGTCACAGAGCCAGGCAAGGCCGTGCGGGGGGGAGGCTCATTCCTGCCCTGTGTGCAATTGGCAGCTGCTCTAAGGGGCCCTGCCATGCACGCCTCTGAGGCCACAGGCGCGCGTCCCATGGGACCCAGCCAAGGAACTTGGGGACGTGCCTTTCGTCCGGGCCCTCCAGGCCAGTGCCACACAGGAATCATTCCAGCTGTCTCCCAGCTCAGTTCACACTTCTGGAGGGAGAGAAGTTGGCTAATGGAAACCTTTGATTTCCTTGTCAGGGTGAGCTTGTGCTGAATGAGAGACTTTAATGCAGAAACCGAGATTACCTAGTGAGTTCACCCATCAATCAGCAATGCTTTTTTTGTTAAGACGCTGCTGGCATCTGAGGGGGCAAATTACCCCAGGCACACAGAATAAGAAAGGCCAGGTGTGAGGATGGGCTCTGTCAAATATTTAGGGTTGAACCTGCTGATATTTCCAGCTTTCGATCCTTCTCAAAGGTATCTCACTCAAGGCGGTGAACCACACATTCTTGGCATAGCAGAACCAGAGTAATTTATTTTTAAAAAAATGAGTTTTATGCTAATAGAAAAACTAATTTCTTTTGAAGGGTGATAATTTTTCTGACCGAGGGTCCTGGTTTCCTCTTGCCAGATACCTTTGTGCAACATGCCCAGCGTAGTTAGGGACCAGGCTCTGGGTGCCCCTGTCCCACCCTCCTGTCCTCTCCCCCGACGTTTGTCTTCCTGGTGTCTGGATTGCTGCGTCGTCTCCAGTCATCACACCCATATTTCCAGCAGCAAGAGGGTAGAAGGGTCCAAAGCCTTCTACTTAACAGAAGCCCCTGTACAGACTTCAGCGTAGGTGTCATTGCTGCAGCACTGTGCCGTCGCCGCTGCCGGCTGGACTGTGAGGAGGACGCAGGAGAGCTCGGCTGCCCCTGGGTGTCTCAGGGCTTATTTTAAGGAGTCACTGACCAGGTACTCATCAACCACCATTGCTAAGGAGATTGGCGAAGGGCGGGGCTGGAAGGGCTTGACTGGCCGTAAGCTGAGGGTAAACAGGTGCCTATGGGGCATGAGAACCAACTGTTAGATCAAAAGTAACCGCAAGTGTGTGGCATGCAGGAGAGGCCTCTGCCTTCCCCGGGGGCTGGCTATTCCGGTGGGAGCTGTGTCCTCAGGGGAAGGACCGGGTCTCGTGGCACACAGAGATGCACCCTTTCAAGGTAACCCCTGCCCTGGAGGCACTTGGCTGCAGCACAGCATCAGAGAGCTGGGAGCGCCACGGGTGCAAGCACAGCCCTGGGTCCTGCAAGCTGCAAGCGGGCTGGGTGGCTGTGGTGCTGGGAATAGGATGGGGATGGGCTTTGGAGACCGGGCCATGATTAGATGACTCGCTCATTCGTTCCACAAACCTATATGGATCACCTGTGAAGCTAACAATCACCACGAGACTGTTTGGAATAGCTCGGGCACTGACCAAGGCAGGTGCGGCTTGCTTTAGGGCACGGGTGGCCCGCAGCAGGCGCACCCCCTTTACCACTCACTCCCTCGAAAGCAAGCCCGTCTCATGGCCCTTCCCAGGAGCATGGGGAAAATGAGTCCCCAGGCATGGTGACGTGAAAAACGAATTCTTACTATGACTTTAAAGGGTTTGGAAGTTGTATCAAGCAGGAACCTTGTGTTAAATAATTAAGAGATTTCTGAGAATCACATGGGGCTTAGACCAAAGTAAGCAAAAAGCTATTAGTCACCCGCTGGGTCACCCAGTCTTTTATTCAGTCTGGTCCTTCGAGTAACCTAAGATGTATAAACTGAGTTTTTAGACACACTAAAGTCACAAGGTGTGTTGACTTGTGACCAATTTCCCTTGGCAGATTTCTTGAATCAACACCAAACTCCTTGACTTCTTGTGCCCCAACACGATCTCTCCTAGTGACAAATTTCATAGCGCACTAAGTGGTTTCCACGATGCTTCCCATTCAGTGGCACCCCGGGTTCATTTGTGTGTCCCCAGCAGTTAGTACAAAGCGTGGCCGCTACCAGATTCTCAGCTCACTTTCAAACATATTCATGCGTGAATAAGCTCATCTCTTTCTCCACAGTAAAATTCACAATTGGTTGGAAAATTCTGTACTCTAGAGGTACATATGTAGCTAACCTTAAATTACTTTAATAAAAAGACAAAGCAGGTGGGTAAATAATTTTATTTGAAAACTCCCACTATTTTCTTGGTGGGGGGAACCTCTGCTATGTATTTAGATGAGGAGGAAAAATTGTCATAGTCTGTGACAATTGCTATGGGTAACACAGATGGGTTTTCACCCCATTTCCCACAGTTCCAAAGACTGGGAATCCCAAGGTCAAGATGCAGGCATTGGCCACATCTTTGAAAATCCCCTTCCTGGGTCTCAGAGAGCCACCTGCTTTGTCCTCACGGAGCAGAGAGCAGAGAGGAGACACTCGCTGTCTTGTGTCTGCCTTTGGTTCATCAGTGCATGTTTGCAGTACATAAAGGTCCTGTTCATCGCGGCATCGGGCAGGGGCACACATCCTCTCGCTCTGCTCACCCCCTTCCACCCCCTCCAGCTCCTGAGCTGCAGATCTAACCTCTTGTTTCCCATTATCTTTCCCTTTCTTGGCACTTTATTTATAGTTTGAGTTTCGCATACAAGAGAAGCCATGCAATATTTGAGCTTGTGTGTCTGGTTTATTTCATTTAACATTATGGTCTCAAGGTGCATCCTTTTCCCCACACATGAGTTTACCCTTTTTTATGGAAAGTAGTGCTCCACAGGGTGTAAACACCATATTTTCTTTACCGGTTCATCTCTCGATGGACATGGCTACTTCCAAGATTCAGCTATTACCGATTGTGCGGCTGTGAATGTGGGTATCAGTATGGGTCACTGTCATGGGGCTTTCGTGAAGCTACCAGTAGGGGACTAGCTGGATGGAAGAGTTTCTGGTCTTAGTTTTCTAAGGACTCTCTACACTGATGTCCACAGTGGTTCTGTCAGTCTACAGGGGCATTAATTCCATTAGAAGGGCTCTCACCTCAGCACCTACTGAAAGCCCCACCTCTTACTCTACCACTGACATGGGGTTACAGATCCTGTGCTCACCCAGTGGCCCCCTAAGGTGATATTTGGAGTGGTGTCTTTGCCCCTACACAACCTAGGCCAGATTTACAACTTGTATAATGCACAGGACCAAATTCATAACATATTTTCCATTCTTTTGCTGCTTTCTTATTAGATTTTTAAGCAAGTTCAAACCAAGCCACGCAGTTACTCTCAGTAGCTAATAGGCTGGTGCTATTTCACACTAAAGTCCAATATTTATTTAGTTGGATGGTGAGAAACAGATTTTTCTCTAAATATAATTTATACTGAAATCAATTCACTCATTCCAACTCATGGACTAACACACTGAAATAATTTGGCAAAATCGTCTTCTCTCTGTAGTTTTTGTTTTTCTTTCATTTTCTTGTGATACTTGATAAACAAGACACCTTCTCGGGAGGCATATTAAAGTATGCAACATTTAGATAATAAAACAAACCCTGGACACAGAACTACATCATGCATTATTCATTTTTAGAACCTCACGGCTATGCCTGAGCGTGCGAACACAGCAGCGCTGGGCGGAGAGGGGTGGGTGTTAGTAAGGAAGGTGATTTTTCCCTTCCACTTGAGAAAGCCCTGGATTTTGTCAGGAGCAGGACTAATTAAGCCACCCACGCCATGTGTGATAGCAACCTGGGGTGACACAATCTGTTTCTCTCCGAGGACAGACCTTTATCGTCCCCCATCCCAATGGGATGTCTTCTGTACCCTTTCCCTCGGCCTGGTTCAGGCCTCAGACAGATCAGAGACGACCCCTTTCAGTAAAACGCAGGACTTCGGAAGGCTTTGTCTGCTGCTCCACAGTAGTCTCTGCAGAAGCTTTGAGAACGGAAGAGGTTACCTTACAAAGAGACTTGCAGCGGTGGCTTTGTCTAGTGAGGTGAATTCCAATGACATCTCCAAGAGAACCCCAGAATTTGTAAGAAAAATGACTCTTTAGAAACTCCTCCAGCTTGCACTGAAAAGAACAAAGAGGGAGCGAAGAGACTGGTAAACGTCCCAGGAAATTACAACCAGGAGCTACGCTGATGCTCATGAATAAGGGGACACTTAGCGGGGAAACAAGATCTGAAAGGGAGACCTGCGCTCTGCAGGCATTGTTCCCAAGGTTTCTGTCCTGCGCGAGGGCCAGCAGCCCAGGCCAATCCGCTGCAGACCTGCCATGGACGGGTGAGTCGTGTGCACCCCACGGTCTCCCCTGCTGCACAGAAGGTGTCCTGTGGGAACTGTCCCCGGTGCACGCTGGTGTGTGGAGAAGCAGCTCATGCTCAGCTCACCAGACTTTGGCACACAAGGAAGGATCCTCGAGGAAAGTTGCTGTTTCTGTCCGAAACCACAAGCTGATGGGGGATGGCTTTCAAAGCATCGCCTTGGTTACGGTGGCCTTCACTCCCCGCCCTCCCATTTCCCGTAGGTTTCTGGGTGGAGTGGAAGCGAGGAGAGACGCTGGCTCGATGTGTTGCCCGCAGCTCGTGCGCCTGTATGGTCACTGAGTGGCTGGTCGCCTCCTACAGAAGGCAGGTTTGGCTCACAACCACCCGCTACCCTTGGATTTTCCTTCATGTCCTGGCTCTCAGGACTGATGTCAATGTGCCTGTCACTGCGTTCATACCCACTGTGACCCGCTCAGTGTCCCCGCAGGCCGAAGCTTGGCTCACACTTGGCTCCTCTTCCTGTGTGTCTTGGAGACCTGAGGCTCCAGCACAGGATACTGGGCTGCCACCGAGAAGGCCAAGTCCCTGCGACAGACGCACGCTGTGTGTATTGGTGGCCTCGGTGCTAGGGACTTGGCTGTTCTCCTTGCCTCATTGCTTCCTGGTACGACTGATTCCACTGCAGATAAACCTGTTGTTAGGAGAAAGTTGTGAATTAATAACTACATAGAACATTTTGAATAAAGGAAGAAAAGGCATCGATAATCAGTGCCGTGGCTCACGTCTCAATGTCCCCACAAAGCCTCGTTCCTGAATAAATCCTGAGTTGCCAGCCTGCTCCCACATAGCACTTTCCCCACTGCGCTGTCCAAACTTCATACATTCCTCGCATGGTCAGATCAGAAGAAAAAGATGTGAGGATGCGGAAGCAAATAACCAAAAGTTACCTGAAGAGATGATTTGTCCATTCTGGAAAAATTTAAAAGCTTTTCTGTGACAACCCAATAAACATTCTCTCTTCAAATTTTCCGATGCACAGTTCTGTGATCCCCAGAAAAAAAATGGTGGCGTCTATCAACATCAAGGTACAAACCGTGGGTAAATGCTTTGCAAAAACAATTAGCACAGGAAATCTAAGATCTACGGATCCTGAAAGAAACCTTTCCAACTTGGCTTCAGAACTCTGTTTTGTCAAAACTATCTGTCTCCTGCTGTGGCTTTATGTAATTATACACAGCATGATTAGAAGAGAAAATAAAGAGTCCTTAAATGCCAAAAACCACTGAAATAAAGTTTTAATCAATTCTTTTGATTTAAAATTGTTTCCAAAAAACCTTCCTGGATACTGACATAATCATTGTAACTTTTCTGATTTCAGTAGCAATTCAGCTGTTTTTCTTGACCAACAAAGTCAGCTCAAGACAAAATATCAAAATTCTAATCACAAGTTGCCCACTACAATTGGGTTCTAGCGTTTGCCCATTTGGTTGGCGAAGGCTAAAAATGAAGGTCCCTGCCCTCTGAGACCTGCAGCAGGAGGGACCAGGCTGAGCTGAGCTGGGTCGATGCAACAACTCAGCAAGACCCTGTCTGCAGATAAAAAGTTACAACATAGCTGGAGGGAGCAGCTGGACCCTGGCTGAGGCCCAGTCATCCCAATGCAAGTAACTTATCCTATAGAAATTATCAAGTGCCAGCAAAAGGGACCGAAAATATGAATCATGTATCATTAACTATCAAAAAAAGGAAGTGTGGCTAAATTAATTAGCGATGGTGTGCATGATACACTTTTTCCTACCTAAATGACCAGGAATAAAAGATGAGCAGATATGCTTTGGTGGATCATTAAAATAGTAAATTGGCAATTAAAATAGCAAATTGCCCTTTTTTATGATGAAGTGGATGGAACTGAGGGCCTTTAGACTTAGCTACACCCCACCCCTACCCTTCTTTAACGTTTTAAGACAGTCTCTCTCACCAAGTTGCTGAATTGCCCGGGGGATCCTCCTGTCACAGCCTCCCAGAGTGCTGAGACTACAGTCACACACTGCTGCACCTCGCTCTAAATTGCTAGTTTTTAACAGGCAGAAAGATGTTCTTAAAAACCTCACATAATCTATTTCTTATACACTTCATATAATATATGTCTGATTCTTGTAAACTTTCTCTGACCTATGCCCAATATAATCCAATTCTTATAAATTTCATATAATGTGTCCAGTTCTCATAAACTCCCTATAACCTAAGCCCGATAGGGTCCTATTTCTATAAACTTGGTATAATCCACTTATTATAACCTTCATATGATATACACACACTCCAGTTCTTACACACTTTGTGTAACATATGTCTGCCTAGAAGTACACACAGAAATAGAAAAATGTGAAGACTTTAAACGTATAAACACCAAAAATATTATGACAGACTAGTTCTTCCTGGAGATCAAACGGTATGTACTTCAAAATGTTATTGTCAGGATTCAAGTGTGTGTGTGTGATTGTGTAAGAGTGTGTGTGTGTGTGCGCGTGTGGTCTTCTCATCAGACCCCTGGGGGAGGAGGAAACTTTCAAAGACCTCGAGTCCCTCTTGCCTTCACTGTCACCCCGTCCATGACGCCCACCCCACCTGTTCTGAATGTTACATTATATGGCTCCAGGAACAGGGAAGGAGGAGGAACCGGGAAGCAGGGTAACTCCAGCAGGAAGCTAATGAGGCCCTGGAACTCTGAGATGTCACTGCGTGTACCCCATCGAGCGCGGCCTTGAGCTGATGTCACCTTTCCAATGACAGCAGATGACAGGCCTCCCTCTCCCCTACCTTGACTGATGTCACAGACGGAGGATAATCTCTTTCTCAGAAACTGTTCTCTTCCTACCTTTAAAGAGCATGAGTCAGATCCAGGCAGGGCTGGGGTTCATTACTCCAAATCGCTGTGTGGAGGAGGCTGTGGTCGCAGGTCCGGGCCTAATGGATTCTGCCCCCGAAAGGGGGATCATTTTGGACACTCTTTCCTGTTCCCTGTTGGGTTTCCATGGGAACGAAGGGGGGTCACCTTTACTCAGCTCTGTTTAGCTGTATGATGGGTTAGACAGACTCAATCTGTGCTCTTCAGGAGCTGATTGGGTCTCACCGTGAGCACATATTTGGCCCTAACAAAAGAGCAGACAGACCTGGCTGGGGTGATACAGATTTTAAGGCCAGAGCTGTAAAAGCTTCACAGAAGCATTGAATAATTTTTAGTTCCTCCAAATTGCTACCTGGCAGGCTGTTCTCCGGCCATCATCAATCTGCTTCCCTTTTGTTCCAAGAAAGGGTAGATGGGGTCTTTTCAAGATAAAGGAAGAAAAGATTCTCACACACCGTCCTACAATCTGATTTGATAGAAATAAAAGTCAAACTGAAGGCAACACCAAAATATAGCTTCCCTGGGAAATGAATTAAATTTCAAAGCGCAGAGTGAGCAGAGCTGTGGTTAACCAGTGGCTGCAGAGACCTTGTCCAAGGCGGGCGTCCCCTCCCACTGTGCTCTCAGATGCCGGCAGAGACCAGGACCGTCCCCGGAGCGAGGCAGGCTCCAGAGTGATTCTTCTGATCTCAGTGGCAGATGTTGCATCTACCTGCTGGGTTCCAGGAAGAGGACCAAACATCCCTGCAGAAGGCGGGCACAGAGGACAGGAACGGAACCTTCAAGACAAACCAAGTCCTATCTCACGCCAATGCCAGGGGAACTGAGTCAGGTCCCGGCCATCCTCACCCCCCATCCCCGCCAGCTCTCAGGAAGGAGGGAGGTCTTCCTGCAAGAAAACAAGGCTAGTCCTCAGCGGTTTAACCTGTGGGCGTGGAAATCTAGCATCAAGGTTCCTGATAGCAACTTTTCCAAACAAATTTTCATTCATACTCAAATGGGTCCACGGGTAATAAAAAGTCGGTGGAGTTTGCAAATCTCCAACATGCAGGAAAGCAGCCTGCAGCTACCGGGTAAGCTTTCCCTCGCAGGAGGAAAAAATAAGAGAGGAAGGAGGGAAAAGAAGAGGCCTGCGACTTCTCTTGGCTGCTGTACCTGAGCCTTTCTGCTTCAGAGCACCCTGCACTCCCACACTGCACCCCCGCTTCCCTGCATTCAGTGCGAAGTCACGGGGCAGAGCTGGGCACAGGGCCTGGTACGCCACTCACTACCCGGCCTGTCTTCTCCTTTCCCCTTAGGGGCTATGCCGCTGCGGGTGGAATCAGTGACCATCTTCAACTGAAAGTTGAGGACCTAGCTCTTCCTCCCATGATGCGTCGACCACTCTGCTCCCAACCTCATCCCACCTTTCCTGTTCAGACATTCTTCACGCTGAACAACCCGGGCTGAGGGTTGGGACCCAGAGGGTCTCCCAGGGGCCTGGTGTTCATAGGAGGGGCTTATGGAGGGTGACTGAATCGTGGATGGCTTAGGGCTGACTTGCTGCTGAGAGTCGAGGTCACTGGGGCACGACCCGGAAGCTCTCTCCACTTCCCCTTCCTGTCTGCCATGCCATGAGCAGGTCTCCTCCACCCAGGCCCTTCCTGCCTTAGAGCTGCCAATCTGAACTGAAGCCTCTAAATACTGAGCCAAAGTGAAAGCCCTCCTCTTTTACATTGTGGGTGTTGGAGACTGTCTTAGGGACAAGGAAGTCACCAGGAGGGTCCCTGTAGCTGACTGCAGTGTGTATGTTCCAGGTGGAACACACTGGCTCCGGCTGACCCCTCTGTGGGACTGACTATTATGGATGAAAAACTGATGGTCAACTTTATACTGGCTGAATTAGATCAGCATGGTGCTGAGCGTAGATGCTCCACCTGAGGAAAGTTGCCGGCATAAAAGGGGACATAGGAGAAAGAGTGGGGCATCGTGGGTTCTCCTGGAGGAGCCTGTGGAGTTTCTTCCCTGATATGAGCTTGGCTGTTATCGCTGGAGAAGCTCGGGACCTTGTCACTGAGGATGGCTGCAGTTCACTTTAGAGGAGCTCTGGTCCTTACTCTGAGCATCGCTTCCTGGCTCCAGAGGGGAAGATGTTTGCCATTTAATCTCCAGGAGAAGCTTGTCTCGATGCTTCCTGATATGAACTCAGCTGTTTTCATCATCAGAGGAGCTCAGGACCTCACTGTTGCTGAGGATGGCTGTGGTAATTTTCAGGGGAGCCCTGGTCCTTATCTTGGCTCCAGTGCAGAATCTTCGGCCTGCTGGCACAGCTCCTTCACCCTGCTGACACAGACTTTCTAGTTTCCACTGCTGACCTTTGGGCCTTCCCTGTGCAGATCCAGACTTGCATGAGTCAATGTCATGGGCTCTAGGTCTTCAGCTGGACTCATGCAGGACATTGCTGTGGGATCCAGGCCCTCAGATGGATTCTCTGGATCGTTAGTGTTAGAGACAGATTTCCTGCACATTCTTATATTTAACTCTGGGTGACCATCGTAACATAATATAAATTTTGTGTCCTGTATGTAATTGTCCTCCTTGTAACCCCTGACTATGACACTGACACTCTGAACTCCTTCCTCATTCTTCAGGGTGTTCTTCAAATGGCTACTTATGAAGCCTCTAAAGGGCTACCAGGACAGAACCAGTCTTCCACTGCTTTATGTTCCTATAGCAGTTTACTTCCATCCCCTGTCTTACAACATCACATTCTCCCATACTTCAGAGCCGACATGTTACCCAGTCTATTAAATTTTAGGATCACTGATCGAGTGAAGTGTTACTTCCCGCTGGATCCTCCATACGGTACACAGTAGGCCCTTAATAAACATTTTAAATAAATTCGTTAATAGCCGCTATGGCAACACCTAATAATGGCTAAGCAAACTCAGCCTGGTGAGCCAGTAACAAAGCATTGCTGTGATATTTTATGTCCACAAAACGGAATGCTATGTGGCCATAGAAGTGACTTTGCAGAGATTTCTAGGCCACCACTCCCTTGTCCTTGGTAGCCTTTTCAAACTATTTGCATCACCCCAACCCCAAACTCATTGCCTTTTCTTCATACTCAGCAGACAATTTAGCTCCTAATTCATGGAGAAAATAAGACACAGAGATTAGTTTTCTGCTTTAAACTTTTTATCACTGAACAAACTCACAGAGTGTGAATCCATTCCTGTGATTGCGCTGAGAAGCCGTTAGCTCTCCTCCTTTCAGGTCTCCTCGTGGGGGGATCAGCACCATCCCCCATTGTCTTTTCTTCCTGTTGTTTTAATTGTACCTGCAGATGTTATTATGATTGATACACT
Organism: Hydrochoerus hydrochaeris; assembly: GCA_004027455.1. Taxonomy (NCBI): domain Eukaryota; kingdom Metazoa; phylum Chordata; class Mammalia; order Rodentia; family Hydrochaeridae; genus Hydrochoerus; species Hydrochoerus hydrochaeris. The sequence continues at coordinate 44,498 of PVLA01000554.1, forward strand.
GTGTCAACTTGAGAAGTTTAGAAGTTTAATTAAAAGACTCAGCAGGGAGCCAGGATGCTTACTTTGTAAATATTCTCATCCTGTGCAAGAGGAGGACAAGGAGATTTTGTGAGTGACATCTGCCCTGGGGGTTGCGGGATGACCTGCATATATATAAGGGAGGAGAAGAGGCTTGTTCCCCCTTTTTTGTTCTGGTGGCTGCCTTGAGTGGTGGTGCCCTGCCACCCTGCCTTGGAGCCAGCTGATTATGGACTGAAACCTCCACAAACTGTACACTAAATAAACGTTTTCTCCCCTAATTTTGGGTGTCAGGTGTTTTGTCTCAGCAAGGAGAGAAAAGTAACCAAGACAGGTGTCATCATTACAGTCTCTGTTTCTCTTAGGCACCTCCCAGTGTCATTTAAAATGTTCATGTGCTTATACTTAATGGAAAAGATCACTTCGTGTCATCTGCACCCTATGCACAGAAAAATGTCTTGACGTGGTCGCCCCCTCTTCATTCCCTGAATTTCATCTACTGTGCATTTCTCCTCATAGTGAAATCTAGTTTTCTTCTCTTCATTTGCAAATGATGAGACGTCATCAAGCCCATTGCTTTGCCCCACCGCTAGAAACTTTTAGTCCTTTAGCTTCGGGGTTTATTCAATCATTTGGATAGTTGCTCCCTTTTCTCCTGCTGTTGTCAAGCTGTGTGTTACCTGGTTTGGTTTCTGACTTTAGTGAGTCCTCTCTGTGGGCTTCCCATCCTCTGATTTGCACTGTGACCATGGGTTTCTCCTGCTCTGCACCTGGGTCCTCTTCACTTCCTCCCCCTCTCTGCACACCACTCCTGTGCCTGCCTGTCCCAGACTCTTCCAGATGGGATGCATGATTCCTGCATCACACTGGAAAAACTTCTGCACTGCTAAGGAAATAATCAACAGGGTGAACAGAGAAATCTCAAATGGAGGGGGTGGATATTTGCTAACGTACTTCAAATAAGAGTACTGCAGTGACCCAACATAGAAAAGGAACTTGAAAGACAGAAATCAAATCACTCAGTTTAAAAAACCAGGCAAGATATTTTGAATAGACATTTCTCAGTATGTGGAAATTTAAACCACCAAACTCTCAGAAGGAGAAAATAAATGGTGGTTCCCAGAGCCCGAGGGTAGGGGTGGAGATAGGGTGAGGCTAGACTGGGGGTGCAAACCCTTGGCCTGAGGGGTGAGTGGGTGGGGAGTGCTAACTGGTTTAATTCAGTCATTCCACCCTGTGTGCAGACATAACAAAATCAGTGTTCACCCCACAATTCTGTATACTTATATATAGCAAATTTGTCAAAAATTAAAAATTTATAAAATTATAAAAGAATGGGGGTTATTTCATTGGGCATATTGAAAAAGAAGAGTGAAGAAGACCAAAAGACAGTAACTATACCAGAGAAACAATAGACAGAGTGTAACCACATGTATGAATTATAAAATTATGCCTACCTACACATTTTGGAATAAATTATGAATGTTTCAATAAAAATAGAAGCCTTAGTTATATACACTGATACATACTTTATATGTATTTTTAAATCTTTTTGGCAATGAATATACATATTCCTTATAATAAGAAAAAATAATTTCAAACTCTGCTGCTTTTCCTTCTACAAGTATAAAATGATACCAAAGCTCTGCTCTCCTAAATCCCGATCCAGCGCTGGTTCCTAGGGCTTCACTCATTTCCGCACATTCTAAGACTTTACCTCCCCGCACCAGCTCCCTTCTATTTCCACATTCGGGAGCTGAACTATAAAATAAATTCAAATATGATATGTGCCAACCATAGCGAGAAGAGTGAAATACGGCTGAAGACCACAGCTGAGAAAAACTGTAAAAGAAGCAGACTTGGTGTGTCAGCAGGGTGAACTCAGGAGTCAACAGCAGATAATAACCCCGAGAGCCCAGTGAGGTAGTCAAATAAAAAGAATAGATAGCCTGACATAATTACTCCTCTCTCCTAATCAAAACTACTCAAACAAAAGTTCCCCAAACCCAGTGGTGGCCCGCTGAAATTAAACAGCCAAGCACAGGGGGAAAAGATTAGGAAGCACAGTACCGCACACTTTGCAGTACTTCCCAAGGCACCGAATCTTCAGTGCATGAAAGGGTATCTGAAAATTGTAAGTGGAAAAAAAAAAAAAAAGCTACCTCAATGACAGAAATGATTTGGAATAAAGAAAGCCAAAAGATAAAACCTAAACTAAATGAAATCAAAAGAAACTAGGATTTTAAAAATCAGCCCTTTGAACTAAAAGAGTATTTCAAATAACAATAATTATGTTCCAGATATTTTGAAGGCTATTGAAATATATTGCAACTTGTATCCCAGATCTCACCGACGCCCTTTCTGTGGGCTACACAGACAGAAATACAGGAATAAAAATTGCTCCATGGCATGGCCACTAGCCCAAAGCCTTGAAGGGTCTCTGAAACTCCCACGATGCAGTGCTGCAGAATAGGAACCACAGTGGAGTCTCAAGGGAGAGAATCCGAGCTGCAAAGGCAGAATCATAAAGTAGCACTAGAAGTGCTCACTGCCCTGAGGGCCACAGGACATTTGGGTTTTGTTTTTAAAGAAAAGGTGAAGATAGTAGTTCCAGTGTGATTGAGACTAGAACCCTCCCTGATGCTTTAGGGTGTGGGTTGGATCAGAGAAAAGAAATCTGGACTCCAAATATCACTGAAGAGAGCGAAGTGAGAGACTATTTCCAGAGCTTCGAATGAGATGGGGGGAAATGGGGAGGAGCAGTGAGCACCCTGCACCCACCCGATGACAGTCTTGTCCCTGGGGGATGGGTGTCACCAACAGTGGCCACACCTTCACTGCAAACCTCTTAGGTCCAGAGCAGGTCTGAGAGCAAACTGGGGACATGTTCCAAAAGGAACATCAGATTTAGAGAAAAAGGACCCAGGCGGTCCTGCTGGGTTGTGGACTGGTGTGCTCACAGCCAGGCCTTCTATGAAGAGGTGGCGTCCACCGTTAGCTCAGGGGGCTGTCGGGACAGTGACAGCAAGTCCAATAGACCTGGTTTTAGGAGCAACCCTTACATCAAGCCTTCTCTTGTTCTCTAATTATTGTGTAATGAAGTAAGAAGAGTGCTTTTTAGATTTTCTTTATTGACATCTACTTCTATGGATTAAAATAAAAAAGTTTTCAGAAACAAAAAAGAAAAGAGAACATCAGTGAAATTAAAACCAGCTCTCCAAAGGGTTAACAAAACTGATAAACTGCCTGTCAGGTTGGTCAAGAAAAAAGGGAAAAGGCACAATATGTGAACATCAGTAATAAAGATGAGGACATTTGTGAGTACTATAGCTATAAAAAAGGAATAAACTAGCTGGGCATGGTTGCACACTCCTGTAATCCCAGAACTTGGGAGGCTGAGGCAGGAGGATTATTGCAAGTTCAAGACCAGCCTGGGCTACAAAGTGAGCTCAAGGCCAGCCTGAACTGCATGGCGAGACCCTGTCTCTAAAAGATCAAAAAAAAAAAAAAAGTAATAAATTTTATGAACATCTTTTGATTAATAAACTTAATAACTTAGGCAAAACAAATGACTAGAAATATACATATTATGCCCCCAAAGAATAGATAACCTGAATCTAAGAAACTGCACATATGAAATTATCCAGTCTCAAATGTCTTTACTGGAAAATCCTCCTGTAACCCCAGGAAGAAGTCACACAGTTGTACACACTCTCCCAAGGAAGAAGGAGCATTCCCAGGTCAGTCCCTGAAGCCAGCATTACCCTGATACTAAAACCAGACCAAGGTGGCACAAGAAATTAGACACCAATTAAGAATAGTAATGCAAAAATTTTTTGAAACGTTTAGCAAATAGAGTTTATCAGTATATAAGGAAAAATATCAAGACAAAATATTTATCCCAGGAATGCAAACGTGATTTAGTATTCAGAAATCAACATAAATTATTCAATGTCTACACTAAAAAAAAACCAGAAAAGATGCCACCATCTCAATATATTCAGAAAAAGCTCTTGGCAAAATTCATTGCTCATTCATGATAAAAAAGTAAATAAAAAGTAACTCTCAGCAAACTAGGAACAGAAGGAAACTTCCTGAAACTGGGTTTTTAAAATCTACAAAAAACCTAAAGTTGAAATGAAGGATAGATCATTTTACCTTTAAGATTGAAACAAGGTAAAAATACCCTCTCTTGCTGCATCTATTTAGCGTTTCCTGGTGACGCTAGCTCACGAAGCAAAACAAAATACAAAGCAAACTTGAAGTATTAAAATTTTCTTTATAGGAATGTAATTGTATGGAATACACTAAGAGAAAATTTAAAAACCTGTGAGTTTAGCAAGGTTGTAGATGACAAAGTCAAAATAAAAACATAAGTTGTATATTCTATAGAAATTGAAAATTTTAAAACATTTATAAAGCATAAAATATAAAAAAATGAAATAAATTTGAGGAAAATTGTGCAAGGTGTGTAAGCTAAAAGTGTGCTAAGAAAAATTTTACAAAATCTACATAAATGCAGAGGTACGGGACACACTGATGGCTAATTACTATTAGGGCATTCTCTCCTGAGCGGCCTATAAATCCAGTGAAATTCCATCAAAAATTCCAGGAGACACATTTACAGAACCTGGCTATTGTAAAATGTATATGAAATAATGAAATTAAAATAGTCCACCATGCAGACAAAGAACGAACTCAGAATACTCACACTGTTTTCTTCCAAAGTACAGTAATTATACCTGGCAATTATGAAAATGTACCTAAATTCAAATAAAAGTTCAAAACCCAGCAGTGCATCACGGCCTTAGAGTCTGAAGGGGCTGTTCTTTTTCTGTGCTGAGGGATCGCTGTGGGATGTGCATACCCTTAGGATGTTTTCTTTGCTAAAATCCCTATGGAAGGCAACTGAGGACTCCCAGGATCAGGTAAGATAATCCTGTATCCACACAGAAAAGCCAGAAAGAGCACATTTAACCAAAATGGCAGCACTTCCCCTTTGCCCATTCTTTATTCTCACTCACCTTCCACTTAATGGAGAAGGGTGGGGAGAGGGGAAGGGGAAGTAAAATGAACGAAGATGTGTTTTGTACATGCGCCAGAGCACCATGATTAATGTAGCCACTGTGTACTGCAAACATGGAAAATAAAAATTTTTTATTTATATTATTATTATTATTGGTACCGGGGATCAAACTTACTACCTCGCACTTGTCAGGTAGGTGCTTATGCCGCTGAGCTAAATCCCCGGCCCCAAAATTTATCTTTTTAAAAAAGGTGAACTTAAATAACTGGCCCATGGCCACACAACTACAGATGACTGAGTTGAGATTCAAAGCTGGAGCCATCAAAGCTCAATCTCTGCTAACTAAGCCTCTTATAAGGGCAACTCTTGTTCCTAAAATACAGATTTTAGAATTCTTATCTGTTGGATCTAGTATCCATGTGTGCTTCACAAAATTTTCTCAAGAAATCAATGGTGTCTACTGTATAGTTTCCTGTTCTCGCCACTGGGGAGCTTGCCATAGAGCTTACATCCTATCCTAGCAGAACGAGATAGAAAATAAATAAAAAAGCAAACACAATCATATTTTTAGAAATAACCTAAATAAAAAGGAAATAAATAGGCCAATGGGGTTTCAAAGACTTAATACCATACCAAAAATGTAAAATATCTCATTAATAATTTTAATGCATTTATTACATGTTGCTAAAGAGAAGTATTTATAAAAAAAAATCACTTCCAGTGTAATTTCTTTTTGTAGTAGTAAGTTTTCGTGTGCTTTTATTTTCTTTCTCCATGAACAATTTTATTTTAGTATTTCTTAGAGTAAAATTCTGCTGGCAAAGATTTCTCTTAGCTCTTGCTCATGTGAAAACATCTATATTTCCTTTCTCGTAAAGATTGTTCATTCAATAGCAGTCTAGGGTGATAGTTTGTTTTGTGGATGTAAAGTTTACATCAGATTTGCCAACAGTTTTATCAATATCCCACCAATACGTCTTCTTTCTCTCCTCTTATCATTACACACACCTTGACACTTGGTGTTGTCCCAGGCCCCAGATTGCTGACTTCGTTCATCTGTGCTGCAGTTTCCATAGCTTCTAAGCTTTCAAATTCAAACATTTCTTTCCTTCTCAGTTTAAATCAGCTATTAACCTCCTCCAATGACATTTTCCACTTCATACATTACTACACTTTTAGATTTTTTTAAAAAAAATTTAAAAATTATGTTAAAGAGAATAAAATTGAACAAGATAAAATAGAATAAAGCCAATTAGAACAGAACAGTGAAAGTGATACAGGACTTCAAGATACTAGGAAATCAACAGTGGCTACCTACATTGTTCATTCAAGGTTTCCATCATTTTCCTGTGTTCCTCTCTTTTAATCTATGCCTTCTTTAGACATGCTCAGCAACTTTTTTATTGTCATTTCTTCTTTTACCTGAGATATTATTCCTGATTTGATTCCTTTTACAGTCTCATAAAGTTGTTTATTTTGGTTGCTGTTCTCATGGAGGTTTCAGTGTGTGACTTCCGTTTTCTTCCATGACTGTATCTCCCTGACTTGTTCTATGTGGGCTAGAGGCCTGAGATTGCCTTTTGCTCCTTCATCTTGACATTTTTCTAGGTTCCTCCCAACAAGCTGGTCATGGAGTCCCAGGTGCTTCCCACATTGGCTGCCCTTCTGTGGTGTAGGGGAAAGGGACAGGCACCTGGGTTCCCAGGGAGGCAATGAGGTGTGGGGAAGGCTTCTCCAGACCTGAGAGGCTACACCGAGGTTTTGCTGAAGGCCATGGGTGCATGGTGGCTGGGCTCTTCCCTGTGTGGGTACACTGGGACTCCCCTGATGGCTGTAGGCACACGGGGGTGTGTTCATCTGATTCTCCCAGCCTGCACTGGTTACCTGAGGGATCAGATGTTTCATTTTTATAATCCTTTCTCCTCTCATTAGACATTTGCTTCCTTTGAAATCTGAAAGGCATTCACAGGTAATATCTGTTTTTAGGGCCTTCTCTACAAATTCAACCACCAGTTCTCATTTGGGGTGTGTTTCTAGGGACTGATGCCTGTTCTGGTAGTACCCTGAATTTTTCTACTTTTTCACGTGTCTCTTCTTAGATTCTGGAAATTGCATATTTTTCATTGTTGAGTATTGGATCTTTAAAAAAAAATACACATGCTTATAAAACACCGGACTTCGTGCTGGCAGATATTGCAATGACTTGCTGATCAGCCACAGCTTCTCAGCACTATTTTACGAGCTCCATTCAGGAAGTTTCCGAGTGTTCTTTACTGCAGAGCTGGTTCATTCATCTGTGAAGTGTGACCACCTGGTGTTGCCTCTGAACACCTCAGAGCTCCCACAAGAGCTCTTCATTATGGTTGACCAGAATTCCAGTGCTCCCTGACCCGTGTGTGTCTGTAACTCTTCAGCTCACGGTCTCTGGCTGCTGCTGGCCTCCTTCAGGGGGTCTCTCTCTTCATCTCTGTGCTTTCACATTCAGCACAACGCACTAGGGGGTGTTTACGCAGATTTCGGAGCGCTTCCTACAGAGATGTCCCCCATCCCCAGTACTCTGTTGCTCACACCCAGGGCATCTCCTTTCTAAGCTCCAGTCTGTCTCCTCCCATGTCCTCTTGGGACTTCCTCTTCCTCCACTACAGTCTGGAAATGCCTCCAGTAGAAATCCAGAGTGAACACAAAGTTCACTTTATTTCCCTTACTCATGAACAGCATTGCCCACTGGTTAGTGTCTGGAAACAGTTGTCTCCTACCTTCCTCCCAGTTCTTTCATTTTCCTCCAGGAGAGGGGAAGTTCTAACGGTCACTCCACACTGCCAGAAGCAGAGGTAAACTTATAGGGTATCGGTCAATTCCTAAAAATACAAATATTCCCTTTTAAAAAAAGGAAATGGATTCCAAGAACATCCCACAGAAGAAATTATGAGTGTAGCACACTGATTTTCAAACTTGGTTGCATACTGAAATAACCTGGAATCCTCTTTCTAGAATTTGTGATTTGAATGATATGGGGTGTTATATGATCATTTATTATTTTAAGACTCCTTGGCTCCAAAAACAGTCATCTAAGATGAATACATATTTTTCAAATACAGAAGTACAAATAGTAAATATATGAAAAAATGTTCACTATCATTGGTTATTTGAGAGATGCAAATTTTAAAACAATGCTGAGATTCCATTTCACTCCAGAAAGAATGGCTATTATCAAGAAACGAACAACAAATGCTTGTCAGGATATGGCGATAAAAGAACCCTTCTCCGCTACTGGTGGGAACATAGACTGGTGCAACCATCGTGGAAATCAGTATGGAGATTCCTCAAAAAACTGGGATAAAAGATTCCATTTGACCCAATTATTCCCCTTCTTGGTATCCTCCTGGAAGAATTAAAGCCATCATACCACAGCAATATATGCACACCTATGTCTTTAGCAGCACAGTTTGTAATAGCTAAATCTTGGAAACAACTGAAATGCCCATCAGCTGGTGAATTGATAAGGAAGAGGTGGTTTTCTTATACAACGGAGTACTCCTCAGCCACAAAGAAGGATAAAGTTGGGACATTTATAGCTAAATGGATGGACTTTGAGACTATGCTCTTAAATGAAATAGATCAGACAAATGTATAAACGTCACAGGTCTCTGGTGTGAGGAACTGAAAGTGTAAGTAAGAACCAAAATATATAATAGACATTGTGAAATAAGGAGAAATTGTTCAAAAGGAAAGAGGAACTAGAGAAAGGGAAGAGGAGAAGGAGGAAAGAAAATAAGAAATGAGAAAAGATGGATAAAATGGAAAGAAATCTTTGTAAATAAGGAGGGGAAGAAGGACTGACAGGAGGGGAAGTGAATGGGAAAAGAAATCAGGATAGATCATGTACAGGTGCAAATTCCCTATGATGAGTGTGACCATTATGTCTCTAAGATGCACCAATAAACTTATTAATAGAAAACAAAAAACCACTCCTTGGGAACTTTTATGCACCAAGCTTCATTGCCCCAGTCTGGCAAAGTCCTTGGTGACTGACATTACACCATGGGATGGATGTGGTGTGTTTGTGGTATATGTGTGTTTGCACACGCGATGTGTGTACATACTTCCACCTACACCAGCAGCTCCCAATATCACTGCTGGGCATGTGTTCCTGGTGCGAGTTGCCTCCCAGCTCAGGACACACGCAGCCTGCTGTGGGAACCAAACGGAGCACGGGTTCGGGTGACAGGAGGCTTAGAAGCAGCTGTCTGCAGAGGGTAGAGCCTGCACTTCCGGGACCATCTGAGGTTCTGTGCCTGTGAGTCTTGGTCACCCCTGGCCCGGGCCAGGGCGGGGCTCACCCTACCCCACCCTTCAGTTGCTGCCCTAGTTTCACAAGCAAACCACACTGGGATTAAAACAGGCCCACTGAGTTCTACCAAGTCAGGATCCAAATGATTAAACTTTGCAGCTAAACTGGGTGGTTCCTGTCACGAGGAATGAAGCTGTGAGGAAACTCGCTGCTTCCCGAGTGCTGTTTTCCAGATGTGCAGTCTGAATGCTGCCCCCAAATCCCACGGAACAGGGTAGCCTCATGTTAAAGGGGAAACCTTCGGACCTTACCTCTTAGGATTTTGTTCCACAAACACAGAGGGGGAAAAAAAGAATGATAAAACTAATTAAAGGACAATGACATTTGATGAAGAAACCAAGGAAACTAGACACTATAACGAACTCCCGAGTCTGGGTATGAAGAAAAGAAGTTGGTTTTGTCTCACTGTTCTAGAAGTAGGAAAGGCCCAGATCAGGGGTCACTTGTGCTGAAGGCCACTCGTCTCTGCCTCTCATAGTGGAAAAAAAAACGGCAGGGAAATTGGGTGCACACTAAAGAAGCAAGACACGAAGCACCCTCCTTTTATCACCGCCACCCTTGCAGTGACGAAGCCAGCCCCAGGGAGCAAGAGCCGGCTCCCAGGAGAAAGGCATTAATGCTTCTTAAGTAGCTGCTCCCTCCTAGGGCTCCTTCTGCCTACATCACCACATCACCACGATGGCCTTTCTGATTCAGGATGAGCTTTGGCAGGGACCACCCACACGGGTCACAGCACTCCCACGGTGGCCTTCCCCCAGGGAGCCACACCAGCCCCTCCATGAAAATTCTCATGAATTTTCACACGGAGCAGTTTATACATAGGACACAGGCATTAGAAAGACCCAGGTTAAAATCCCAGGACAAATTGACTTTATGATCATGAGGATGTTACAAAAAAATCTACTTCCCACTTATCCCACTTACACAAGGATACAAGACCATCTGGTTGACAGCAGGACCCTGACACCATCAAATAATGGGGAGCTAGGAATTTGAAACCAGGACCTACAGGAGACGGGGTAAGGCTTGGCGGACCACCAAGATGGAGTAAGGACCTTGTCCAGGCCTAAGGGGCCAGGGAGGGAGCAACTCCTAGAACCGGGCAGCGTGGGAAGGTGGCCTGGGAGGGGCTCAGCCCTGGGGAGAGGGTGCAGCCAGCATCTCAGGGCAGAGCAGCGAGCGTCCGGCTTCACTTTCCAGGTGTCTCCCAGTGCTGCCCACTCCCAGACCTAGCAGCCGCAGGGGACAGAGAAAGGCCAGGTGGCCAGAGGGTGGATCACGGGCGGGGTGGGGCGAGTGCACAAACAGCCCTGCACCATAACGTTTGGGGCACACACAGCAGCCAGGTCACAATGGGTGTGTCCCTGGAACCCATTTCCTTTCCTCCTGGCACTTCCTCACCTCTCGGGCTGCGCCGTTCTCTCCCTCCCAGATGCCCAATTCCCCAGTTGGATCCTTCCTGGGAGCCTGGCTGCAGCCCAGACCACCAGCCTTACCTCCTAACACCTGCGCTTCAATCCCAGGGTTTGCTGAAGAATTGCAATGACAGGGTCACTAACCTGGAGGTGGGTCTGCCCCTCCTCGCCCCAGTCCCTACCCTTTAACAGGAGGAACTGCAGTAAATGGGGAGAGCCATAAACTGAGGCACAACAGGTAAATCACACCCTTGTTATGACTTGCCCTTCATTCTGTGAACACAGGGCTCTGGCCATGGATTTAACGCATTCACACCTGAGGTTTTGTTTTCATCCAGAAAGATTAGCATAAACAGGAAAAAAAAGAACAAAATACACAAACATGGCAGAAATGGTGCTGAAATCCAGATTTGTGAGAAAAACCCGAAAAAGAGAAATACTGAGGTTCCAAAAAGTCATTCATCCCAGCAATTTTAAATGTCCCAAATGTTGAACAGAGGTATTTAGGAATTATTTATCTGGTGAAGAACATAGAAAATATTATGTCAAAAAAAAGATGATGAACACACAAATTAAATCTTTTAGAGTACAACCTCAATAACCAGGAAAGTTCACTCATGCGATGTGACTCGATCTTGCGAGGGGAGATGATGAGGTAGGTACTGTCTGACATTGGTCATTGCCATTTCTTGTATTTGGTCTTGTCCCTTTCACTGAATGTTGAGTTCAAAAATTTACATTTATTGAGTCCTTTCCAAGGCTACCATCTGGTGAATGCATAGTGGGAGGAAAAGTAGACGTGGAGTCAGGCAAACTTCAGTTCAAATTCTAGAGCTAACTAATGTCAGTTGAATCTGAATCTGTAGCATGAGTCACAATTATGATGAATGTTCACATTGTCATTGGGTCCCCTCGAGACCCTCCCCTCACTTAAAACACTTATCCCATCATTCTGGCTGCTTTCTGAAGCAGTTCTGGAACCCACTTTCATAGGTCTCTGTAGTTGGGTTGTGGAGGTGGCTGAGATGTCCCGCATCAGTTCAAAACATTCCCCCCTCATGGTCATTTTGACTTTGAACAGGAGCCAGAGATCTCACGGTGCCAGGTCCCTTGATGGATGAAGACACAGTCTTGCCTTTTGGTTCCATGGGACTTGGCTGCAGTGTTCACTACATCCTCAATCACATGTCCAGGACAGCTCCAGAAAGTGCCGAGAACGATGGGTGTGTTCAGACTGAAAGGGAGGATTGTGACAGGAATTAATGGCACTGTGTCTTTTACTACAGTAATTTTTAAAATTTAAATATTCGACTGTGTATTTTGATCTCACCTGGTATCACTGTCTTGCAGCCTGATTTGAACAGTGGTGTGGGGTAAGGCAAAGCGTGAAAGCAGATAAAAACCAACTGTACGACAAGAGACCTTGACGATATGTGCAAGTCACCACCGCTGGGTACAGGTTTCTCTGACAAACTGTTACTGAGCGTTTCCTATCTCTGCAAGGGCGTCACTGGCATTTAGAAGGATTCCTGGGACCTGCGAGTCACTCTGTAAAGGTCTGTGTACTAGAGGCTCCCAGGTAAATATGATGGGCTGCTGTCCACAGGTAGTGGGGAGCTTGGGACGGCTTTGGGTTACATCTGCCTTTGCCCCATCCAGTGTCCTGTCCCCTCCACTCTCCTCGCTGTAAGAACAAGCGTGGGGCCAGACGGTGAGAGCCCGGTGTAAGATCTCCGAGAGCCCTGACTAAGACGGTGTAGACAGGGAGGAGTTTGTGAAAAGATTTGCAGCCAGTCAAATCCCCAGGTGGAACCTGGGTGGAACAGAATTCAAATGCCTTATTTCTAGCCTTGACTCTATCCGTTAATGTTACAAGGTGGTTTAATACTGCTTTTTAGAGTTGTTAGGACACTCCCATGAGATGATATAGAACAAATCACCATAACCACCCCATTCTTTAAGAAGAAAGAAAAAAATTAAAGAAGGTGCTCTTCAGACTTTCAGGAAAAGATTTGGTGGACAAATTTGAACCACTGACTGAAAGTGTGAAAAGTTTTGATCTTTGTTCTCATTTGTCCCAGGTTTTGTTTTTCAGACACCCATTAAATGATCATTTATATCTAATTCAGTTCCTGAACACACTTGTATATTCACAACTATATAAAAAATAAATGATTCGTTGGCATACATGAGGTCATGAGTTTGATTCCCTAGTACCAAAATAAATAAATAAATAAATAAATAAAATAAATGATTCATTTGTAAAAAGAGACTAAGAGGAAATATCCTCAAATATTAATAGTTAACTGTGCTCACTATTTAAGGAATACAAATATAGATGATTTTTAAAAGGGTTTTTTTTTATCATTAGCATGTATTATTTTCCAAACAAGCAACAACAAAAACCTGCTTATTTTGAATCATATTAGCAGTCACCCAAATGTGTACCTTGAAAAGAAACAAAAGGGGCCGAGAGTTTAGCTCAGAAGCACAAGTGCAAAGTAAAGTTTTTTGAAAAGTTCTGTCTCATAAAAATATGATTTACCTGGAGCCAACTCAGAGAGGAAGGGGAAAGCACTATTCTGCGAAGCGTAGCCATAGTTTTTATCGTCATGACTGTCTCAGCCTGCGTTATCACCCAGGTGGTACAGATGTTTGAGGGCAAAAACAGATGGGTCCCTGTGGGCCTCCACTGACACTGCAAAGTGTCTTGGGGTGTTGCCCATGCAGAGTTGTGACTGTGGACAGAGAAGCACCCTAAAAGCACAAGTTAGGGCTGCAGAGTGTTCACAGCCGCAGGTGTGCTGTTACCTGGATTTTCTCCTGGACCTTCACCAAGGGAGGAAATGTAGAACACGTGTTTGGAAATCCCATGTATGAACTTTCGTGTCTTGAAATACAGGAAATTTCCCACAATCCCACAGTATGGACCAAGTTCAAAGTGCGTACCTGCCCCAGGGCTTTAAATTCACAGCCTGAGCTGATGGCCTGACGGACTTGGTGAAGGCCCGCTGAGCCGCCATCCACTCAACCACTCTCTCATCGGCTTCAAGTATTTGTTCAGCTGCTACCTTCCTCATCAGGCCATTTTTCTGGAAAAATACACAGAAGTACTTGGATCTCAACCTAATTGTCAACTGTTCTGGGCATTTCGGGTGGTCTGAATGAACCAAAACCTCGAAGCAGGCAGGCACAGGTAACCAGGAACATGCTTCAGAGATGCTGTCACATCCAGAGATGAGTCTCGCCTTGCTGCTGGAATGCAGTGTCAATCCATTACAAAAATAAATAAATAAATAAATAAATAAATAAATAAAATAAAAAAACAGCTGTTTTTTCTTTTTTTTGGCACCGTTTATTACTTCTTTCATGCATAAAGAGCATTTTAAACTCTGGTAGGAGGGAATCATCTCAAAATTCTAAAATTTTATTATACACTGAATCTCATTAAATATTCTTATTTTTCTCATTTTACTCCTATTCTAGCCACCCTAACAGTGAACCTTTAAAAAAGAGCCGAGGGTATAGCTCAGCGGCACACGCGCCTGTCTGGCAGGGGTGAGGTTGTGAGTTTGATCCCTGGTACCAAACAAAAGAAAAAAGTCTTCACACATGGTCTGCCATATATTGGTATTTTTTTTTAAAGAAATTCATGCTTAGCCATATTTTATCCCCATTTAAAAGATTAAGACATGTGAAACTAGATCCTATCCATGGTTTCCTAGCAAGTAAACCACACAACTAGGATTCAGTTCCGATTTGCTTACTATTTCTGACGGTGATGTTATTTCTCAAAGCTCTAATTAATTTGTCCTGGTATTATAGAACCATTTGACTTAAAACAATGTCGATAAATATTTGTATGTTACCTGTGGATTTTGAGAGATATCCCCGACGGCAGGCCAAAACCAAAGATGTTAAAAGTAAGAAAAATGATGGGGGACGATATTAAATACCCACCCTATATTTCATTTTCCTTTTTCCTTACTGCTGAGAACTGTGGCTCAGATCAGGTAGCTAAGAGCTTCCCAGCGTCCCCTGCGGCTCCGCAGAGGAAATCGGTAGGACAGGATTCTAGGAAAGCTAGAGAATTCTAGAAAGAGGAGACTCACTAAGCTAAAACATGACCCTCTTCCCTCACTCAGTTTAGGGGATGAACTTGATGCAGGAGGAGGAGTATTCATTTTGCAACCACAAAACAACATCTGGAAATGAACGCCACACGCCAAGGAAGTCTCAGGAAACCAGAAAGCTGGGCTGCTAGTAGAGCTGTTCGGCCACCCAGGATGTCTGCCTGCTCCTGTCAGGATTTCTACTTACAGGGGGAGAAATAGATCCCGTCATTGTGAAGGGATTTCTCCCCCAAATGCTTAGTGCCTGGAGCAGAACACAATCCCTAAGTATCACTGATACAGATGTGAGCTTTCTAAAAATAAAAGGATTACAAGTGTGACTGTACATTAAGAAATTACAAAAGTATCAAGAGAAGAATTCAGGTTCTCAGATGCAGGGGATGTGGGTAGGGTTCCTTCCGAGATGGAACCAGGGCAGAGAGGAGGAAGAGAAGGTGATGGTCACCAGAGGAGATGAAAGGTCCGGCGGTGCGGCAGGTGGTGGACACTGGGAGCAAGACACACAAGCCAGTCATAGTGGACACACCGGTAATCCCATCCCTCGGGAAACTCAGGCCAGAGGATCCCAAGTCTGAGCCCAGTCTAAGTAATTTAGCAAGTTCCTGTCTCAGAATAAAAAATAAAATGATTGAGGATTCACCTTAGTGTAAAGGCCGCAGGTTCAATGCCCAGCACCGAAAACCAAACACAAAATCCCCCAAAATACACCAAACAAAAAAAGCATTTCTATTGATGAAGACAAAATCCTTAAGTTAAACCACAGCGTCACAGATTGGAACCCTGAGTCACATCACCTAGGACAGCACACACCGGTGCACTCTGCTAGATCATTGAGGGACCCCCTGGGCAGGTCCACTACACAGTGCTCCTCAGTGACCCCGGAAGGAGGCTGTGAAATCCTCGGTGCCTTGTTTCTAATGTGTAGTGATTTTGAGAACAAGCAGCAGATTCTGTGAGCTGTGGCACCACAGAGAGACTTCTCCAGCTCCAGGAGAGGAGAAAAGGATCTGAAGAGAAGCGAACCCTCAATATTAATTAATATACATCGGGAACTTGCACGTGGGCACTTCATGTAATTCTCTCCCCGGAGCAACGTGGTTATTATTGAGCAGACTTTTAAAATTAAGAGACTCAGACTGAAAGCACTGGAGTCACAGTCAGTGGGGACCAACTCAACCCTGTATTCGTCTGTTCCTGTCCTTTTTTAAATTTTTTAAATTTGTTTATTTTAAAGGGGGTAAAATTAAACACAACAAAACAGAAAACAGGACATAAGAAAGCAATGTAAGAGATATAATTTTCAAAACTAGACAGCCAGAGATCTTCACGATCTATCATATTGTCTCTTGTTTTCTTCCAAATAATTGTCCATATCTTTGCATACAGAGAATTCATACAAAACAACATAGTCTAAAACTGATCTGAACAGAATGAGGAAGGCGTTTTAGGTCTTCAAAGCCAGACAATACGGAAGTCACTAATGGCTGTCACAGTGTCTCTCATTCTCTTCAAAATAGCTGCCCATAATTTCATGTATGTTGAAATTAAACAAAACAGGGAGGAGAATGGTTGTTTGGTTTCCTGGTGCCACAGGTCCCAGCTTGGCGTGGGTCTCAGGAGACGCCGGTAGCTTCTGCCCTGGGCCACCGCAGCCTGCCACACTCACAGCCAGCCGCTCACCAGGGAGGGGAATCGATTTGTTTTTTGAGATAAAGTCTCACTACATAGCCCAGGCTGGCCTCAAACTCACAGCGATCCTCCTGCCTCAGCCTCCCAATGCTGGGGCCACAGGCCTGTGCAACCATACCTGGCTGAAAGTTAATTTTTAGTAGTAGTAGTAAGGTGTTTCTTTCTAATGAATTGACCATTTCACTGCCCAAGTTTTGAAATGGCCAACAGACCATAGAAAGACATCTCTTTAGGCTTCTGCTTGAAACCAACAGCATCAGGAAGCTGCCAGCCTTGATTCAGGGCCAGTGTTCCTGTCCTTTATATGCTTTCCCCTGGACACACAGCGACACTCATGAAGCACAGATGTCTGGAGCCATTTGCTCATAGTTAATTAGCAATGCCCGGCCCACACCTCCTCCACACCGAAAGCTTTCAAGCCCTGGTGCTACGTGGGTGAACAGTCTCTTCCTTCCTGCAAACGCCTTCTATGGGGCTTCTAGACCTTCATTTTAGCCAGTTGTCACTGCAAGCGTTTCCTCCAGAATCCTTTTTAATGCATACTAATTCAAAGTCCCTCTTCATTATAAAGCACGTTCCTCCATCAGCGCAGACCAGACACCTGGCCCTCTTTGCTGTGGCTCTAGCCATTTCTACTTTCTCTGTCCTTTCCTTTCCAAGGCCATCTCATCCCCTGACTTCCCGGCAGCAGGGTTTCCTTTGTAAATCACAGATAATTTCAGACTCCACTCAGAGCTTAGCACTGCCTAAGGGACCAGCAGGTGCTCCTGAGACCCTGAGCCAGGATCCCTCCCAACAAGAATACCTAGAAGTACCCTCCTTCTCTGGCCACTGCTACAGGCTGGGCCTGGGATGGACGGTGGACAGATGGCCCTGGAGGAGCATGGCTTCCACTTAAGACACATGGCCCAGGAGGCTGTTCCGGGTTGCACAGTGCTACCACTCCATCCTGTGAGTGTGTAATTTAGGAACACCTTCTGGGTGGTCTTTCTCCCCCACCCAGCACCTGGCCCCCAGCCTCACTCAGGAGGAGGCTCCTTTAGGCATTCAGCAAAAATGCCAGATAGCCAGAACCCTATCCTGTAACGGCTCACGCAGACCATGTCCTTCCTTGCTTGCAAACAGTGATGCAATTAATTTCTTAGCACTGAGCTGCAGCTGTGTGCAATCGTGCAATGAGTAAGCAGCACGCCATGGACCCCTTCCCTTCTACCTAGGACCACACGCCTCACTCCTCCGCCTGTCCCATCCAGGCCAGAAAACTCCAGCCATAGCCGGGGAAGTAAGGGGCAGGAATCCCACCAGCTCCCTCATTCGGCCCTGGCACGGCTTAAGAAGACACCGTTGTGGAACACATTTCCCAGGGCACAGTCAAATCCCTGGGCCACAGCTTGATAGCCCTTCCTTCCTCTTGTTCTGTGCTTATGGAAACGTGAGATCAACTGGCGTCCACTAAAACGCAGCCCATGGCAAGCACATCAGCTCAAGCTTGAAGACCTACAGGATCTCAGCCCCTGAAGTTGGCCACTGTGGCGTCTGTTACAGGTTAACTGAGATGTAGAACTGGGGTCCACCAGCTTCCCTCAGTGGGCTTCCATGCTCTGCGACGGGAAGTTTCATTACCTTGCAGAACAAGGTACTTTTACTTCCATGAGCAGAACAGGGAGACTGGATCTATTCGTCCTTCCTAAACCAATGCCAGAAGGTGGATGGAGGCCTGTGTCCACCTGTGACCTGCTTCAAAGGCACCAACCAAGCCAAGCCGACGGTTGTTAGAAGCGATTCTGCAGTCCTTCCTAGGACTGTACACTTTCAACATGCAAAATAGAACAAAGATTTCTGTTTATTTTAAGGGGCTGGGAGTCTGCAGAATGGCAAAGCACGCTGGACTTAACCCAAACGTATCCCGTGAAGTCACCGAAGTTAACATGAGTTCGAAAGACACAGTTCTTAAATCGGGATGCGCTTCTTCCATAAAAACATTTTCTTTCACCACACACTAATTATATTGTTCTCATGATTTGTTTTACACTAATTATATTGTTAGAGATTCTTCTCATGATTTGTTTTTTACTGACAACAAAGCCAAATTAGACAAATTTTTCTTGGATTGTAGTTCTGAGTTTTTAAAAGTTAATTCTAATTCAGAAAAGTTTGTCCCTTCTGAGGCAGTAGCAAGTGAAACTAAGTACTCTGTAACAATAGATTCAAAAATTAATCTTCCTTTTACCTTTAATGCTGTATTTTAGTGTGGTCATATGTAATACATTATCACAGAAATGTCATCAAATATCTCAATTTTATTACATATGTAGAAATATGCTGTAATTTTATCTTTTTTTTTTAAGTACTCAGGATTGAAACCACGGCCACTGCACCAAGCTACATCTCCAGCTCCCCTTTTAAAATTTTTTTTAACTTTTGAGATGTTCTCACTAAGTCACTGAGTTACCCAGCTGGGGCTCAGACTTGGAACTCTGCCTCAGCCGCCCCGTGTGCTGAGATCACAGGCATTTCCCACCCCACCCAGCTTATCCCTGCTTTATAAAATATTCAAGTGCATAGAGTATTTATTAAGGCCAGTGTTTTATTTCTTCTAGTGAATCTTAAACACCTGTGAATTTAATGTAGTTGCTTAAACAGCATTTAATCAGTAAACCCAGTGTGCACCTGAGGGTGGCTGATATCAGACAGGCTAAATATTTCATCAGGATTTGACTTGATCCAGAAAACAATATATACAATTTCAGAGTTGACCCCAATGTCATGGCCACAGGCACAGTTGAGGACATTCTGTCAGTGAGAAACACAAGTTAGGGCTCACGTGACACACAGATCATTTTGGTATTTTAGCCGGCTTCCAGCTTTTGCGTGGATTCCTCCTTACCCACGGGGGTGTTTGGGCTGTTATCAGACACCTGCCCTGTATCATCTATTAATTATTTCAACAAAGCTGAATGTCTTTACGTCATTTTTTTTTTGAGAATGTGTTAAATTGCATTACATATTTTTGTGTAAGGTGCAATTATTTGCTCTCTAACTTCAGTACCGATGTAGAAGCTGACGTGGGGCCTTAGTGTCTTTCCTCCTGTGGCCTCCCAGGCTGCTCCACTGCAGGAGGGCGCCCTGCCGGCTGCGGGGAGGGCAGGCGCTGTGGTGGGCCTGGCCTCTGGCTTCTAGTAGTTCCCTGGCCAACGTGATGAGCCTAGCTCCACGCTTACGTGCCCTCTGGCCATGGGTGTCAGGTCCAGTCATGCTGGATTTGGGGCTCGCCCTACTCCAGTGGGGCCTCTGCCACATCTCTCATGACATCTGCAGAGACCTATGTCCAAAGAACACTTCTGCAGAAGGTCCTCATCTACCCAACCCACAAAACACACACTCCAGATTGGTCTATCTTTAAATATATTGCTATGCTGCACTCACAGAGCCCTCTTTTGCTTTCTAAAAACCCCATATATTTTCTATGTAGATGACATATAATTTCCATCTTATAGATGTAGGGTAAGAGAAACAAACAGAACATAAGCGATGTTCCTAAAGTTATGCAATGGTTTCCAACCACACTTTCCAAGAATCCTAATTCCTTGGCTAGTGATTTTACCCAGTAGATTGAATTTTGCCCCTTCTTATGAAAAGATTTATTTTTCTAAGGATCCCTTGATATGGCTATTGCTTTAATTCCTACCCAGACTGAATGCCTACAAGATAACTTTGCTTGTTTTCTTTCTGTGCTCATAGAAATTCCAGCTTGAGCTTTTGTTATTGTGTTTGTCCTGAAGAATGCGATAAACTCTTTGAAGAGACTGACCTTGCCTTCTCAGCCTGTGGAGGTGAGTCAGGTGGCTGTCGACCCTGAGACCTCAGGCCTTGGTTTCTCGGAATCCCTGGGCTGATGGGATCTTGGGACCTACACAGGGACCAGGCAGAGAAAAGGCAGAAAACCTGAGGATATGAAGTTAAGCAGAAGTTGTGGAATGTTCCACCTGTCAGTGGTACTTCAGGTTTAACAGCATCGTTTAACAGTGTCTGTGTCACAGTGAGCTGTCCCAATGCGCATACAGCCCTGCATAAACCACCAAATGCCTTAGAAGGCCGGCTCTTGGTGGACTTGTAGACCCATCCCAGCCCTGTCACAGTGCGGACTGGAGGTTGTTTTTCTGGTTCCGCCACCACCTCTGACCCGCTAAGTGTTCTGAGCGTTCCTCTGTGCTCCTTGCAACTTGGTCCACACAAAGGATGGAGGAGGAGGAGGAGAAGGAGGAGGAGGAGGTATCTGGGGCACAAAGGGGTCCCCTGGGCAGGTGGCCAGCTAGTGTGGAGGTGGGTGTCCAGGGGCAGCTCCAGGGCAGGGCTTCCCCATCCTGCTTTCCTGCTCCAGCTTATTCGTCTTTCTCCCCGGCGTGGCGGAGGCCCCACCGCGTGTAAAGCAGGCAGGGCTCCGTGCGCCCTGGAGTGTTAGGCTGGGTGCATCCGCTTCCAGTCTCAGACTTCCAGGCTCCAGAACCGGGAGAGAACATTCCTTGCCTGTTCAGTGTGTGGAGCTGTGTTACCACATCTCCTGCTACAGACACACTGTGTCTTTCCCTGTTTCCATGACCAGCACAGCTAAGGGTTTATCAATTCTATTAATGTTCTCAGAGGACTGGTTTTCGGTTTCACTTTTTTTTTTTTTTGCTGTTGTTGAACATAATTTTTATTTTAATGTAGTCCAAATAGATATTAATAAAGAAAATACAAAAACTCTTCTTACTTTGATAAAAAGTTCCTAACAAAATAATTACAGAATAATTGATGTTTTTACATAATAATTATTCCTAAATACAAGTTGATTAGACAGATAGTCCTCATTTAGCAACCTTTCTATCTAATGACTGTTCAGATTTTTGACCTGCTGCTTGGACCTACAACCCAAACTTTTTTTTTGTATGATTCTGTACATCATGTTGCTAGAGCTTCAGTGTTTTTGTGTTTTTTGGGGTACAGTACACTTTGTTTTTACAGTGTTGTAACTTTTGCTGATTATACTGTCTGGTACAGCACTGCAGTTTTATGTTCCATTTATATCACAGCACTGTGTGTGTGAGTTATGCCAATAAAAGCAAAGTCATGAGGTTAGAGTTTTCTTGGACCATTTCTTTGTTCTGAATATTGTAATGTACATACTATGTACAATTCCTCATTTAGCAACCGATTCATTCAATAACGTAGCCTCAGGACTGGAACCCCACAGTTAAAGGAGAAGTGGCCCAGAACAGTGACAGAGGGCCATGCAGTGAACACTAGCACAGTTCCTGGCGGGAAACCACCCCCCAGAAGACGCTTTACAAGTATGTGACTTCCAGAAAGGCGGCATCAAATGGCGGGTCAATTTGCTGCTGTGCTCTACTAGAACAAGACCAAAAAGAGCATCAGAAACTCAAAAGACCATCTGTCTTAATAATTCATTCACCCATCCCTGAAATATTTATTAGAGCACTTTCATGTCTGCAACTCAACATCCAGCCGGTCCACGTAGCATCTATCAGGCGCCGTGGTAGGAACGTGAAGTCTCACGGTAAACAAAATCCAGAGGGCTGCAAAGAAGCAGCCCGTGATGAAAGGCGAACGAAGCAGGTGTGAAGCAGGGAAAGTGGGGGGCGGTGCAGGTCGGGACAGGCAAAGACTCACCCAAGGTCATTGTGAGCTAGGAATTCAGCGGGTAAAAGCAAGAGGCGGCTGACTCTGCTCAGGGAACTTCCGGAATAAAGGAAGCAGCCAGCTCCGACGGCCACGTTTCGAGGGGATCGAAAGAAGCATGGCCTCTTGGAACATGATTATTCGGTCACAGAGCCTACATACTGTCCTTTGCTTTGCCCTATTTCAAAGTTATTCGGAACTGGGGCACAGAGCCTGTTTCAGGAAAGCTCAAGGGCAGGGGCGATTGCTGTGGGGAAGAGTCGGTTCTGTCAAAGAGGCCCTTCCTGACCCATGTTAGCAAGCAAGACAAGGAGAAAGGGGACCTTTTCAGGCAAATACCCCACAGTCAAAGCGAAGCTTCTGGGCTCTTTCCTCTCAAAGGGCACATTCCTCAGCAAGGGGCTCCAGGAAGGAGCTGCACCAGGGCGGCGGCAGCCTCATGGCTCCGTGCTGATTTTCAGGACTCTGATGTGATTTCTTTTTTATCATTTTTGGACCAGTCCCCTTTCCAATTAGGGATCACAGCTGCTAAGAAGAAAGCGCTGTCTGTTTCGCTGGCAGAAGGCACAATGGCCCACTCACGCCATCAATGGGACTCATTGTTCAGAAAATATGGCCATTGAGATGTTTAAGATGCTAATGGAATTAATTTCTCTTTCAATGCTGCTTGTCACCCAGATCCTAAAAAAAAAAAAGAGAGAAAAAATAGAGGGGGCTTTTATTTTCATTGAAGTGAACCAAAAACATCTCTCAGGAAAATACAGACCCAGAACTTCTGATATTATTTATCTGGCCAACGTGTTCAGAAAGCAGAAAGCTGCCCAGAGAGGCTGCGCCCTTTGGCTGGGGCAGCCTGGCTTCCCTAAGCAGAGGGCCCAGGTTCTTCATTTCCGTTCAGTGCGGTTCTCAATCTAGCCGGCCCAGCCTTCAGAAAAGACCTCTGCTGGAGAGATCTGAGGTTCACTGTTGAATTTCTCCCCCGACCCGCAACGGAAGTGCCAAGTGAGGCTCCTCCCTCGCACTTCCTCTGAAGTGCTCCAGTCTTAAAAACCCAAGATTTCTCACCGTCATCCTCTTGTTGAATCAGTGGTTCCTTTCCACTTGTAGAAAGGAAGTCTCAGCAGTAGACACCCCAGGGAGAGGGTGGGGGTGGCGGTGGTCAGGAGTGTGCTGGCTTAGCCGGATGCACGGTTCCAGGGCAGCGTGTTCTGTGACTGGCACAGACTGTGGATCTCAAAACCCAAAAATCCATGGCTTCATGCCTCCAGGTAACTGGACCAGCCTTATGTCACTGAGAAATCACTCCTCCCACAGCCTCATTTATAAAGGAGCCCTCCAAAGTCCTGCAAAATAAAGGTGTGGTTCAGTACCCCCCTCCCGTGGTGCACGCTTCTTCCACAAGGTCCAACCCCGCTGTCCTTTCCAGTACTCAGGATCCTGACTCACAGTTGCAGCTTGAGCGCAGCAAAAAGAACAGTGAGTTCGCAATGTAAAGAATTTATGTATTTTGCAGAACTCAGGGGCCCACGCCTGCAGTTCCAGCATTCTGGACAACTTAGCAAGCTCCCATTTCAAAATAAAAAAAATAAAGGGCCAAGAATGCAGCTAGTGTGAGGACTCAGGGCTCAATCCCCAGCACCACACACAAACATACACACAAGCGAGAATTTGTTTTTCTGCTCTTCAGTCATCTACTCAAGCAAAACATTAAGACCTACTGAAAGTCCAGGCCTGTAGCAGGCAAGGAGCCGCTTGTTCAGCTAGGACAGGCCTCCAGTGTGACCTTTGAAAGCTTCAACATGTCCCTCTGCTTCAGTTTTCTTTGCTTTAAAACAGGCAATTTTAATACATACCTTGAGATCTTAATACACACACACACACACACAAATGTTGACAGTTTACGCTGTGAATGTTTTGAGTGGAAAGATTTTTCAATAGACGCCCCTTAAGGGATATTTACTAACAACAGCAATCTTCCAGGCACCGTGATGGAGACTTAAGCAGGCCAGACTCAAACACAGTACCCTGGGTTGAGTGGCTCAAAAAGAGACGCTGATTTCTCAGCTGGCTGAGCATGGTGGTTCACATGCCTGCCAGCCCTGCACTCTGGGGGCTGAGGCAGGAGAATCGCTGTGAGTTCAAGGCCAACTTGGGCTACGTAGTGAGAGTGTCTAAAAAAAAAAAAATCCTTGCAGTTGGAGGACAGGAAGTCCAGTAGTGGATAAGAGAGATACAGAGGGTGCCTCGGACAACCTGACTCAAGGGTGATAAAAGTCCTTGCCAGCTTGTGGAAATCTAGCCCCTTACATGTACTCACATGGTGTCAAGAAAGCAAGACAGCTCTGGTCTTTCCTGCTTTTCTTATTGGGACTCTGGTTCCATCACAGGGTTACAGCCTTGTGATGGCCTCAAACTTCGAAGACTCCTTGAAGGTCCCACCAATGACCATTACCTTGGGGGACAAGATGTCAATGTAGAGGTCTGGGACAGACAAGATTTAGACAGCAGCAGATCAGATCATCTGCTCCTCCACAGCAAGATTCCGTAGTGTTGGCAGTCACGGAGCCCTCACAGGGTTAAAAAGGACTGGCCAGCTCCCAGGGCCAGGGGACAGAGGCGCTGGGCTTCAGACCACTTCCGCTAACTTGGCGGTCTCTGTCTTCTACCAAACAGACCTGAATTTAGTGGAGCTGGGGAAACACCTGCAAAACTCTTGAAGCAAACTGACCACACTGGTTTGTAAAATGTCATAAACCCGAAGTGCTGTGCATCCTGGCCTCGGCAGTAGAAGCCATCGGCGAAGGTGAATGCTTCCTCTCCTGCAGCAGCTGAGCGGCTGTGAAGTCGTAGCTAGGGAGCAACCTGTCTATGCATCTGATGGCTTCATCCAGAGATGTGTGCTCTCCACTGTCAAAACAAGTTTTCTTGAGCTGGGCAATTTCAGAATGATGTACTCAGATCAATAAAGTTTACCTGAAGCTCACACAAAGAATTCAAGGAACTGACTTCTTTGTAGGCCTAGATATTTTCTTACTTACACTTGCACATGCACAAAACAAAGAAGAAAATAAAGAGCCAGCAAAACTAACAAGACTGCAGCTCGGGAACTTCTTTAGAATAGAAGAGTATACATTCTGGGAGAATTTCAGGGAGCAGAAGTGTCTGGGTCCTCTCACAGGTCATCCTGGAGTCACCCTAATTGGTCCTGCAGACTGACATTAACATCACAAGCGGCTTTGATTGATGTCACCAGGGCATTTGGCCCCGCCCTTGCCTGACAACCACTGTGTTCCCAGGTAAAGGGCCCGGCCCTGACCCTGACCCTGCTCACCTGGAAGGGTCCGTTCCAGGCTGCTGGGGGAGAAGAGCCCCTGTGTGGGGCTGAGTCCACAGCTCCCGTGTGATTTTCTGGGAACTGGATTCCCTGGGATCCTCAAGTGAGGAATGCAGCAAATGAAAAAAGGAGAAGGCAAAGGCCGAGGTCAGACCCTAAGGCCAAGGGCAGGAATTGAATCCAGAACCCACATTCACACCCCTCCTCCTCAGCTCTGAATGTGGCTTCTATTTAATTCATGAAACTCACTTGTGCTATTTCTAGAGTTACATGTTTGAAGTTTGTCTTCTTTCTGTGCTTTCTGTGGTCCATCTGCCAACTCTCTGAGCAGGCTCTCTGCTGGGCACCCCCTGCCCTACCCTCCCCACAGCCACGCAGCAAGACCCCATGTTACTGCACCAGGGCCTTGAGTTAGGTGCGGAGGTGCATGGTACCCAGATGGGCCTTTATAACATCCTCTGTGTTGTTCTTTACTCACAGCAAACCCCTTACATGGTCTGTCTTTTCTGTTTAGTCTTTAAAAAAGAAATGGTAAAGTAACTAGAAGGCTCTCATTTTACAGATGAAAAGAGCAAGGCTTCCATATGTCTTCAGACTTGCCTGAAGGCTGATACCGACTTGGTGTCGGGTCGCAAGGTGGGTAGCCTTGTAATCCCATCTGCTTCTCATCCTCCCTCCCTCTCTCCCTCCCTGCCCTTCTTTCCTCTGGTAATTTCCTCAGTAACTGTTGAACTCCTTGAATTAAGCCAGCCAGACTTCAGCTTCAGCCCCTGAGGGCAAATCTGTGGCCCTATGGCTGCTCCAATAGTCTCAAAGCAATACCCACAAGCCTGATCTGAGCCAAACTGGAAATGTTGTCTCCATTTCATCCGCTACCTGAGGTTCTAGCTGTCAGGGACACTTTTTTTGACTAATATGGATCAACATGTATAAGATTTAATGTTACTGACACTTTCTACCAAGATTGGGTCTGGTATGATCCCATAAGCATGTTTTAGTCTCCCAGTCCCTTTGGGAATAGTAATGGAAGGAAGTGACCTTTGGGGTAAATAAAAATCTCAGCAGTTTGGTGTATGGGAACAAACTGGAAGTTTTGAGGAATGGAGAGAGAGAGATCCGCTTTTCCTCACACTCCAGGGTCTGTCTTTTGTTTTCAGCCGAAGGGAAGCTATGAACCCTGTGGTCTTTCTTCAGGGACCCCAGGCAAACCTCTGCCCTCCACCCTCCCTGCGGGCACGGGAGGGTCAGCCCCAACTGCTTCGCTGTCACGCTGTCACGTTCAAGTGAGACCCATGTGTGATGGCAAGCAGCGTTTCAGGATCACTGTGAGTAGCAGGGGTAGAAGGGGAGGAAAAGAAGAGACAGGACACAACAGAAGCACAGGGAAACTTTAAAAAACGGATTTGTAAGTCAGTTACCAATTTCCACATTGGTTCCTTCCAGGAGGGAGAGAGAAGACTGCAGAGTGTGTGGAGAGAACCGCTGCTCTTCCAGACTTCAAAGCTTTAGCTGCAAGACGAGGAAGGGAGTCGGGGTGAGGGAGGAAGGGAGTGGGGGTGAGGGAGGAAGGGAGTGGGGGTGAGGGAGGGAGGGAGTGGGGGTGAGGGCCTCCGTCAGCCCGGCGCTGAAGAGAACTCAGAGATTTCCATCTGTGTACAACCTGTAAGGGTTGATGCCAATTGAGTGCAGACATGGTGGATTTCCCAGGTATATGTGATTATGAAAATACTTTCACCCCACAACAAACGTTTCTCACAGGAAGGAAATAGACATTTTCTCACAGAAGTGGGAAATAGAGTGTGAGAAATGCCTTCTGCAATCAATGTCACAGAATGTTCTGTGGGATGTCGTTTGCTCAGCAACATCTATGAAAAACAAGAAGCAAAAACCCCAGATAAAAATGTACTTCTCAGAGTCACATAGCAACTAACAGTTCATCAGATACCTCAGTGACGTTACCTCAGCACGTGGTGTTTCGGCCACTCCGATTTTTCACCCTGTTCCTTATGGCCCTCATTTACATAGCACTCGAGGCCCGTGGATAACAGCAAAGCTTTTCCAGGTTCAATTCCAATTTCTCCCATTCTTTTCAATCCTGTTTTCTCCCCTAAAGACTGGATACAGGGCTGAAGGAAAAGTCATCTCCTCACTCAGTTCAAGGACTTTTTTGTCTTCCTGTAGAATGGTGGACCAAGGGTATGCTGGGAGTACAGCTCGTGTTAGCTGGACTGGGCACACGGCATCCTTGGAAACGTGGGGTGAGGGTGGGGACAAACCACAACTATGCACAAAAGTAAATCCAACTTAGTTCAGTGGTTCAGCTTTATTCCTGTAGACAGGGCTATGACACTGGTTTCCTTGAGCATGGTTAAAGTAGGTGATTAATTTTCCAATCACATCTAAATCGTTTTACTGATGTGTTGGTATATTAGAGACAGATTGTTATCACTGTTGTTTATGTCAGCATTTCTTTCTTCTAGACAGTCATGTCTTCCCCCAACTCCTGGTCCATGTAGAGTGGGGAGGAGAAATTCAATTCCCCTGAGCTGGAGAGACACAAACCCATCTTTGGATCAAAAGATCTATTGAGAAATGGGTGCATGATGTCAGTAGGTCAGTGAGTCCTTGACCTCCAGGATTTCTGTGGAGACTCAAAAAAGAAATGGAGCCCTTTGTTCTCTGTGACAGCAATCTCTGGTCTGAGGTTGGTGACCATTTTAGTCACCACATTAGAAATGATTCCCTGTAAATGAATCCAAATGAATGAATCCAAAACTGGGGAAGGCAGCGCCAAGATGGAGAGAGAATTAGGTTTTTTTCTGATGATGTCATTTATACTACTGAATCTAGCCTTCTTGAATCTAAGAATACTCCCAGCTTCTAAGTTTAAAGCCAATAAATCCCTTTTTGCCTATAGAAGTTTGATTGATTTGAGATTGTAGTTAAATAGATTTTGATTAATATGCTTCAGCATTCAAAATCTCTATTAAGAACTTGATGTATCATTTTACTATTTGCCAAAGATGATTAGAAAAAGAAAACTACACTCTTTTTTTTTTTAGAGAAAGTTAACATATCATGATATTTTTAATGAAATTGATGACTTGGAAAAAAGAATTTGTCATTTAAAAAATCTCCATTTCTTCCAATTAAAGAAAATGTATTGCATAAGAATAATTATGCAGTTTAAAAAATATCAGCATTGTATAGTTACATATGCTTTTGTCTCAGTCATGTGCATTTGTAAATTAATTTGTTCTTCTAACATCTTTTTTTTTGTACAATTTGTTCTTCTAATATAGACTTGTCTGTTTTATTCATCATTACAATGAATCGATTTTAAGGTTTGTGTCAATTAACTTTCCATTACTATAACAAATACCTGAGATAACCAACTTATACAGAGAAAAGGTTACTTTGGCTCTCAGATTTAGCAGTTTCGGTCATGACTGGCCAGCTTTCTTGCTTTGGCCCAGGAACAGCACATCTTGGTGGACATGTGTAGCAGAACACTTTACCGCAGGAAGCAGGACAAGGAGGAAGAGTTGAGGAGGAAGAGGCTGATCTCACAGCCAGGGGCCCCTAACCCTCGCCCGGAGGTCTCATACCCCGGTCCATCTGCCAAAGGCTCTCCCACCCTTACATGGTGCCACCTGGGAGCAAAACCTGTACCACGAAGGCCTCTGTGGATGCTTATGATCCAAACTAGACTAAGATCATTACCTGTTTTGTTATTGCTTTATTTCACTTATTTCTGCTGACAAATTTCTTTTTTTTCTTTCTACTTGGTTTGCATTTTTACTGCTGGGGTTTTTAATTCCTCTAATGACACAGATTTCCCTATTTGTACTATTTTACTTCCTGCAGTACTATTTTAGATTTTCCATGCGTAAAAAGTTCGTGCATGTCAGTTATAAAAGTTTTCTGAAGTCCATAATGACTACCGCTTTATTAATGAGTGATTAAGACACTTAAACGTTTGGTTGAATGTCCCATCTGGTAACTTTTGTGTTTTCCTTTTGCTCTGTGGTGACAGGAAGAATTCAATACTGCAAATTAGGACTGACACTTGGGTTTTCACCAAAGTGAAATGAAGGCATGGTTTAGAGATAGGTGCAGGAGTGGTTTGGGCAAATGATCAAAGTATTTTCACCAAAAAACTGTACCCTTGGAAATTACAGCCTTTGATCCAACTTGCTAATTGTGTTGTTGAATTTTTCTAAAGTTCTTTTAATTTTCATTTCAGTTTGATCTGTTTTCTTTTTTTATTCAACAAGTATTTGTTAAGTGACTACTACAAGCCAGGCAGGACTTCAGGACCTTGGGATATGAAGAAAAGGCAACAACAGATTGCCCTTGTCATCATGAAGCTTAGTCTCCCACAGAAGCTATTCTGACAGATTAGGAGGGAGAAAAGGAAGACAGATGTGGAGGAAACACAAGCAAAGGAGAATGCACAAGTAGAATTTGTGCTGGTGATAATCATTATGGAGAAAACAAAGAAAGAAGAACTAGAAGTCGTGAGAGGAGAGCAAAGCCAGGGTCTCAGCAGAAGGGGCAGGAAAGCGCTCCCTGGACAGCTCCATCTGGGTAAGGACACAGCTCTGGGGCGTGAGCCGTGTGCATGTCCAGAGTTAGGAAAGTGGATAAGGGCAGAGGTCCTCATAGGGTAGCCTGTGCCTGGCCTGATGATGAAGAAACACAAGGCAGCAAGAAAAGCCACCAGGAAGCCAGCACAGAAGAGAAGAGACGGGCAGCTGGTGGCACATGAGAAGGGAGATCCCTGGGGGGCCTTGGCCCTGTTGTGCTCACTTGGGATTCGTCTCAGTTGAGTGGAAGCCACTAGAGCAGTGTGGAGTGATAAACGTGGATGCGTCTGTGACTGTGATCATCTCACTCCGAATTCCTCTTTTAAACCAACTCCAGCAGGCAGAGGTGAGAAGCAGGGAGAAGAGTAGAAGGGAACTGAAATGCGCTCTTCAAAGGCTATGGTGACCGGGGCTAGAATCATGGCAGCCGAGGTGGTGAGAAAAATGGACTCTGTGAGTCATTCGAGAGAGCAGCAGGCAGAATTTGCTGACAGATGCCATGTAGGGTCAGAGAAGAAGAAAAAAGGCAAAAGCCTGAGCTGGCAGTTTTGAGATGGGATGGAAATGAAGAAGGGGTCAGTGTGGGATCGGAAGATCAAAAGCTGAATGGGTGGTGCTGACACTGAACATGTATTAGACCCGCCCAAGTAGCGGGGTCAGGGAACCCTAGCGAGGGTCTTTCTGTTTGAGGCTGAGCAGAGAAATTCGGGATGGGTGATGTAAGATGGAAGCCAGGAGAGCACGGTACCCTAAAGGGAAGGCTGAGCGAATGAGCGATGTGCTGAGTGTAAATATTAGGTCAAGTGACACACAGGAGAGAGAATGTCAGAAGCTGTGGTCACAGCGATCATGAACACCTGTGCCGAGGGCAGCAGAACAACTCGTGACAGCTAAACCTTGGAAACGGCCCCTATGCTCATCAGCAGACAGGTGGGTAAAGAACGTGTGGGGTTTACACACAGTGGGGTACTACTATGCCACAAAGAAAGATGAGCTTAGTTATCTGAAGGGAAATGGGTGCACCTTGAGACCATCATGCTAAATGAAATAAACCAGACACACGAGCTTCAATAGCACATGTGAGAAGCCCACAGTATAAATAAAGACCACAGTGAGAGATAACTAGGAGGAAATAAGGGAATCTTTTTCACATGGAAAGGGGACTAAGAGAGAGAGGGAGGAGGTGGGGGGTGAAAAAGAACTGAGATGTGCTACCTACAAGTACAGACTCCCCACAATGAATACAGCCGTTATGTCCTGCCAACACGAACCAGTGAAAATCCAAGAAGCAGTGAAGGATGGGAGGAGCCAAGTGACCTCCGGCGTCCTGCTGTGACTCTGTGTCCTCGCTGTTGGTCTCTCACAGGTCCATTTGGAGGCCTCGTGTCACCTGTAGGTCTAGAAGGCAGCCTTTCCTACGCACCCTCCCTCCCATCCTTTGGCCTCAGCTAAAAGCGCAAGTATTTTCCCTCTAAGGGCCGAATATCCACGTACCGTGCCAGCTGCTTTAAAAATTAGCCATTCCCCAATGAATCTTTTGACATCCTTTTATATGGAGCACTACATCTGTGTTTATGTTACATTTGAGATATGATCAAAACTACACTGAATGTTTACATTTTTAAAAAATTGTCACAGTAAAAGATGCATGACCATGAACTCAAGGTCCTCCCCTTCATTCTGAACACATTGATCCCACCGTTCGTGCCACTTTCTGAAGCAGTGCTGGAGTTTTCTTTCGTGAGTGCCTTTACCAGGCATGGCCAAAACTACACTGAAGGCTGCTGCCGAGCGCCATCCAACAGAAAGGCAGCTCCTGAAATCGCAATGCTATGTCTTCGTCCACCTCATTCACTGGATCTACTACCACGTGACTTCTGGCTCTGACCCAAGGTCAAAATGGCCATGAAAAGGACATGTTTTGATTCATCTCGGGACATTCAGGTGGCCAGAGCACCACCACTAAAGACACTCATGAAAGGGCATTCCAGAGCTGCTTCAGGAAGTGGCAAGAACTGGGCTAAATGTATTTGAAGGGCGAGGAGTGTTCTGAGGGGGGTCAGGGGCAAAGTGTCTTTTTTGTAATAAAGTTTCAAATTTTGAACATTTGGTGTATTTTATGATCACTCCCAGTAACAAGAATCAATCTGAATTTTAAAATTAATTCTGAGAAACAGCTCTATTTAACCTAGAGTAACTGTAGATAGATGTTTTCATCACTGAATATCCTCTCCATTTGTTATGTTTTTTCATTCTTGCTTTTTCTTCTATTCTAGTGTTCACTGAGTTAATCAAGTTTTCTTTCATTTCATTCTTGCCCTCCCTGCCCTCGCTGCAGTAATATCCCTGGTATGTAAGTTTACTGGATGACTTCATGACTTAATGTAAGGCAGAGCTAATCTTTTCCCACCTTCCAGAGCACCAAGGAGTGTTTGAAAACTCCTCCTGTTATTTATCATGCCTCCTTTTCCAATGCATTGATTTTCCACGTTTTCACCTCCATCTTTTACAACTTCAAGATGAACCTTTATCATCTGTGTTGTTTTACACACAGCCATTGCAATCTGCATTTGCCCACATTGTTTTGTGGGTGTGTGTGTCCTGCCTGACTCCCTGTGGCCCACTGTTCTGCACCCAGCATCCTCTCACCTGAGAGTTATGGATTTGCCTTACATGGTCCCCTCACTGTGGCATCCTGGTGCCCTTGCACACGCCCTCCCTGACAGTCCAGCTCCTGGGGGCACAGAGTGTGCTCTCAGCCCTTGCCTGCCCTGCTCTGCATGTTTGGACTTTGGAGGCCTACGCAGGAGGCACTGAGCTCCGGATTCTTGTCCATAGCAATAGCCCCCGAGCACCTGTGTGTGGGTGAGCCCTGCAGCACTCCTGGGTGGTGCCTGCTGCCTGGAGTGCTCCTGGGTCTCTTTTGCTCTCACTGCTTTAGCTCATAGCTTTTTCTGTGGCATGGAGCAGTTTGACATTGATGTATCTGGTCCTTCCCTACTTTGCTTTGTATTATGCTGCTGCACATGTGAATTCAAGCCTTTCATCGCTTCCCCCTCATCATCTCTTCAAATATTCCCTCCCTCCTCTCCCCCAGCTCTCCCCATGTGCACTCTGTTAGGTCTGCCCTGGTCCAACCTGCAGCTCTATACCTCTTTCATTGCTTCTGTTCCTCTGCGCGGATGGTGTCTGCAGATACATCTTCCATTTGTCTCAGTTCCATTTCCTATGTATCCAATTAGTAATTCACTCCATCCAGAGCTCCTATTGTGAATGACTCTGGTTTATATTTCCAGAGATTCTATTTGATTCATTGTTATATTTGCCTCTTCTTTTTGTCATTTCTTATTCTTTTATCTTTCAGTAAACTCCTTCAGCAGTGCTTTGTTTTAAATGCACACATCTTGCAGTTTCTATATACTAACTCTATCATTTCAAGTTCCTGCTATGTCTGCTGATTCTCACCATGAATATTTTCCTTCAGTTGTTTGTTTCGTTGTGATTTTTTTCTACAAAACAGGATTTATCAATATAAATCCTGTCGTAGCTGAGGTTATGGGCTCATCAGAGCCATTTTTATGGTCATTTGTTCTTGGGCTATGCATATACAGTACTAAAAAGTACTGTACACATTTCTTATCCAAGTAAGGCATTTTATTGGTTAAATTTATCAGAAAAAACTTTGGTTGCCCTCAGAGTCTAAACCAAGGCAGGAAGACACCCTTGACATCTCAGGCTGATGATGGGTTATTTTTTAAATTCACATTTTCACTCCAGTTATAGCCTTAAAGAAGCCAGGCTTTGGGCAGTGGTCTCGGTTACAGCCTTTTGTTTCATGGGAGCCCATGTGTTTCTGATCCCCTTTGCGCCTAACTCTCGGTCCCTGAGGCTGTGACTGCCGGCCAGGGACTTCCGGCGGCCTGCTTCCGGTGGCCCACAGTATTCCCCCCACCGCTCATATTCTCAGCACCAGCATCTCCTCCTGTATTGATAATCCAAGGATGTTGAATGCATTATAACTAAGCTTTTGAGGTGTTTTTTAAAGGAGAGTTTCAGGTTATCACTTCTATTATGTTTCCGATAAAACAAAAATATAACAATTATGTTAATCATATGTTTTCCACTGCAAAATGTAGGCTGTCCTCATTGTGACACAAGCAACTGCTAAAAAGCTGTATGGTATTACAACTGGCAAAGGAGAAATACAATCTTCTGATGGATCATTCCTTTGTTTCCCAAAGTGCCTCTGTTAAGCTAAAAGTCTAAAAGCAGAGAACATATTTTTATTTGAGCTTTCTGAATCATTAATTAGTCAATGTTTTCAAAGTGCCTTTTGAGATGAAATCATTATTCAACAGCAAGCCCAAGTTTTTGTTATCATAATGATGGCTTCTTTTAAAGATGCTAATTGGCTCACCCACCATAAAAGAACAATTTTACCTTTGCATTAATGACTGGAAACAACTTCCAACCCTTCCTGTTTATTAATTCACAAGTTTAAACTTCATAGGCAAGAAACATACATTTTACCATTTCAATAGCATTGAGAATCACTGCCATGAGGAGCTGATATTACTGTGCGCCACCTAAAAATAGGACGTTGCTCGCCATGTGGGAGCCACGAATTAAAACCCGTTATTCTCATTTCCTTTACAGACGAGAACTATTTTCACATTTCGCAGCGGAGCAGACCTATTGAAATGGTCTATTCTCAACACCTGTCCTGTGAATCTTATTTCTATGTTGTTTCTCTTTTGTTTTTGTAGAGAGGAAGAATTATTAAGTGATATATTAGCATTTAAATAAAACCAGACTCTTAAAAACATCAATTCAAGAAGATTCAAAAGCCAGCCTTAAAAAATACAAGGAATATTTAACAAGCTGGATAGCAATGAGATTTTTCTCTACAGTGCAAAGAAAAAATATTATGGTCCTCTATGGTTATCCAAATATTAGTTGCCTTTTTTTTCTAAATTATATTTTCACCCACAGTGTATTATGTTACATAGCTGATATTTGATTTGGTATCGGGAGGGGATTAACTTTTCCCAAGTACTAAAGTAAGTTTTACAAATCTTCCCCAGCAGAATCAAAATGATTCAAAAGCAAAACTAATAGCCCTTTTCTCTACAGAGAAGGCAAAAAAAAAAAAAAAAAAAAAAAAAGCTAGACTAGAGAGCCAAGTACTGTACAGCTCTTCTGAACCTTAAATTTAAAAATAAACTGTATTTTTAACACTTTTGACACTTGTTTGAAAATTTGTTCTAAAAGAATATTCTAGAAAAAATGAATTCCAAATGCTTTTAAAAAAAAATTAGTTGTGAAGCATTTGTTCCATAATCAAATGGCCAGTGATGTGAGTGCTGTGCTAGTAGCAGGCATCTGAGGATGCTGGGTTGCCCCCCTCCAGGGACCAAGGGACCCTGAGAGGACTGAAGTCATCATCTGTTACAATGGCAGCCCAGGGCCAGAAGGGCCATGGAAGCATCAAAAAGCACTAAACTGTCCCTGGAATAATCTGTCTATTTCATTTCTAGAACAAGCCCAGCTGGAATTTTGAGACTCTGCTGATGCACTATGTTAAGAATCTGGCTGCCAAACAGAGGTCCTGTTTCTTAAGCTCAGATTTTACCCAGGCTGGTCTATGAATTTCAACACTGTCAAACTATCATCCATCATTTTTCTTCTATGTCTAAATAAGAACTTTGAGCGGCTAGGCAGTCACCTCTGCCATCCAGAGAGGCCATTGGACAGATCTTAGCAGCCACAGGTGTGTGAGTCACTTGCCACTGGCGTGTATCTGGGAGGGTATTTTGCTAGGGTAAGATGGCGGATATGGCCATCCCTCTTGTCTGGATGGGTCCAAGTCTGAGAGGGGCACACATGTGAACCTGCAGCTCCTCCGTGTAATAAGTCCACCGACAGGTGCTTCTCTGAGTCTTGTTGGCAGGGAGGAAGTCATCTGGGACACATGGGGAGCTCAAAGAAGTCTTCCAAAGAAGGGTTTTCAGCGAGACTGAAAGACAGGGGGAAGCAGGGGTATCCTGCAGGGGCAGGAGATACGATGGTAATTTAGGGAAACTGAGAAAATTCGCTCATCATGTCTGCAGCATGGCGTGCACCCTGAGGAACAGTAGGAATCGAGACTCCAAAGACATGGGCACGCACGCGCGCACACACACACATACACATGCATGCACACACGCACGCAAACACGCATGCACACACCTATTGACACTAGTATTTCAGCCCTTTAGTAGAGGAAGCCAGAGATGAGGCTGAGGGTGTGTCTTGTAGAAATGTTACAGGTGTAATGACCCAACCCAGCACACGCTGGTCCAGCTCTGCTCCCGTGGGTCAGGGGTCTGGCCAGGGCTCGATGGCTCACAGTGATATGGTGAAGGCATCTGCTGGCTAGGTTTCTCTGGAGGCCCCTCGGAGGGGCAGGTCGCTTCCCTGCCTGCCAACTCCTTCCAGTTGTAGGTAGGTTATTTTCTCCTGGTTCTAAACAGGAGGGTCTCGATCTTGCTAGCTGTCATCTTGGTGTTACTCAGGCACTCATGTCCGCGACACAGCAGTTGGCTGCCCTGCTGTGATGGAATCTTCCATGGTGAGTGAAGCCAAAGGTGAGCATTAAATGGTGAAAGAATGATTATAGTAAAGGGCGTATTGCTATTAACGTCCTTCAAAATACTCCCCCTTGCTGCAAATAAACTTATCCCACCTTATCACTTGCATTAAAAAAAACTTTATAAAGATGTTTCTGTTTCACAGAATTTAAATTCATTTCACCAAGTCAAAAATCAGATAATGGTTAATATTTTTAAAGTGGATTATTCCTTGTTGAATGAAAAAACAATGTAAAAATAAGCAGCCTGTATGCTTTGTTGATGAAGTCACATAATGCTGTAGTTCCCTGGTCCTTTGACCTCATTTATTTTCTTTCTTTCTTTCTTTCTTTCATTCATTCATTCATTCATTCATTCTTTTTCTGTTTTGGCCACTGGCCACATTCTGAAGCAGTTCTAAAAGTTCTCTTTTGTGACTTTTAAAATTAGATTTGATTAAACAAATATGCTGAATGTGGCCACTGTGTCTAACGGTGACATCTAACAGAAAGGCAGGGTTGTAAGAACCGAAGGACGCGTCCTCGCCTGCCTCGCTCACCAGAGCTGGCCCCGCGCAACTTCCGGCTCTTCCCCAAAGTCAAAGAGAGCTGGCGAGACAGACACTTTGAAGCAGGCCAGGGCATCAAGGCCGCCACGGTGGGGTGACAGAAGACGCTCAGGAAAGAGGAACCCAGACCTGCTTCAGAGGGCACCAGGAACAGTGGAGGGATGAACAGGACACAGTTTCAAAACGTAAAACATCGCCCTGCCTCACAGCTCTTTGGGCTGTCATTCTCATGCCCTAGTTTGCTAGTGACTTGTGTTAAGATATAATAACAATATATAGCTACAAAGCAACATCCACAAACCAAAATCATTGACAATAGTGGATGAAAAATCATGCTGAAAAGAAGTCACAAAAACCTGGACAGGGGAACTAGCAATTCTGTGTTTGGTGCATCACATTAAACGCCTACGGGAAAGCGGACACAACATTGCCCCATTCGAGATCATTATCTCCGCGCCTCCTCCCCAGTCTACAGCAGGGAGCCAGGTGCGGAGGCCGGGCCTGCTTCCCGGGAGCTGTTTGGCCTCTGGGAACAACCAAGATTGAGCGAGGCATGAAATAAAACCAGAAAGTAGAAATTCCAAAAGCAGCATGGAATGGTTCCTTCCTGAAAGGAGAGGAGGAAACTGAACTTTGCATCTATTTGCCCAACAAATATTGATACCACCTGCATGCTGGCTACTTCCTAAGTCACTGGAGATGTAAGGAAAATCAGAGAAGACCTTGTTCTCATTGTCTCTGCATTGTTCCTGACCTTGAGTTGGTGCCCATGGAATGAGCTGCTTCGCACTTGCTCCCATCAGTGCCATGGCCACCAGCTGCAGGTGGCAACCGAGTACTTGGGATGTGGCTGGGGGCCAGTTTGTGCTGCAAGTGTGTGACAGACACTGCACTTCATGAACTGTGTGCAAAATATACAACCTTGTTATCAATTTTATATCGGTTATAAGTAAAATAATATTTTGGTACATGGAGTGAAATCATAAAATATATAAACATATAAAACATATGGTAGGATTCTAGTCTCACCCAGCTCTCTCCTTACGGCTCCTCTTTGTGGCTGGCATGTACCATGTGTTTGCTACAGGACAGTGCTCTGCCTCACGGGCGCCCATTTCTGTACCCTTTGTGCTCAGGATGGTGACTGTCCCGTGACATCCATCGGAAAGTGGCCAATGGGAACGGCACCCCCCCCATGCTGTAATACAGTAAAGGATCAGGTTTTACAAAAAGCTTTCTTTCCAGGAAGGATTCTATGAAAGACAGAGTTAGTGACTTCAGGTCACTTTTACTAAGGCTTTGATTCCTGGCTGCTATAGAAGGCAAGGTATGGTACAAGAGAGGAGAATGGGGAACATAAGGAATAAAAGCATAAATGAGTGTTTTAATCAACCAGCCTGGGACAGGCATGGTAAAAGACAGATTTAGAAAATAGCTTCTTTGATTTTTTGCACCATGTCTGGTGCAATACTTTATACACAGCACAGTACTTGGCTTAGTAAATATATAGTTATGCAAATGAATGCATGAATGAATGACTGAAAGTTCAACACAATGGTGTGGACCCTTGCCTTTCCTAAAAGCCCCCAAATTGGAGCCCTTTGGGTCACTCTGCCTGAGGCACTCAGGTCAGCTTCCACTGAAAGAAAGCTCAGTGCCAAGACAAGACAGAGTGAGGGTGAAACTCTCATGTCCCTAGGCTGCAGGACTCAATTTCTTTACCAAGCAAGAAGTTATATGTGTCCACTCCTCTCTTGCCCTCTTAGTAGAAGAAATGTTTCTCTCCTCTGTGAAAGCAAATCCCTTTGATTATATTTGGGGTTTGTGTCAGTGAGCTTCACTGTAACAACAGACTTCAACATCTTTGCAGCCCATGATTTCAGAGATGTCCTTCTCGGCCACACTGTGTGTCCTTGGGTGGACAGTTAGGGTCCACTGGCATCGCAGGGCTGCTTCACAAGTCTCCTCATGCCAGCAGGTCAGGGATAGCACACACTGTGCTTGTGGCAAAGGGGAATGAGGAGACGGCTGA
This sequence comes from Hydrochoerus hydrochaeris, assembly GCA_004027455.1. Classification (NCBI taxonomy): domain Eukaryota; kingdom Metazoa; phylum Chordata; class Mammalia; order Rodentia; family Hydrochaeridae; genus Hydrochoerus; species Hydrochoerus hydrochaeris. Next base: position 83,940 of record PVLA01000554.1, read on the forward strand.
CAGTCTATGTTAGGTCACTCATTCTGTTGGCCAACGCCTATTGGAGATGTACATTGTCTTACGGGAAATGGGAAGCCAATAATTTTGCATAATAATCCAGTTTGGTGTCAAATTTTTCTCGCTTCCTTCATCAAAGTGATCCAGGGGAATGAGACTCCCATTCTATTAGATGTCCAGTACCAGTCCAGGTCTCTAAAATCAAGAATGAATTTTAGGAACAATGGCGATCATAGAGCAGAATGTATTTAATGTTGAGAGGAAGAAAGCTTCTGTCTGAGAGAGAGGGAGACAGAAGGGGTCCCGAGCGGGTTGCCAAAGACACATCTTTTCTAGGGATTTTATAGAGCAAAACCACACAATGAGACTCATCCAAGATGAGGGGAAAAGGGAACTCACAAGGTGGGCGTGAGGTGGGACAGAGCTACAGTCAGCCAGTAGGATTAACTGCTCAGGTAAAATGGATTAAATGGGGACAAATGTGAGACACACATACAGAGCAGTGATGCTTCCCTAGGGGGGTGGGATGGTGGCTCCTGGCTTCCTCGGGGTGATAGTGAACTATTTAGAATATCAGTCCTTAGGATGTGGGTGCATTTGCTTGATCTTTTGTCTTGACATCTGGCCCACAGCAGAGGGTCTGTCTCTCCCACAGTTGCAAGGTATCTGCTCCTCTGCACTGACTCCCTCCATGGCCCAGCCCTGTCTGGCTGCCTGTCATATTTCTAACTCAGCTGCCTGCAACAAAAGCTTCCCCAGGTTTCTACCTCCCTCCTCCCCTCACCATATGCAAGCAAGCTGAAGTCCTTCCCCTGGAAATACTCAACTCATACCTCAACCCCCTACACCACCTGATGATTCCTTCCCCCAGGATTCTGCAAAGGAATCAGAGCACACCCACTGTGTCCCCTCTTCAGCACACCGCACCGCCACATTTCCTACCCCATCCACAAAGGCTTGGTGGGGCTGTTGCCAAGGTTACTAATGCCCCGACTTGCTAAGTCCGATGGGCATTTTCCTGTCTTCCTCTCCCTTCGGTCTGTGTCAGGAGCGAGCCCTGTGAACCCCAGCAAGGTCCCCCCACTTAGGAACTCTGCCATATGCTCTTCCGGTTTGCTCCTTCGTTTGGGGCTGCAGACTCGTTTTCCTTTGGAAAATGCTTGTCTGTCCTGTTGTGGGCTTGGGGATGCCCCCTTTTCCTGTGCCAGCTGAGGGTCAACTCAGAGGTAAGCATGGACTCAGGCAGTTGGAGATTAAAGTGCAAATTGTGCTTATTGATAAAAAGCCAATTGGAAATGTGGGTAAGCTGTGCGACCATCACGAGCATCCCCGTGGCAGGCGCCCCAAGTCACGGGCAGGGGTACCCTGGGCAGGAGCAGCAGTGTTTGCTGCTTTTCAATGCTCCCCACAAAGAGGCAGAGGGGAGCAGGAAGGAAGGACTGGGCCTCTGGGCTTTGAAAGGACAGGTCTTCCTCCGCGCTCTGCTGTCACTGCGAGGGGAGGGATTTCTTCACCCTCAAGTAGACAGGAAGCTTCTTTCTCTAACGCAAATCCTTCAAAATAGAAACAGGCTCCGGGAGGAAGGCGAACTCTTTACCACCCACCCTGTCCCCTACAGCACCCTCCCTTTAACACCCTGGCCCCACACCTGCTCACTGGAGGGGTGTTTCCCCCCAGTTCCGGGGGCTGAATTGCGGGACCAAGGTGTGTAAGATCAGGTTTGTGTTCCTTTGAAGGCTTCCTAAGCTTACAGATGGGCCACCGCCCTGCCTGTCCTCGTAAGAACTTTCCTTTGTGTGTGCACATCCTGCTCTCTCTCTCTCTCTCTCTCTCTCTCTCTCTCTCTCTCTCTCTCTCTCTCTCTTTTTGGTCTTTTTGAGACAGGGTTTCACTATGCAGTTCAGGCTGGCTTTGAGCTCACTCTGTAGCCCCGGCTGGTTTTGAGCTCAGAGCAATCCTCCTGCCTCATCTTCCTAAGTGCTGGAATTACAGGCATGTACTATCACGCCTGGCTTCCCCCTAGGTTCGTTTCTAGTTTCTAATCAAACATGGTAAATTTCTCCTGAAGTAGTTCTTTATAGTTTGAAGTTGCTGTAGTAATTGCTTTCATATGTGGAAGTCTGGATAAACAGAAATGATCCACCTCGCTAAGTTGACATTTAGCCAGAGGAAATGCAGAGCTTTTAATGCTGTTATTAGCTGACGCTCCCTGGGGGCTCCTCACGGGGTAGCCCTGCACCGGGCACCTGTATGAAGCCTCTCCTTTGTGCACAGAGCCGGGATGCGGTAAGGGCTGCTGCGGGCTTCTGTTACAGGCCGTGGAAGGATGCTTTGCTTGTTTTTACAAGACAGGGTCCCCTTATGTAGTCCAGGCTGACCTCAAACCCACTATGTAGCCCAAAATGCCCTGGAACACACAATGATCCTCCTGCCTCAGCTTCCCAGTGCTGGGATTACAGGCATGGGTCACCACCACACCTGATTTCCCACTTTTTTCCTACGGGTAGAGACCCTTTTTCTCATTTAAACAGTCCTTTCATTGGATTCCTATCACACAGCTCCCGCTAAGTCTTGGCTGACACAATAATCAGGGCAGCCAGACTCCTGCTGGGAGACGCTGTCTTTCAGGCTTTTTGAAGCTGTTTATCTCATCTGACCACCGGGAACCAGTGGCTCGCTTTGTACCTCCAAGACTGAGACAGCGATTTTCTGGCTCTGTCTTGCTGATTCCAGATCAGTTCTCAGTGCCAGTCTGCACTGTGGTTTTCTGTCTTACCTAGAGAAGCAAGGTGGGGGAGAGGTCACGGGCACACCCTCATCACTGAAATGGTAACATGTACAGTGATCACCTCCAGGATTATTTTATGTATGAAGAGTTAATGCATCATAGCCAGATGCAATGGTGCACTCGGGAGGCTGAGGCAGGAGGATCCTTGGCAGTTGGAGACCTTCCTGGGCTACAAAGTGAGTTCAAGGCCAGCCTAAACTGCATAGTGAGACCTTGTTTCAAAAAAAAAGTCAATGGATCATGCTACTAACATATTAAAGAGCGAATGTATTATACTTAAAATATATTAAAGAGTTAACATGAGAAACGTATTGAAGTATTAATATATAGTGCTTCAAACATTGTCTGGAACAAAGGAAGACAATAGTGTCACAGACAGCTGAGCTAGTTAGAAATATTATAGGTAGTGAGACATGACTAGGCCCACCAGGAAGCTGGCACAGCGGACCAGATGTCTTGTGACCTTGAAAGAGACACACACCTCTTGCTGTGGGCCAGATCTCAAGACAGAAGGCAAAATAAATGCGACCACACCCTAAGCATAAACCTCAGGGATTATGTCTGATCACCTGAGAAGCCAGGAGTCACCATCCCAACCCCCTACGGAAGAGTCACTGCTCCGTGAGAATGCTCGCTTGCTAAGCCACTCACTTCCCCATTTGCCCCTGATTTGGTCAGTTTTACCTGAACAATTAAACTGACTGGCTGACCATAGCTCTGTCCCACCCCAAGCCCATCTGCCTCACAAGTTTCCAGTTTTCCCACTTTAGACTCAACTCACTTCATGATTTTACTCTATAAAAATCCCTAGAAAAGACAGAATCTTTGGCAACCTACAGGGGACCCCTTCTGCCTCTGTCTCAGACAGAAGCTTTCTTTCTCTCAATAAAAATTTCTGCTCTTAACCTCCACTGTTCCTAAGATTCATCCTTGGATTTTAGAGAATATGAACTTGTATTGATTCATTCCCCTGTATCAATAGAAGTGTGTGCTATTATTATTAATGTTATGGTTAGTACCTCTGGTGCTTTGGACCGAAGACTGATAGCACTTCCTAGCATTGGCTATTCTTATTTATTTAACTGCTTTATTATTTATTGGAACATTGTTTGAATTATAAAAGAAATAAATGTTCATTATTAAGCACATCCAAGTTGTATATAAGGTGCTAAAGTAAAACCTTAAAACTCCTTCCCGCCCAATCTTCCCAGCCTCGGTCTCACTGTTACTAGCAACTATCGGCACACATAGGCATCGTTTCAAATCCTTCCCACACCTGCAGGAGCATACAGAGATGTGAGGACACACACACATGCGCACGCACACGCATGTATATCCATTTGTTATTTCATACAAAAAGCCCATACTGTGCTATGCAATCGCTTCTCTCTTGCTAAGGATAGTTTGTACATCTTTAAAATGTTTGCCTGCCATTCTCTATGCCTGGGCATCAAAATTGCTTCCAGGTTTTTTGCTATTGTAAAAAACCAAAAACATGGCAGTGAACTTCCCTGCCTGGTATCTGAAAAACTCCCCCAAATAGCCTCCCTGGCCCAAGCCTGCCTGCATGGTCGGCGACCCTGGAAAGCCTAGCAAGGTGTCTTCCCGTGCGGCCACGGGCAGGGAGTGAGCGCTGTCGCCCTGCGCCATTTGAAGATTGGTGTCACCAAACTTCACTGAGATTAAAGGAAAGCTTTATCTTTTGAATTTCGGGGTGAGTGAGGCTGAGCCCTTTTGGGAATTTATCGCCCCCTTTGCTTTTCCGAGCAGAATGGCTTTGGTGTATGAGTCCTGACTCCTGCCGTCTCCTCGAGGGCACTAGGTCTCTGTGCCCTTCTCTGCACACAGGG